>JAPWTK010000025.1:647500-977500 GCA_029963805.1 Aromia moschata | reverse complement strand
GTATCATATCCTAATCAACTTTCATTTTGAATTAAACTGCTTGTCAAAATTAGCGTCACTTTTTAGATTAGCGCCATTTGCGTTGTATTCGAGTTAGAGACTTGCGGTTTTTAAATTTCGGTAGCCTATAGGGTTGGTTTTAATGCTCCCGAAGTCGCTACGCTGTCACTTAAACGGTTCGCCGTCCACGCTTCAAAAACCATGTCGAAATTTGAATTCGCAAGATTTTGACGGCTATTTCAGAGACCTACAGGATCGCCTAAGAAGGACGCTGTCGGGTAAAACCTCCATCCCCGCACACATTAAGACCTCCTTAATAAGTTCTGTGTATTTGGTCGCTGTCCCATCTCTTCAACCCATTTCTAGACCTCCCTAAGCCACCCCTTTGCATTTATGCAGGGTTTTGCGTGGTTTGACCTCTGTTGTAAAACGATTCGTGGGTCGAAAGGGGTTCAAACATCCTCAGGAATGTTGTCAGAGTCACCTCACGCATCATGACCTGCTTACAACCCCTTAGCGCGGCAAATTTTCAGGGGGTGGATTGGAGATGGAATATCACATTTGGCGCTCAATCAGCCGTTCACAGTGGGTGTAAAGAGCATTAAAGTAATGCCACGACATGAATACGAGACTAATAGATATCCCACTACTACAGGAGCGGAACCAGAGGGGGTGTGTAGGGCGGGGGGTCGGAGTAGGTGTGGCTTGGAGGGGCGATTGGGTTGTCAAAGAGTGAAAGCGAGTTGTGGCATCCCACACCAATTTATTAGGCAGCATTAAGATCAATGTATTCGCCTAACAGAAGTCAAACCACGCAAAACCCTGCGTAAATACAAAGGGGTGGCTTAGGGGGTCTGGAAATGCGTTGAAGAAATGGAACAGCAGCCAAATACGCAGAACTTATCGAGGAAATCTTAATGGGATGGAGTTTTTACCCGATAGTGTCCTTCTTAGTCCATCATGTTTGTCTCCGAAGTTGCCGTTAAAATCTTGCGAATTGAAATTTCGACAAGGAGTTGCGTTTTGGGGTGTGGACGGCGAATCGTTCAAGTCACAACGTAGCGCCTTTGGGACATTCAAACCAACCCTATAGGATACCGAAAATTAAAAACCGCAAGTCTCTAACTCGAATAGAACGCAAATGGCGCTAATCTAAAAAGTGTTACGCTAATTTTGATGGGCAGTTTATTTTGAAGTAGCATTGAAAACAGTTGTTTTTTCCAAATGATCTTTTAGAGCAACGTCCAACTCAACACTATAATTAATGTATCCGCAAAAACTCCGGAATTAGAGGAAGATGTGGATTATTCATGTGATGTTCTCTCAATGCAACTTCAAACGCACCATAGACGCCCACACAGTTAATTATGATATATGTAATGTACAATTCAATGTTTTATGCAGTGTCTAGCTGAGCTGCAATTTTCACTTTTCCGAAGAGATTTTTATGTTTCCATTTAACAACGTTCAAGATGGGGGTCATACTTATGTGTTAATTATTTTAGATAGACAGGTTTTGTTTTTAATTGTGATTCGGATTACACTGGTAATTGAACGATATTTGAGAACAAAATACATACTGCACATTGAATAAAATAAATCTTCATTTAACAAATAGCAGCAACTTTTAAGCTGCACCAATAATTATTTAGAATTTAAGACTTCAATTCTAACTTTCATTAGGGGGAAATAATTTATTTTCATCTCAGTACCAGCCGGGAAACATTTAATCCCCTATTAATACTGGTGATTAAATTACTCTGAAACTGACGAAGTGCCTCGGGACTTTTATTTTTCCCGACATCCGTGCAAAGAGACAGCATTTCCGAGTTTTACTCATTTCCATTATAGTCCAGTAGGCAGGGAGTTTTATGTTTTCTTGCGACCTCCAGGGCAGGTTTTTACGGATTCCCATGTATTTTTTTTAGCCATGAGCGGGCTCCGTAGAGCAGCATCCGTGTGGAACATTATTTAAATAAACAATTTATGCGAAAATTTGAAAATAGAACTCCGTTCCTGTGCATTTTCGGTATATAAAGTAAGTTTAAGAATATTTTTCTTATTAAATTTAGAAAATTTTAAGCCCAACCGGAAGTCTCTAAGTGCAATTATTGTTAATTAAGAATTGGCTAATAAAGCTGAACAAGTGCTTATTTTTAATTATTTATTTATTCGAAAAGTTAAGCAATTATCAGGCAGAAATTGAATGAGTAGCTATTTGTAACTAGAAGTTATCCTGAAAATTTCAGCTCGATCGGTTAACAATTTTATAAATAATTATTTTATTTACAGTACGATTTGTTCGGTGTGATCGGCTTAGGCTAGAAAGGTCACAAATCTCTTCTAGTTTTTGAGACTTTTTGAGATTTTTAAAAATATTGAGATGGACCAGTTTTATAGCGTTTTATACGCGACCACCTTTTTTGACGCGACGTCATCTAGCGTTGCTGCTCGGCAAATCTCGGAATTCTGGACTAAATACCTTGAAAGTAAATTTCAAAACGCGTCTTTTAAATTGTTTTGAAATTTACTTTCAAGTTCATGTACTTGTGTTGTTGAGCTTTACCTTGTCAACATTCAACCATTCAACCATTCAACAAAGTAATAATAATAATAATTAGGATATAATAATAATAATAATAGTAATAATTAGTGGATGGATTCTAAGAATCCATCCACTCAGTAACCTTGAATTAGAACGTGAGCCAGATGATTTAAAAATTGTTTACAATGTAAACAATTACTGTAAGATAGCTTCCTTTTCATTTTCTAAAACATTGCATTTTCATTTCTTTATTGGCAACATTATTTCCTCCATAATTTCTCAAATGCAGGTTGCTTCAACCTAAAACTATTTTTGTTACGCACTTTATATATTTCATAGTCCATTATATTTATACAGAGTGTGATACCAAAACCTTTCATTTGATGTATCTAGAAAACTATGTAAATCTTCCAGTTTAGAGATTACTTATTCCTAATGAATCATCCTGTATATATGTTAGTGTAAATTAATAAAATAACAAATCTGCTCATCCTATTACAACGATCAGTAAATATCAAATGTTTATTTTACATTCGACATGGAGCTGGGAAGTTTTTTATTCAACATACTCGAATTATAAGCGCCCTGAATCTCGGATGTCGTTTTGCCATTTCAGGAAATCAAAAAATCTCGGGTATCCGACGGTGGCCTTGGACCCCTTGAACAGTCATCAAAATTGTGGATGACTATACATGTAACCCAAACATAAACATAGACAAACAGCTAGGTTACGTGACCATGTCGATGTCGCTGCATGTCGCTCGCGTTAATATTTCCCAAGACAGCTCCCATTAATACGCGCCCAGAAGTATTTTCAATACTAAAAATAGTGGTTATAGCCATGTCAACGCATTATTAAAAAAAGCAAGTAACTTTGGACCAATATAAATATGAAATAATCGAAGACTTGAATTCATTATAAATATAGAAAATATTCGTGTGAATGGGTCATTTTGAGTTTCACAAAATTGTTATGTATGATTTTGAATCTGGATATTTCTTGCAGGACCAGTGTAATTAAAAGTGGACATTTCGAGAAAGATTTTAAACATTAAAAGCTTCCCGGTAAAAAAAATACGTGTTAAAGGTTTTTTCTGGTGTACGTACATTCAAGAATTTATGTAGACCGCCGCTAGCAGTCCTTCATATTTTAGGATTATTCTCATGAAAAAGGGCAGATATAAAACTTTTCATTAAAGCTGGCAGAAATGGGCTACAGAGGTGTACTCATCATAAGTGCAATACATGAATGTAACTATTATCCTTTCCTACGTCTGCAATATTTTATGAAGAAATTACGTATATCACACTATTGCATACAGCGAAGGTTGTACAATAGTATCAGTTCACACGGAACTACTGTAATTAAATCGAATTGAGGCAACCTGCATCACATGCTACGCGAGTTTCGGTGTGTCGCATAGCCGTAAGCCAACTTTACATATGTGATTTTATGTAGTTTTATTGGATTAATAACAAGAACTTTGGATGTTTAAATGGGACGCCATGTATATTTATCTACAATTTTAATTTACAAAGTATTCTGAGTAAAATGGCATCAAAAAATGGATTTTTATAGTAGTTTTCTGAACAGTTTTTATTTTTAAATCTAGAGTGCTGTGATGGAGAAAGAAAGCATTCTAATTTCATCAGGAAAATAGATTTTCGTTATAATTGCAACATTAGAAGCAATTTTTAATTTCAAGGTCGTTGTACTCTTTTTTTACAAGTGGGAATACCCTGGGAATAAGGTTAAAAGCTCTAATACGTTCGATACCTTTGAAAAGGAAAATGTTTTTTCCTTTTCCTTTTCAAGATTTTTAGAATATTATATATTCGGAGTATTCCCATTAAAAAAAAACTTAAACGACATTGATATTAAAAATTACATTTTTTGATTTAATATTTGAAATTACATTTTTAAAAATTAAATGTTTTCATTCTTTGAAGCCATTAGTCTGCTTTAATGTTTTCTACTCCATTTACATCACCCTAGATAAAAAAATAAAAACAGAAATTTTGAGAAAATTTTGAATTACAAATTTGTAAATTAAAATTATAGAAAAATATAGGATATCGAGGTTAATTCAATATTCTCAATCAGCAACGAAAATAAATCCCAAAGTTTTTGTATAGTGTACTTAAAAGTGGCATGAATGTCAAGGAAAATTTCTAACTTTTAAAAGCGTTACCTTGAAAAATGGGAAGTATTAAAGGTTTTTTTTTGTCTATCATACATTCAAGGTTGAATGTAAAATTTTTTATACATTAGGATTATTCGCACGAAAAAGAACAGCTATAAAACTTATCTCACTAAATTAATTATATGACAACTGATTTTAGGCACTTTACACTTTAAGTTGCGTGTGTCCGCAATAACTGATAATTTTTTATTTAGTGAATATAAATATTCTCTGCGCAAAATATTTTTTCTACTGTTAAGAATTGTCGAAAATATAAAAAGAAAACAAAAAAACATCGAGAAAAAAAAACTTTCGCAATCGAAAGTTTCCTTAGGTGGAAGATCTCGATATAGAACAAAGACAGACTACTAGTATAGAGTTGAAATGAAAGCTGGGAATATGGTATTGCCTACTCCGTATGCCCTATCTTCGAAGACATTCTGTATAAAGGATTTTAGCGAGAAATATTTTCGCCGCTGTTTAAAGAGTGGATAGAAATTTAAAAAGAAAGCAAAAAAAAAAACGATCACAGTCGAAAGTTACCTTGGATGGAAGATCTCTCAATAGATCAAAGACAGACTTCTAACATTAGTTACGTACAGTGAAAGTAGAAAAAATATTCTTGTGAATGGGTCATCTACAGCCCAAGCTCAAAAAAGTTTATTCAATATCCTCAATCAGTAAAGAAAATAAATCCCTAGGTACGACCCTGAACCTGTATTTGTTTTTTTGCACAACCAAAGTTTTTGTGTAGTGTAGTTGAAGGTGACGTGAAATTCAAGAATAATTTCTAACTTTTAAAAGCTTTCCCACGAAAAATAAGTGTTAAAGGTCTTTTCGTTGTCTATCATACATTCAAGATTGAATGTAAAATTTTTTATATATTAGGATTATTCGCACGAAAAAAGAATAGCTATAAAACTTATCTCACTAAATTAATTATATGACAATTGATTTTAGGTACATTAAACTTTGAAAAATAAATTTTATCTCACCTTGCAATTGGGCTAATAATGGGTTACAAACTTTTTTAAATCCCAAAATTAGCTGATGAAATACAAGTTTTGAAGATACTTTGAGGGTTATATACCTAAATCAATGTAATATGAACTCACACTGGGTCCATTTTTTGAACTGAATTATACGAATTATATGTATATATAAAAAAAAATCGGTAGCAAAAGTTGCATGTAAGTATAGTATGTATACGCTATATTTTGTAATTTTTGGTGAAATATAAATGTTCTTTGCATGAAACATTTTTTTCTCCTGTTAAGAATTGTCGAAAATTTAAAAAAGAAAATAAAAATACATCGAGAAAAAAAACTTTCGCAATCGAAAGTTACCTTGGGTGGAAGATCTCGGGATAGAACAAAGACAGACTACTAGTGTAGAGTTGAAGTGAAAGCTGGGAAAATATTCGTGTTGCTCGAAGCGCACTAAAAGCACAACTGACGAAGGCGCGCTTTCGACGAGGTAGGTGAGCGGGCGCACACGTCGCGACGCCACGACGCAAAGCCGTTTCCTTTATTTATTTCTGATAGTAGGAAACAAAATTAAGCCAAGGACTACGGGGGGAATTCGCGAGATACGCACCGAGTGTGGAATATTCTCGATCTAGCGGGCCAACGCATATATTAAAACCTATCGACATTCAAATGTTTACGCGTTGCGAATATACAAGAGGCGGCGGCAATTTCTTTTGCCATGCTATTGCTGGAACGGTCGTTAGACGCTTGCGGAGCCTGGAAAGTTTTCCGTAATTGAAAAGTTCTGAATATTGTCGAATTATCCTGACGGTATATGCCATTCAGGCCATTGAAATATGAACGATTTTTGATTGTCGTGGAAATGTCGACTGAATTGTAATTAATTAAACCAGAATGTAATATGGATCAGCCAAATGGTGTAAATTCAATACCTCAATTACACAGGTCTCAATTACAAAAATCTGCTCCAGGAACGAAACCTATCAAATCCTATCTTATCAAAGTATTTTTTGTGCTGAAACCGAATTTTTAACTCAGAAAACTTTTATCTACCGCGTAGATTCTCGGTAAATTACGGATTTTTGTTGTCAAAATACGTTTTTATCCGAAATATTTTTTTTTTTGAAATATCTAATAATCAGATTTATTATTTCTTAACCAGACATGTCTTTTCCCAAGTATTTGTGCTAAACTTTGTGATAGACCCTTCCATTTCCTATAAAATGAAATTTTAGGTTGAAAAACAGACTAAAAATGGAAGAATTTGTGTTTTTCAAGACCGTATGACCATGACGTCATTTCCGAACCATGTTTACTACCATTTCTTCTCTGTAAAATTCCCTATAAATTGATATTACTTGTTCTAACGTGAATTTCGTTGTATAGAAACTATTATTTACATCAGTTTCCATTTATTACCTAATAATTTGAAGTATCTTCCCTCATATATGGTAACTAGTTTCACATAGAAACTACTCGTATTACATTCTTGTACAAAATGAATTTCAGTTAGGTTAGGCCTGTGGGGTAATTGGAGTCGCCTGGATATCATTACCCCTTCCTAGTTTTACGAGGTGTGTAAATTAAGTATTGAGACTGATTTTTTTAAGTTTTTTTATTCGAATAGAATTACAATTTAGTATTGTCTCCTTCAAAATAACTTCCTTGGGAAGCCACACAGCGTTGACTTTGGGTAGCCACACAGACTGCTCTTCCATTCCTCATAGCAGTGATGGAACTCATATATTGGAATAGCCTTCAGCTGGTCGGTTACAGCCGATTGAATGTTTTCTATGACCCCAAAATGACGTCCCTTGAGGTGATTTTTCAATCTCGAGAAGAGAAAAAAGTCACAAGGACTCTAGTCAGTCGAAAGAAGGCTGAGAAGCCACAGGAATGTTTTTACTGGCTAAAAACTCGTTTATTGAAATGGCTGTGTGACACACGCATATACCTTTTTTCGAAATATTTCAAGAACCCGTCTGTAAAAGTGTTGATTTACTGTTTGACCTAGAGGTACAAACTCTTTTTGTACAATTCCCTGGCTATAAAAAAAGCAAATCAGCATACATTTGATCTTCGACTTGCTCATTCTTGTTTTTTTGGGTCTTGGAGAGCTTGAAGTTTGCCATTTCATGCTTTGACGCTTAGTTTCCGGGTCGTACTCAAACACCCAAGACTCATCACCAGTAATGACACGTTCCATAAAATGTGGATCATTTTCAATCGATTCCAAAAAGTCAAGACACCTTTCTCTCCTCAGTACTTTTGTTCCTGCGAAAGGTTTTTTAGAAGCATTTTTGCGCAGAATTTTCTCATCCCTAATTCGTTAGTCAAAATTTGATGAACAGTGGTGTGATTCAAATCTAACTCTTCCCCGATCATTCTTGTCGTCAACCGACGATCTGAACGCACAAGATCCCGTATTCTATCGACACTTTCATCGGTTCTTGAAGATGAAGCCCTTCCGCTGCGTGGTTCATCTTCAATTGACTCTCTGCCTTCTGAGAATGAACCGAATGAACCGAAAAACCTAGGCTCTTGAAAAAACACTGTCTCGGTAGGCATGTTAAAGTTTTGCAAAAGTATCCGTTGCACTGTGTCCAAGTCTGAAGCAAACACCGTTGCTCAAAATTAATGTCACTCATTTTTAAAACGCACTAGAAAAAACCAGTTTACGAAAACAGTCACATTACTTAATTTACACACCTCGTATTTACCCTTAATTATAAAAATAAACCATGTTCAACATATTAATAACGTTAAGAGACAGTTTTCTTCGCACTTATCATCTGATGCAATGATTCCATTAATTTAGCCTTGTGTTCCCTGCAACGAGGCTGGAAAGGATAGAGCACTGTGAGATATGTAGATGCAGTCGTGGAGAGAGGGTCTACGCGTTGTGTGGAGGAGTCAAAGGGTCTAGCAGGATAAGATAGGGTCAGCGGCCCCAGAAAGATATTTTGAAAATAACTTGTGTGGTAACATTGGCGAGATATAAAATTACCATTGACACAAATTCAGCCTCTCATCTCGCTGCGTTCTGGAGATAAATGATCAAATAGACGCTAGAGCGGGTATTTTTCAAATTTTTTTTTTTCGAAAACTATTGCAGCTGTACTAATAAAACAAATACTATTCATTAGACAAAATATTAGTCTACTTTATGTATTTTTATAGAATTTCTCTATTGTATTTACTATTAAAAAAAAAATAAGTATTTTTTTTTCAAAATTTTATTTATAGTTCACGATGAGGTACAATCACAGAAAAAATATATAATGTAGCTTACTATGTCTTGTATTACTATCAAAAATTGCATAAATATAAAATGGGTGCAACACTTCCAAAAAAAAAAACTTCTTATGACCGTCCTGGGTACTATAATGACTTTACATTTGTCTTTTGATTAAACTTTTTTATTAATCTATACACCTTTATAATATGTTTATGATTCGAAAATATACCAGGTAGTAGTGAAAAAAGTAAGTATGACGTTGATTTTGACATAAAGAGATGAAAATTGTTTGTGGAACTGCAACGATTTTAGAGAACAAGATGAAACCGATCGCTTTCCAGCTAGTCGCTGGTGTGTGCACTGTGTGTAGTGTTTTGTTTACCTACCATTCTTATTGTGTTTTAGTGAGTAGTTGTACACGAAATATGTCTGGTAAATGTAACTGAAAAAGTCACTGAAAAAAATGGAGTCGTCGAAAGTCGGCTTTCCAGCAACTTAAATCGTCTGAAATTCTAGATTTTCCTCAGTTAAACAAAGAACAACTCGCTATGTTTTTCACTGGCTCCTACCAACTCTCACAGGCTGTGTCTTATTTAGCGGAGATAATGGACGAAGAATGCAATCTCACAGTACAGTTTGTTAAAACCACGCCTAGCATATTAAAACTGGAAGTTAAATCAAGACATGTCAACAGTAAAACTTATCATATTTATATTGAATACGTACCAAATGGAACGACAATTGAAAGCATACACCGATATTGCTGCAACTGCCCTAATGGTCTAAGAACAGTAGGATGTTGTTCTCACATAGCCGCATTTGTTTATTACTTGTCGTATGCCTGATATCTTTCTCGTGTCTTACGTCCAGCACAAGCTTTATCTGATATATTAACATCAGAAGAGATTCACGTAGTTATTAATGAGGACAGCGATGAAGATTAATCATACTTTAATATTATAATTTGTATTAAAATAAATATTTTTTTTTATTGATTTCTAAATATTCAGCATCATATTCAGCATACGTAAATAATAAACATGCTACCACTATTTAATACAGTATGTAAAGTTTAATCAAAAGACAAATGTAGTCATTAGTACCCAGGACGGTCATAAAAAGTTTTAATTTTTTTTTGGAAGTGTTGCACCCATTTTATATTTATGCACTTTTTGGTAGTAAAACAAGACATAGTAAGCTACATTATATATTTTTTCTGTGATTGTACCTCGGCGTGAACTATAAATAAAATCTTGAAAAAAAAACTTATTTTTTTTTAATAGTAAATACAATAGAGAAATTCTATAAAAAATACATAAAGTAGACTAATATTTTGTCTAATGAATAGTTTTTGTTTTATTAGTGCAGCTGCAATAGTTTTCGAAAAAAAAAAAATTGAAAAATACCCGCTCTAGCGTCTATTTGATCATTTATCTCCAGAACGCAGCAAGATGAGAGGCTGAATTTGTGTAAATGGTAACTTTGTATCTCGCCAATGTTACCACACAAGTTATTTTCAAAATATCTTTCTGGGGCCGCTGACCCTATCTTATCCTGCTAGACCCTTTAATTACTATATATAGGTATATGTGATTCTTGTTTGTAGTTAAAAGAATGTTGTTTGATCTTAACGTTATGTTTTACTTACAATTTAGGATTGGCTCTCATTACCCTCATATGGTGAGCAATTGAGGTCTGAACGGATTTTTTCTCTTCTTGTTTCTTTTGACATTATTGCTGATTTTCTTAATTTCTATGGCTAGAAATAAAAAGTAAACAATGTATACTTCATGGTAACATAAAACATTTGCAAAATAATTGTATTGTTTGTTCATTTTAGGGCTGATTTTTCTCTTCTTATGTTTGAAAACAATTTATAAATAACATAAAAATATCGTTGGTTTAAGGGTAAAACTCATTAACTAACATCAAGCAAATTCTTTAAAAAACCTGCGATTTTCTAAAAACAAGATACGTAAAAGTTTCCAAAGATATAACTTTAACTAGACTATGACTCATATTATTGCAACTTTTTCCGTCTCTTGTTACACGATTGCAGTTTTCTTGAAACTGGTATGGTGTTACTCAACGAGTTTTACCTTGAATCTGACGATATGATTTACAAGTAGTTTCACTTTCTAATCATGACAACTTTAAATTTCATTATACCTCATGATATATATTTTTTTTAAATTTCACCAGCCACTAAAATTAAAACTGTATTCTTAGTTTTTCATATATGGACATACAGCATAATTTTTTTACTGACCATTATATAAAACTAGGCTTCTAGTAACTATTGATCTGAAAGGGAAATTCTGAAGTAATTTCTAAAAACACACATATACTTACATATGTGATTTGTGGTAATTTCTGATATAATATAATCTGTATAAACAATCATTTAAAAGTCAAGGGGAAATATTATGCAATACATTTTAGAGCAGTATGAACTTTTGAGGATTAAACCAGTATTTATTGTTTCCCTATTCCTGCTAAAAATTGGCCACAATACTAATCCTTATTTCGGAAAACCTTTGAAGTCATGATTCGCTACTTCTCAGTTACTACAAGAGCACTTGTTGAAAGGAAACCGAAAGAGTGTAAATTTGACAAGTACTAAAGACTGCCACACGCCGTTTTGCCTCTCCGAAAAGGTCAACTTCGCAGCCCTGCTCCCTATTATTAAGTTTCTGCCGCAGCAATTTCGCCGTTATGTTTCGCATGCTTTAGACGCTTTACACATTATTCTTATATCCTTGGCCGTCGCTACTTTTCATGTTAAGAGGCCAATCTTTCTAGAATATGATTTGTACGTTTCCGGTTTGAAGTACGTACATGGTATGGCACAGGCGGTATTTTTCCTGTCACAGAAATCAAGAGTGTATTTAGATATTTTATTCAGAAATGGCTTATTTCGTATAGTAAATAAAAAAATTACAGACCTCGCATCTTAAAGTACGAGATCAAACCGCGTGATTTCTGTCGTCATAAAGAAATAGAATGCGATGTGTTAAGAATTAAAGATCATTGATATGTTTAAAAAAATCCCATCACCGGCACTTTCGCCATTTTTAAATAGAATCTGCAGTGTATACTTGTGTTTCGAGTTCCATCGTTCACTGATCTTTTCTCCATTTTTTTTTGTGCTACACTGCTCTAACTACAGGTAAAACTCCGAAACAACGTTGTCTGCAGTGGATTAACTTTTCGTAGGTTTAAATAACCTGAGTAGAACTGGGTAAAATTTTGTCAAAAATGACGGAGGCACTAGTGAAAATGGTTATTAAAAATGGAGTAGGTGTTGGGTGAACTTTTGTCAAAAATGACAGAAGCGCCGGTGAGAAATTTAATCACAAACAACGGAGGAGTCTGTGATAAATTTTGTTAAAAATGACAGAGCCGTGCCGGTGATAATTTTTTTCAAAAACTACGGAGGAGTTGGTGTCTATTTGATCAAATTGACAACGGCACCTCCAGCAGTTTTGACAAAATTTGTCATCGGCTCGTCTATCATTTTTGATAAAAATTGGCCATCACCCGCACCTTCGTCATTTTCAACAAAATTTATCACCAGCTCCTCCGCCATTTTTGACAAAATTTGTCACCTGCTCCTCCGTCATTTTTGATAAAATTTGCATCACTGACACCTCCGTCATTTTTGACAAAATTTATCACCGACTCCTCCGGTAGTTTTGACAAAATTTATTCCGGCACCTCCGGCATTTTTGATAAAATTTGCCATTATCGGCACCTCCGTTAAATTTAATAAAATTTTTCACCGGCTCCTCCGGCAGTTTTTACAAAATTTGTCACCAGCTCCTCCGTCATTATTTAAAAAAAAACTATCACCGGCACCTCCGTCATTTTTAAGTAGAATCTGCAGTTTATCCTTGTGTTTCGAGTTCCATCTTTCTCGATCACCCTTTTATTTGTGCTACACTGCTCTAACGACAGGTAAAACTCCGAAACCACGTTGTCTGCAGTCGATTAACTTTTCATAGGTATAAATAACCTTAGTAGAACTTGGTAAAATTTTGTCAAAATGGCGGAGGCGCTAGTGAAAATGGTTATTAAAAATGAAGGAGGTGTTGGGTGAACTTTTGTCAAAAATGCGCCGGTCAGAAATTTAAACAAAAAAGACATAGCAGCCGGAGATAAATTTTGTTAAAAATGACGGAGGCGCTAGTCATGGCAAATTTTATCAAAAATGACGGAGGAGCCGGTGTCTATTTGATTAATTTGACACGGGCCCCTCCAACAGTATTGACAAAATCTGTCACCAATTTTCGATAAAAATTGCCATCACCGGTATTTCCGTGAGTTTTAACAAAATTTATCACCGGCTCCTCCGACAATTTTGACAAAATTTGTCACTGACTCCTCCAGCATTATTTAAAAAAAAAAACTATACCTGCACCTCTAACGACAGGTAAAACTCAGAAACTTGTCTGCAGTGGATTAACTTTTCGTAGGTATAAATAACCTGAGTAAGAACTCCGTAAAATTTTGTCAAAAATGACGGAGGCGTTAGTGAAAATGGTTATTAAAAATGACGTAGATGTTGGGTAAACTTTTGACAAAGATGACAGAAGCGCCGGTGAAAATTTTCATCAAATATGACGGAGGAGCCGGTGATAAATTTTGTTAAAAATGACGGAGGTGCCGGTGAGGCATATTTGATCAAAAATGCCGGAAGAGCCGGTGACAAATTTTGTCGAAATAACCATAGGAGCCGGTGATATATTTTGTTAAAAATTACGGTGCCGGTGATGGTCTTTCAAAAATGACGGAGGAGGTGGTATCTATTTGATCAAATTGACACCGTCCTCTCCAGCAGTTTTGACAAAATTTGTCACCAGATAATCCGTCATTTTTTATAAAAATTGGCCATCATCGACACTTCCTTCATTTTAAAAAAAAATTGTCATCTGCTCCTTCGGCAGTTTTGACAAAATTTGTCACCGGCTCCTCCGGCATTAGAGAGTCAAGGGTGTCTCATTTGTTTCGGCCGCAAGTACCCGCAATATAAGAAATATTACTTTTTTTCAAAAAGTGTCTAAAATTACATGATACTGCACAAACTATTTAAGATATTTTCAGTTAAATCAAGGTACACTTACATAATACTTAATTATGGCACAAATAAACATTTAGAAATTGATATACGAGGTGTGTAAATTTAGTAATGAGACTGGCAACGTAGCGCCCGATCTCGCAACACTGCGGATAAGGGACTTGGAAAGGCGGTAGATTAACATGTAATGACCTGAAGTTCAAGTTTGAACTTGTTAGAGTCATTTGTTTGTTCTTTGTGACCGTTTACGTAAACCGCTTTTTATTTCTAGTGCTTTTTACGAATGAGTGACATTAATTTAGAGAAAAAGTGTGCTATTAGGTTTTGCTTCAGACTTTAGACACAGCGCAACGGATATATTTTTCAAGAGCCCAGGTTTTTAGGTGGTTTAAGGCATTTTCAGAAGGGAGAGAGTCGAGAGAGGTTGAAGCACGCAGCGGAAGGCCTTCATCTTTTGAACGAGTGATAGAGGCTATAGACTTCAATAACGGACTCGCCGCTGTGAAGAGCCATTTTGGTTTTCCAAGGATAGGAAAAATTTGCAAGCAGCCACGAGGTCACCGAATTCCAAGTTCAGGTAAGGTTTACAGGTGAGATTCACAGTTTTTTTGTTTTTTTTTTTTTTGTTTAATTTATCGTTGAATCAACCGCTGACTGGGAACTGTACTGCTGTCCTGGACAGGGGTGTAGTTTTACCCTGAACGTTCGTGTCGGACTCAAATTCTCTCTTTTATATCAGATAATAGCATAATTTTCTCTTGTTAAACAAAATTTTGGCTTAATTTTTAACCTTGGTACTCTGGTTTCATATACCGGGTGTCCTCTGTAATTTTGGTATCCTGATATTACTGGAATTTTAATGTAATTAGTATCTTAGATAGATAGGTTTCCACTGATTAATTTTAAATTAATATTTTATACTAGAATGCTGTGTTTGCAAAATTTGTAAGTTTTTCTACTATATAGTTGTGACTAAACCTCAAGTCTAGCTCTGTTACTATTTCTTGTTTGAACTTGTTATGCACCCTTGCTGAGCCATTTACCTTAGAAGGAAGAAGTACCCGTGGAAGCTGTCTAAGAGATTGAGTCTGTGGATCCCCTCGTTTGACGAAAGTATTGTTGACCAGCTGATTCGTGTAGTCACCAAGCCCTGCACGAGCTTAAGTCATCTACGGACCACCAGACCGTTATATCTCATCTCCCCAGGATAACAAGGGTAAATTCCTTCCATATTTACGTTCTGACCAGAACAAGTGTTCCATCTACCGTTCTGAAATATTGTTAATCAGAGCTAGATACTATTGTCTCAGAAGTTACTAGTAGTACACAATTTTTGCAACGTTTATATATGTACCTGAATCTTTTAAATATATCAATTTTATCTTAACCTAATAGTAGTGTTGTCTTTTCATTAGCTGGCGCCCAATAAACTTTTTCAGGTTACGGGTGTTATAAAAATAAGGAAATCACGTACTCACGACTCCCCTGAGCTAGCCGGAGCTACGTTCTGTAAGCTCTAGGGGTAGTTGTCAATACAAACCTCCAGGGTTACATTGCAGAATATATTATCTCATTTTATCTTGACCTACTGAACACGAATCCTAAGTAAAATATGGAGATCAATGGACAAATATCCGAAAAAAATCAGAAAAGTTGTCTGTGATGGGATTGTGACCATCATCTATCATTATTTTGCATTCTGACTTCCAAAATATGAATCTAAACGATTCCAAAAGACGGAACTAAATAATACGGGCCGATGCTCATCTGTCCGAGAAAAAACTAGAAAAACCGACCAAAACATGTTTTCCAACTTAAATCTTTGAACTATGGAAAAAAGTATGTCAAGCAAGAAAGTGGTATAAACAGGCCAAATTAACGTACGACTAACTAATTAACTAACCGGATTAACTAACATACTTGTTTGGAATCTTTTAAACACTAACATAAGGTCAAAAGTTTTTTTCAGAATGCGGAAAATCAGTCCGAGTGCCACATGAGTCCTTACGTAACAGGAATATTTCTGTTACATAAATGCTCTTCAAATCATGTTATTTTTGATGAGAAGTTGAGCGTAGCCTTGTAGACACCCGGTATACACACAGTATTTGGAATATCCGCCTCCACATCATTTGCACATCGCTAAAAGCATAAATGCCATGTATTAATACACGCACTAATTAGTTCACCTCGTGGTAATTTGTCGAAAACAGATTTAGTCGAACCTACTGCATATACCGGGAGAAGCGGCAGAATTACATTATTCATCAGACATCTCCAAGTCTAAATTACTATTTAAGAAGGGAAATTGGGGAACCTAACTTCGTGTTGACTGCGAGGCAAAGAGATTTGTAGTTAATTGCTTTAATTCAAACGTTTTTTTTTGTCTTCGCAATTTTTCTCAAGGCTTACAAAGAATGGTGTCAGGAGGAAACGTTGCTGTCAAATATTCGCACCAACATTAATAACACAATATGTACATATGTATATGTTGAATTACAAATTTTGGTTTAAATTAGGTATTACAATATATGTTGGTTTTACAATATATGTATATATTTCTGTTGACTCACGCATGCCACTTGTTAAAAATATGTTCCAAATGTGTATTAAAAAATGTCTTTAACGTTTTATAATGTATGATGTAGAGATGTAGTGAGAGAACATCTATAAGCAATTATACCGTGTGTCTAAAGCCGACATCGGCCAGTTATGAAAAGGGACAAATAGAAGTGAGACGACAGATAAGAAGCAATCGCAAACGTATCGAAGGTAATGAGGGAATAAGTCCGGCCCTCTCACTACATGTGCTTGTTATTAGAACGAGAAGTGCAGCATTTGTCCTTTTTCACAACTGGCTTGGCTGTACACAAACGTATACTAATATACAGTAAACTGCGAAAGTATTTGTACATCAACTTTTTGAAGGTTGCTAAATTCTAATAATAATTAATCCTTGTTTCCAAAATGGCTCAGTTAGTCAGATAGACATTCTGAAGATTTTCATTTAAATGTGAGTCCAAGAACGTTGATAAGGATTCAATATATTCGGACTCACCCACATTTTTTTTGAAAACATCGCAATTAATTTTTTTAACGATATATTTTCACATAAGAGACATATAACCTTCAACTTGGGCTTATTAGACGCATAATTTCACAAACTCTAAGCAGACGTCTATACGAAGCAAAAATCAATACTGTGGTCCAAAAATTATCAGAATTTAAACATACTTTAAAAAGTGGGTGTATGACTTTCGTTGCTTACTGTACGAGTACGTGTGAGAAAAAAAGAACTGAAAGTTAGATACCTTGGACCAAATAAATACAGAGTGTTAACTCATAACACTTACTGAGTTAACATCGCAATTAATTTTTTTAACGATATATTTTCACATAAGAGACATATAACCTTCAACTTGGGCTTATTAGACGCATAATTTCACAAACTCTAAGCAGACGTCTATACGAAGCAAAAATCAATACTGTGGTCCAAAAATTATCAGAATTTAAACATACTTTAAAAAGTGGGTGTATGACTTTCGTTGCTTACTGTACGAGTACGTGTGAGAAAAAAGAACTGAAAGTTAGATACCTTGGACCAAATAAATACAGAGTGTTAACTCATAACACTTACTGAGTTATATTCATTTGAATTTGGAAAAATGTAACTAATAAACTGAGCCCTTGGTAAAACGTTTTCGAATTTATTTTAATTGCAGAGAGTGTAGCACATGTTCTTGCGAAATATCAAAAATAAAACGAAAACCTACTTTCCAAAAAAAGTTATAACAATGTCAAAATTATCTACGAAACAGCCGGTTTTAGGAATAGGTTATGCATATAATACAGGTTTGAGACTCGCAATTGTGTGAAGGTTCCAAATTTGTAAACATTTATCAGATTATGTTTAAAATAAGGAAGTTAGTCAATCCACAGGAGTATGGTCACTCTGTATATTTGTAAATATTAAAATAAATGAAAAAAAAATTCAAACAACTGCACTATTACGTTGTAGTTTTTCTTCTGAGACAATGAATCTTTAGACTTAATATGAATTGAAAACACTGTAGAAAAAATCACTCAGAGTGCCTGAAATTCTTTAAAAAAAAGTTTTAAAACGTAGATATATTTAAGACATAACCGTTTTGAGACCGTTTTGGCGGTCCCTATACATTCTAAACAAACTTTGAAACAACGAACACAAAAGGTTTAAAAAATAAGTATGATTTTTCATTTATAGGAAAAAAGCCTTTTCAAGTCTAATAAAAATGTATTTATTGACTGAACTTGCCTGCGGTGAAATGGCGTTAACCTTTTATAGAGTAGCCTTAAACGTACATTAAAAAGTTCAGGAGCTTGGAAAGGCGTTTTACTAACGAATTAATCGTTGCGTAAAAATAGGTAATGCAATGTAATTTGACAAATGAATACCTTCCATTACAGAGATATGTAGGTAAACAAAGCTTATGTGATTAGAGAGTTGATGACATTGTGATTTTCATAATTCCGACACAGGTTAATTTCACTCACACATGACTATTTTAGTAATATTATCATTGTCGCCTCAACATATGGACAATGCCATTAATAATGCCGGAGGATCATGCGACAAATTTTGTCAAAACTGCCGGAGGAGCCGGTGATAAATTTTGTTAAAAATGACGGAGGTGCCGGTGATGGCATATTTTATAAAAAATGCCGAGGGAGCGTTTGAAAATTTTTGTTATAATTAACGGAGGTGCCGGTAATGGCAAATTTGATCAAGACTGACGGAGGAGCAGGTGATACATTTCGTCAAAAGGCGGAGGCGGAGATGCCCTTTATGGCATATTTTATCAAAAATGACGGATGAGCCGGTGACAAATTTTGTCAAAACTATCGGAGGAGCCAGTAGCAAATTTGATAAAAAAAAGTCTTAGGAGCCGAGCCAGTGACAAATTTTATCAAAAATGACGAAGGAGCCGATAGCATATTTTATCAAAAATGACTGTGATAAATTTTGTCAAAACTGTCGGAGGAGGAAGTGATAAATTTGGTTAAAAATGACGAAGGTATCGGTGATGGCATATTTTATCAAAAATGACGGAATGAGGAGCTGGTGACGAATTTTGTCAAAAATGACGGAGGAGCAGGTGATAAATTTTGTTAAAATGGCGGAGGTGCCGGTGATGGCCAATTTTTATCAAAAATGACGCAGGAGCATGTGACAAATTTTGTCAAAACTGCTGGAGGGGCCGGTGTTAATTTGATCAAATGGACACCGGCTAGTCCCTCAGTTTTGATAAAATTTGCCATCACCGGCACCTCCGTCATTTTTAATAAACTTTATCACCGGCTCCTCCGGCAGTTTTGACAAAATTTAACGGAGTTCTACTCAGGTTATTTAAACCTACGAAAAGTTAATCCACTGCAGACAACGTTGTTTCGGAGTTTTACCTGTAGTTAGAGCAGTGTAGCACAAACAAAATGGAGAAAAGATAAGTGAACGATAGGATTTTTTTTATAATGCCGGAGGAGCCGGTGACAAATTTTGTCAAAACTGCTGGAGGGGTCGGTGTTAATTTGATCAAATGGACACCGGCTCCTCCGTCATTTGTGATAAAATTTGCTCCGGCAGTTTTGACAAAATTTATCACCGGCTCCTCCGTCATTTTTGACAAAATTTGTCACCATGTGTTTTTTTTTTATAATGCCGGAGGAGTCGGTGACAAATTTTGTCAAAACTGCCGGAGGAGCCGGTGATAACATTTGTTAAAAATGACGGAGGTGTCGGTGATGGCCAATTTTTATCAAAAATGCCGGAATAAAAGTTGAAAATTTTTGTTAAAATTAGACGGCCCGTAATGGCAAATTTTATCGAAGATGACGGAGGAGCCGGAGATAAATTTTGTCAAAAATGATGGAGGAGTTAGTTATGGCATATTATCAAAAATGACGGAGGAGTCGGTGACAAATTTTGCCGAAAATGACGGAGATGCCGGCGTCAATTTGTTCAAATAGACACCGGCTTCTCCGTCATTTTTGATAAAATTTGCCATCACCGGCAAATTTTGTTAAGAATGTCGGAGGTGATGGACAACTTTTATCAAAAAATACCGGAGGAGCCATTGAAAATTGTTGTTAAAATGAACGGAGGTGCCGGTAATGGCAAGTTTTTTCAAAAATGACGGGGGGGGGGGGCTGGTGTTGTAAAAACTGCCGGAGGAGCCGGTGATAAATTTTGTCAAAAATGACGGAGGTGCCAGTGAAGGCAAATTTTATCAAAAATGACGGAGGAGCCGGTGGCATATTTTGTCAAAAGTGTTGGAGGGGCCGGTGTAAATTTGATCAAATAACACCGGCTCCTCCGTCATTTTTGAAAAAAGTATCACCAGCTCCTCCAGTTATTTTGATAAAATTTGTCACCGGCTCCTCCGGCATTCTTGATAAAATATGCCATCACAGGCACCTCCGTCATTTTTAACAAAATGTATCGTATAATAAAATTTTACCGAGTTCTACTCAGGTTATTTATACCCACGAAAAGTTAATCCACTGCAGACAACATGGTTTCGGAGTTTTACCTGTCGTTAGAGCAGTATAGCACAAATAAAATGGAGAAAAGATAAGTGAACGATGGAACTCGAAACACAAGGATAAGTTGCAGATTATATTTAAAAAGGCGAAGGTGTCGGTGATGTGATTTTTTTTAACCTTTAGAGGACGGGTCTGGTCCCAAAAAGGGACCACCTATTTGGTCGGAGACTTGTCCCGAGTTATACATTCGATTTATATATAAATTACACGATTTAAAAGAGGTCGATTTGTACTGAAAATTTCCCGTCCTCTACAGGTTAATGGAAATTAAGTTGGTTATCAGTTATCACTAATTTAGATTCCATTAATGTAACTCAATATAATGTAACTTGAATAATATTAATTTTCACTTATGGAATTACTAAAACTCTTCCACAATGTCAAAATAATGTCAAAAGTCAAAAAAATTTCGCCACAATTTTTACACAATTTTAAACCACATTATTTATGTTTTCATTGCTGACAAATAAAAATCTTTCAAATAGGAAATAAAAATTCATTGCTGAAGCAGTATGTACTAAATGTATTTTACTGTACTTCTTTAAACAGTGGGATTATGTTATGTTTTACACATATTAGGAATGACAATTAGAAATTAGAATAATTAGATGTATTACTTATCTTAACATTTAAGTTACGTTCGGCGTCTTGATGCCACAAGCAATGGTGATTAACAAGTGTTCAGGAGAAAAATTGGTAAGGAACATTTGTGGTATGCAAGCGTGAAAACTGATTAAACAGACCCTTATGACAGATGAAATTGGTGGTCTTTAAAATGTGAGTCAAGTTGTAAGACGTGAACAGAAAAGCCGAAATAACTGGTGCCGAGACATAATTGAAGTTGGAAAAGTAATTACGAACGCGAAAGTCCTTCGCTCCTATAATCCTGAATCTTGGAAATATTTTTGTATGTTATGTATTTAAAATTGAAATGTAAAATTATTCGTACTGGTAATTTTCAAATATGAAGTTTAAAATTTAATAGTAAGGTTTATAGACTCTTGGTAGTTTGATTTTCTCTGATACTTTCTACATAAAAAACTTTGCTATTTTCTTGAATTTGATAAATGTAGTTTACTTTCCCTTTTAGTTAGTAGCATTGTTTCATTAGTAAAGTAACTGCAGAGTGCAGATGACGTTGTTAGAGGGTGTTGCCCTTATCAGTGCTGTGTAATGTACATCTTAATTAACTTATTATTAAATACTTAATAATATATATACACAGTGTTTACGGACTTCATGAAACCATTTAAAATGCTATCAATTGGACTGTATGAATTTAAATAGTGTCACATAATGTATGTCTTAAAAGATTTGGCACAAAATTCATGAACTTAAATCTTAACAATAATGAAATAATATCAAGTCGCCTTTGGTAACAAAATATTGTTTACTTTGTTGACTGTCAGTCGAGGGTTATTTATTTTGAAGTTTATGCTTTCAAATGTCGTATAAATTAGAAATAAGAAAAAGTATCTATAACTTAGTTGGGCGGGTACCCTAAGCTGAAATATTTTGAATATTCGAGAATGAAAATATTTCTCGCAGAACCATTTATCGAACAATAGCGGAGTGCGAGCAGGGAATACCTTGTTTGAACCTTCCAAAAAGTGGAAGACCACGAGTATTTACTGCACAGAGGGAAGAGCGGTTGGTAAGAAGAGCAAGAAACCAAGTTGGGATGTCATCAAAGAGACTGGTTCGTCAATGTGACACTTCTAAGAGTACGGTATCGTTGACATTGAAGAGGAATGGTCTGAAATATCGAAAAAGACGTAAGTGCCCCAAATACACTCAAGGGCAGCTTCTACGTATACCAAGATGCTGCCGTCAACTGAGACGGGTCTACTTTGCCGATGGCAAGAGCATTATTTTAGACGACGAAAAGTGTTTCACTTTGGCTAACTCCAAAATGAAAGGAAATTATGGGTTTTATACAAATAACCTAGAGGAATGCCCTGACAATGTAAAGTTTAAGATTAAAGCAAAATTTGCCGATAAAATCCTTGTCTGGTGCGCAATTTCTAACAGGGGCATATCCCGACCTTTTGTGGGAAGAGTGATAGGCGAAGCTTTGAACAGTCAGGGGTATATTGAGAACTGTCTTTCCAAATTGCTCCAGTTTATCCAAGAACATCATGCTGAGGATGATATCATGTTTTGGCCAGACTTAGAATCGTGTCATTACTCTAGAGATACCCAAAACTGGCTTCGTCAACACCGCATACCTTTTGATCCTAAATTATAATTATAAAATTTTGTTTCGCTAATCCTCCTAACTTGCCTCAGGCTCGCCCAATAGAGGATTTTGGGCTTTATTGTCGCGGAAAGTTTATGACAGAGGCTGGGAAGCCCAAAACGAACAGCAACTAAGACGTCGAATTTTTGAAAAATTGAGAGAAATTGACTTCAATTCCGTCCAGGGCCTCATGAGAGACATCCGAAGAAAGTTGCGTCTGGTAGAGGAGTATGGGTCGCTTCACATAATTAGATAGTATAGTTTAGTTAAGCATTAAGATGTAGTTTATGATAAATAATTGATGTTTCAATAAATCTGTTCATTAAAAAAAACTGCTATAAATATTTTGTGCCAGAACTTTTAGGACATACGTTATGCTTTGAGAAAAAAGTTTTTTTTTTTTAATTTCCTAATAAACTGTTTGATGATCGCTGCCTTAATGTTCCTGACATAGGCTACTGCAAATATTCCTATGCCACTTGAGCGGGACAGAAGACAAAATACCACCCATGAATGACAGCAGTGCAAGTGTGCAAACAGTATATCTCCCTCTTCAGTGCTGTATTTAATCCTGCTTATATCTAATTTTGGTGTTGTAAAACATTCTGAAATTTGTATCAAGAGATGTGTATGTGTCAGTGAAACTATTTTTTTTTTCGGAGAAAAGCAACTTTTGCCACACTTCATGCCGAAATACGCTTTTATATTTTACACATTGCTATGGAAATTTAATTAAAACATACTTATTTAAATATTCACTAATATGTATTAAAAAAATGGCGTGATATTAAAAAAACGGCATATAACAATAAAAAATAATTAATTAGTTAATTGAGGAGAAAGCGTTCAAAACGTATTAAATCCTGATAACCTGTTTTGGAGAAAATCGCCAAAAAACACCTAGTAAGCAGCGCCTGGGACAGAGGAGCATTGTTAATGGGGCGTTCGCTTCATTTTAGCAAGTTGACAGTATACCCCAAAATTCGTAAAGTTTGATCCAAAGGTATGGCAAAAATTTCAAAATATATTCTGGATTTAATGCGTTTTGATTGATTGGCTTGGATTTAAAACGGTTTGTTTGAGTCAACTTAGGATTTACAACGCTTTGTAAAAATGAAATATTTATTTTCATTAAACAATGTTATAAACAATGCAAAACAATCAAAAATTAAAAGTCAATTTAGAATTTAGAACTAGAACTTAGAAGTAGAACTGAAGCAAAATAACTGGAAATACTATCCTAATCTAGTTATCTATAATGGTACTGTGGATTTACTACGTTTTGATCAAATAAAGATTTAAAGTTGGATTTAATGCGTTTTGTTCAATCGGTGACATTTTGAACTGGATTTTACGTTGGATATAATGCGATTTCCTCAAATCTGAGCGCGGCATTGGATTTAACTCATACTTTAGATGCAGATCCTGTGCTTAACTCATTTTCGCTTAAAAATGGATTTAATACGTTTTGAACGCTTCCTCAATTGTAGAGTTATCAAAATAATGTATGTATTTGAAAAATTACATAGAATTTAATTATATGGGCTTAAGTCAAATCGAATGAAGCAAACATATCAAGTCGGAAATACCAAATTTGTTATCATAATTCGTGTGAAAATATGACAGTCACACAAAAAATAAAGTATGGTAAAGTAGTAACCTTGAAACCTGAAATACATATGTTTATGTATTTTGATGCTCTGAACTAGAATCCATGATCAGAATTCACGTCAGTCAGTTCAGGTCACAGTTTCTTAGAAATCACGGAAAACAGGTAACAATAATGATAACTAAATATTATCCTCTGGAAACAACAAAAATAATTATTTTGATATGTATACGTCTGTTGAATGCGAATTTATCTAAAACCTAATCTAGCATGCCTTGGATTTCCGGAAGCGTGGAAAAATCTTCGGAAATTTCGTATTTTTAAATTTCTTGTATTTCCCTTAATTATTCAAGTGCTGGAAATGTGTCGAATCGACTCAATCCGATCTCCGAGATCTCCGTATATTTTTCCATATTTCCTGAAAACTGAGGCGCTAGATTTTGACGATAGATCGACTTTTCGTTTTAATTTTTCGGATGATAATATTTATTTATTAATAATTGTACCTGTTTTCCGTGGTGTGATGTGATGAGCCCATTCTAACGTTGGATTCGAGTTTAGCGGGTCAAAACTGACCCACGATTTTTACTGAATCTTTCCTCCAATTTTCTGCAACGAAACAATCTGTAACTTTAATTTATTCGGATAATAAGTTTGAGGATTTCTAAAACAGTTACTACATCTCAATAATAATTGTTTTCCTATATATTGCGTATACATATACGTGGACGCAGTATATGCTATTTATATCTGCGTCGATGGAACTTCTATTCTTCACAATTATTTAGTGTAATATAAAACATTCCCAATAGCGTACATCCATTTAAGGAACTGAAACAAAAAATAAATATTTTACTGTATAATAGGTGCATATTAAATAGGGCTCGGCATTAAACGTTTACTCGCCAAAACGTTTAAACGTTTATTTAAGAAACGCGTTTATTATCCCGTTTAATGATTAAACGTTTAAATTACAAAACGTTTAAACGTTTATTTTGCTTGTAAACGTTTTTTTCCCCGTAAACGTTGTTTTCCTTGTAAACGTTTATTGTCCACAAACGTTTCTTTTGTTTTATTTTTATTTTTGCTCGTAACGTTTGTCTTTTCCTTTTCTTTTCTTTTCTTTTCTTTTCTTTTCTTTTCTTTTCTTTTCTTTTCTTTTCTTTTCTTTTCTTTTCTTTTCTTTTCTTTTTCTTTTCTTTTCTTTTCTTTTCTTTTCTTTTCTTTTCTTTTCTTTTCTCCTTTCATGTTTCTATCGAAAGGAACGCTTTTGCCTCCAGAACGTTTTTTTGAGGTTTTGCTGCATAAAAACTCGGAAAAGTGCCTTTCTTAAATATTTTATTCGTCAATAATGTGCGTATTATATGGCAAGCTCTATTTTGCTGACGACTGAATATCGGGCCCCTTTAGCGATATTTTTGTTTAAGAT
This sequence comes from Aromia moschata, assembly GCA_029963805.1. NCBI lineage: Eukaryota > Metazoa > Arthropoda > Insecta > Coleoptera > Cerambycidae > Aromia > Aromia moschata. The sequence continues at coordinate 951,612 of JAPWTK010000025.1, read as the reverse complement.
GTTTTTGATTGCGTCTAAACAGTCGAAAGAAACAATTCATATTTGAAGATATTACTGATAGTGGTACAGCCCAGAGGTGTCGAACAGCAGCTCCGCACGGAGTTACACCGTGGACCGGAGCCCGAGCACCGGGCGGCCAGGCTATCGGGGTTCGCGATGGTAGCCGGTCGCTTTGTTTACGTTTCGAAGAGAGTGAGAGAGAACTGAAGTCGCGAGCGGTGCAGCAGAGCCCATTTGACTGACCGTTTGTCGGGTGGATAGGCAACAAACAGAAAAAAACACTGAATTTTATGAAATAAATGAAAAACGACTGCATACTGCAGACATCTTTTATGACTATACTGAAGTCGGTTTGTCGCACTCTTACTTTTGCCGGGAATGTGATAAGGGCATTAGTTTGACTAGAAGTACCACAGGTCAGTCAGTACGAGCCGTAAATGTTTATATTAGGTCGGGCTTTTCTGTATTTCCGGACTTTACCGAATAAAGACTAGTGGTGGTACCTCGCGCTGGTTCAAAATTGAATGCCAGAGGGTAGTTTCTAACGCCTGGTCAAAATAGCGTTTTAGTGAAAGAAGTGCGAAGAGTTCAAAGCCATGTTGCATGGCACCCTCGGTTATATTAAAATAGACTCGGAAACATGTAATGGGGCTTTCAAACGGGGGAGCTTTTTTAGCGCTGGGTTAAAATGATATCTAGACATAGATGCGTTTTTGAATTTTTAATCGCTTCTAACTCGAAAACGGTTAGAGATAACCTAGCAACATGACATATACCAACATATGAATACCAACATATTTTTGGAAATGTCAGCTCCTGGCGGTTCCAAAAATAGGTCATGTTGCTAAGTTATCTCTAACCGTTTTCGAGTTATAAGCGATTAAAAATTCAAAAACGCATAATTTTTCCATCTCTAATGATATCTTGGTTGGTGAAAGTTGATGAGTTTGAGTCCGTTTGCGATTTTTATTTTGAAAAGACATTTTGCTTAAAAACGTATAATATCCGAAAAAACGTTTAATGTTCCACAAGCGTTTAAACGTTTAATGCATTATAAACGTTTAAACGTGTTAGTCAGAAAAACGTTTAATCGGAAAACGTTTAATCGGTGACGGTCTTAAACGGTTAATCGTAAACGTTTTAATCGTAAATTGGTTAATCGTCCAAAATGCCGAGCCCTAATATTAAAGTGCTAACCAAACGTTGCTTTATGCAACTACGAAATTATTTTGACTTTTATTTTGCCAGATGATCTTAATAAATACGGTTGGAAAGAAAGTTAATTACATTATATACAGCGTCCGTATTCTTGCCATGGGTCACAAGTAATAATAATAATAATAATAATAATACTCACCCTATAATTACTCCAAAGAGTAACCCCTTAGGTCCTCTCAGGGACCTGTGCGGGAAGGAGCGGCTATTTTTATTATTTGCCATGGCGCACTGGGAGCGACTTAAGATTATTTCGGTAACGCATTTGCTTTACAGTTCTGAGGAAACCCAGAAAACTCAGAACATTACCAAATCTAGGGCATGTGCGGTTGGATTGGCATCTATGCATCCACACCTATACACTAGTGTATTACTGGTTGCATATCAAGCCCTGACGGAGAAAGCGAGACAATTAAAAATCGCTACCCCGGCTGGGACTTGAACAACGCGCACAGAGGTATCGCGACTGGAAAGACGGCGCTTTAACCCACTCGGCTACCCGTGCCCGTTAGTCTGTGGTTACATCACGGGAAGACCGCGATATTGTTCCAATCTCACGGGAGTGTTGACTCTGGTGAGATTGAAGGATACGTGGCCGAGTAGCTGAAACGGTAGCGTACAGAATTCGATATTTCCCCATTAGCATAGTCAGACAAAGACGAAGCTGAAAGACTGGTATAAGCAGCCTGCCTTTTTTTTTTAAATAATTCTTGTACATCCCCAGTGCGATCTTTAGCATGGCATGATAAGTCTATTCTTACTATAGTGTTTTTACCTAGGAGGTTTCATTTTCTAGTGTGATTAAATGGGACTAGACATATTCTAACACATTCTGTTAGGCCCGACAAAGTCAACAACATTCGTTACGAGAGCACACTCTAACGGTAAAACTGTTAAGATAAATGAAGCGAGAACGATTTCCTGCTCATCGTCATTCGCCATTTAGAATATCACTAATTCGGATTTCGAATGGAAAGAGCTCTAGTGTTGTCCTAAGCTTCAGTTCAAAAGAATACTGTAGCTCTCCTGGTGAGAATACAAGCCGACTTGTTCGCTCTTCGTCATTCGCCAATAGATGTGTCAGTGATGAGATCTAATATGATCGGAATCCGAATCTGTGACTTTTAAATGGCAAGTGACGATATATGGCATATCAACTCGCCCTATTCTTACTATGTTCATGTCCTGCTATTCGACGATACTTACTATCACTATTAATTTGAAGTTTAGCTCGACAGTAGTGTAACTTGCGAAACTAGGTGGTGTCAGAGCAACCGTCTGTAGAAGTAATAAAGCCTTTCGGTTTTTGCTATTCCAGTAGATCCAGGGACATTCTGATATAGTTCTATATAAATCTGAGTTCTGAAATATTACACAAAAGGAAGATTAAACACAGGTGACTCAGATTTAACGTGGAATCCAAGATTATGGGACTGTACATAAAAAATAAGTAGGTTTTTTTATTCATTTTTTGTTTTCTTTTCGAGATACAGTGTTGCACTTAAAAAACAGTTTTCTTTTTAGCTACTGAACTAACAGAGGTATCCGTACGACATTTACACAGCATGCTGGATTGCCATAATACGCAAAGGTATCAAGTATTTTGTTACCAGGGGCGGAGATATAGGTTATCACCTTCAGAAATTTATAAATAAAAATGTACGGCCCTGCACAAAAAGAGTGAAATTTTTAGATAGAATTGTTGATTATTAACAAAAAATTTATCTTGAAAATAATTTGCGTCACCGTTTGACAGCAAATTGATTTTCTTTAATTCGCTTAAATTTAAAAAAAAAAGCACATTGCCTATTAGATTTTTAACACATGTTATCTAACATAGTTGATATGACTTAGAAAACAAAGCAAACAATGTTCTCCTATGCAATGCAAACAATCTGTTAATTCAGTAAACATAAATATATACATAAATTTTTTTAAGTTCAACACTATATATCTCGAAAAGGAAACGATTTAAGAAGAAAATGTGTATAAAAAAACCATATCAATTTTTTGATGTACTGTCATATATGTTATTCTCGGGTACGATATTAAGTCTGACTCACGCTGTATTTACGTTATTTGAAAAATTCAATATATGCATCAAATATTGTAGATGCAATATAACAACGAAGTTTCTGGGAATTCTAAATGATCCTATAATATAAAAAACAGTGATTGTTGAAATACGTAATTATTTCATATGAAAAGTCAGTGATTGCTTCCCTTTAAAAAAAAAAAACTCATTGCTACATTTAGTCGACCTGTATGGATTTGTCACATTTTGCTGCTCCAATGTAGGAGCCATGCATATTGTTACATCTTAAGTTATTAATAAATTATTGCTAATAAATTGCGATTTTAATTTTTTTCCATTTTAACAAATAAAAGTCATTTTTTAATTACTAAAAATTTACAAGTTCAAGATATGAACAAAGACATTAATAAAAAGCATCTTGTAATCAAAATTAGTACAGAGGCATTTTCAGGCCTACGCACATCCCAGTGATATTATATTTTCAATACAAAAATTGTTATTATGATTTCTAAAAAAATCGTTCCAAAACAAAAAAAAATCATAGCAGGCTAAGCAATGCCAACTTGGCGAAAGTTGTACACTACAGATGTGCGCCCCCGGATAAAGAAATCAGAAAGAAATATTGGGTTTTTATTTTTTCATTAGGTATCAAGTTGGCTTGTACACCAATAAATCGGAACACACTGTATAGTTAAGTATTTTCGAATTCGATTATCTTCTTGTTATGACTAAAACTGGCACATGGCGATGCGATACATAAGGATCGCGTAGCATGTGATGGGGGTTGCCTCAATTTAGCGACGACGAGAAGCAACTTCCGCGATTGATTTATTTCTTTGATTGCAGTGGTAGCTGTTGTACTGTTTCCGCTATACACGGTGGAGACTTTAACTGGAATATATTCGCTAGCGGGGTGGTGTATGATTTTTCAAGAAATTCCCGAGACACATCAACTTTTAAATGTATTTACCTACATTTTGCAAGTAATATGAAAAATATAGCCCTTCAGGGGTGGCTGAAACCACCCTCGACATGATTTTTTCAAATGCAACCCTATGGCTTGTGACCCCTCATTGTAAAGCTGGTGGAAAGAGGAATCCAACGCACTGATCAAATTTTAATTTTTAGTATGTTTGTAGGGTTGCAAACAATTAAAACAATTTAAAAATTAAATTTATTTTCAACGTAACAATTGTTCAAAATGTGCACCATTCACTTGTTGCCAGCATCCCAGTCTGTGGTAGGTTTCGTCCCTTACATTATGCAACATTTGCGGTGTTATTTTTCCGATTTCCTCTCTTATCCTTTCCTGCAGATCTGCTATGTTGTTGGGTTTCTGAATGTAAACCCTACTTTTAAGATGTCCTCACAAAAAGAAATCCAGTGGTGTAAGATCTGGAGATCTTGCTGGCCACTCAATATTACCTCGCCTCCCAATCCACCTACCGGGAAAAATTCTGTCCAGATACTGACGAACAATGGCAGCATAGTGTGGTGGGGCCCCATCTTGCTGAAACCATAACCTCTCGTCGGTCAAGTTAGGGTTTGAGGGGTTTGGAAATAAATGACATAGCACTGGCATTAGTTCGTGCTGGAGTAAACGCAAGTATCTTGCTCCATTAAGAGTGTCATCAAAGAAAAATGGTCCTACAATTCTATCTTGTATTATTCCGGCCCACACATTAGTTTTCTGTGGGCGCTGAGTATGAAGTTCCCTCATCCAATGGGGGTTCTCTTCAGACCAGTAACGACAATTTTGGCGATTTACGTGCCCATTTAATGTAAAAGTAGCCTCGTCAGAGAAAACTATCCACTCTAAAGATAACTGGTTTTGATCAATACAAGTCATCAATAAATCGCAAAATTCCACTCGTCGATCTGGATCATCTTCAAGTAGCTCTTGAACAGCTTGCATTTTATATGGGCGTTTTTTCTCATATTTAAGTATGTTTAAAACTGTTTTGTGATTAAGATTACTATCACGGGCCAGTTGACGGGCTGGAGTGATTGGATTTTCTTCTAGAGCAAGCAACAAATTCAACTTCGTGTCGTCATCAACAACAGCCTGCCTCTTATTCGGTACTTTCCTGACATGACCCATCTCTCGATATTGTGCCTCAATTTTACTAATGGTACCCTTGATTTAGTGGTGGCAAGTCAGGATGCGTTTCTCGAAACAAGCAAACAATCACCATATCCAATCATCATCAAAATTTCGATTTTTAGTGATTCAGTTAAATAAGACATTTTCACCAATTTGAAATAACACTTCGTTTCAAACTCTGAATACAGCATACAAACTAAATTACTCTTTGCGGCCGTGTAAAAACACTAGCAAAAAATAACAAATATCAGTTGTGGCAAAAAATTGCTTGGAATTTTTTGTGGGGACATATGAAAAGTAAGGTTTACATTCCAAAACTAATCAACACACATTTTGAGTACGAAATTGTTGCGTTAAAAATAAATTAAACTATAAAATTACGTTTTAATTGTATGCAACCCTACAAACATACTAAAAAATTAAAATTTGATCAGTGCGTTGGATTCCTCTTTCCACCAGCTTTACAATGAGTGGTCACAAGCCATAGGGTTGCATTTGAAAAAAATCATGTCGAGGGTGGTTTCAGCCACCTCTGAAGGGCTATATTTTTCACATTACTTGCAAAATGTAGGTAAATACATTTAAAAGTTGACGTGTCTCGGGAATTTTTTTGAAAAATCATTCACCACCCCGCTAGCGAATATATTCCAGTTAAAGTCTCCACCATGTATAGATAAATCGGTGGCGCGTCCCCTTCCTGCCAGCTTTAGTCACGCTGTGAATAGTGTTAATTAAGTAAGGGTGAATAACAAAATTCTTTCTTGAATAACTGAAAAATAGAAGTAACAAAGGTATATCGGCTTCATAAAAACTAATTCACGCTTAGACGAGATGTAACTGACCTACATATGATAGGTCTGATATGATTTAATATGTACAGTAAGGTCTCGATAATCCGAACACCGGGTAGTCCGAACGACGCCTTTATTCGAACGGGCTCGCATATTGCGTTTTCCGCCTCCCCTTCCGATGAGCGATATAATGTTGGCATAGTAACACTATTTACGGGACCGTTACCAGCTGGTCATAATAACCCCCTCTAATAGCAGTAATGACACCATATTTTTTTTTTTTTTTTTGGCTTGCCTACCTAATGTAAAATGAATAAAGTGTGTTAATACTCCAGTTTTTTCTATAAACACTTTAGTGTTAATACTTAATTTTTTTCAATTTTTTCAATAAATAGCTACAATAGGTAATCAGAATTGATAATTCGAACACCACCTTCACCCAGTTCCGTTCGGATTACCGCGATCCAGTGGCGGTTGGTGATATTTCAGTTAGCCATGTCTTGAAAACGACGCATGGGCGAGATTTCTCCCACTACCGCGCCACTTCCCATTCGCTCGTGCGTCCACGCGGCCGCTCTCTAAAATTGCACGTATTTCAGACGCGCTTTTGAGGTACTTATTATTATCGGGTCGACTTGAAATTTGATACGGTTGTAGAGGAAGTCTTCAAGAATACGTAGCTTTTTGCAAAATTGCTCTACGACAATTATTGTGGAAATAGAGGCCGTTTTACTAAAGTACCTGTTTTTACTTTTTCGCAATTTGCGCGAAAACTTATGAATATTTTTTGACAAAAATTTAACTGTAGATAGGTGTTGGAAAACCCTACAATTTGAGCCCCTTTTTCTAGGAAGACATTTCTAGGATAATTACAGACGGAGTAATTGAACATCTAAAAATCTCTAATGTTCGCGGTTTTTATTTTTTTGTGTAAAAAGTTATCAACCGATTTTAATGATCCAAAAGCCATTATATTCCTCTTTTCAAGTTCTACAACGTGATATTTTTTTGTTTTTTACACAAAAATTTTTTTCGTGCCTAAAAGTCGAAAAAAACCTTTTTTTTCGCACCTTTTTGAAATTTATTCGCAATGATCCTACAATCGGATTTTGTCCAAAACATTTTCATTTGATTCTACAATTTTTCTTATAATTATAACGTTGAGAAAGTGCCGCAACTAATTATTTTAAAAAATAATCTACGCCGCCTGGACTAGTATAGTAATTAATACGAACGACTCAATAATCCGAATATGGTCTGGCAAGGAGGTGTCCGGATTAAAGAGGTTGCACTGTAATAAGAAAAACCAAATTTTAAAATAAACAAGTTCTAGTTTTTTATATAAATACTGTTATAAGTTAGGTTTCAGGGCAAATTATAGGTAGCTAGGTATAACTGACCCTAGATATAAATATCCCTAAACATTTTCTAAAAATCAATAAAAAAATCGATTTCTCAAATCTTCTCAAATTCAACTTACCATGTCCTCAAAATGTTGGCCAAAAATGGATAGGGCCAAAACTACGAAAATGGTTGTAGCCCATATAAACAGCATTGTAAAGTTATTCATATGACAAATATTCTGAAACAAAAAGACCCGAGGAAGTCCCCCAACAAATCATCCAACAAATTTTATTTCCACAGAATAGCACACTGACATTGCAGATTCATGTGTACAGGATTAGTCTCCATAATTTGAAGATATTATGAGTTTATTATTGGAATTAGAAAAAAGCTCCTCAATAAATAGTTATTTTTGTATACATTTTTGTAATATGCTATGAGAAAAAAAACAATAGAACATAAGAAACCCTAAAAGTGAACCAAAGCTTGCTTTCTTCTCAAAAATTACTGTCTTGGTTCCTTTGTTGCTTATATCTGTGAAACAAGCATTTTAAGGGCAAAATACATCTCAATTTTGCGAAATATTGATTTTACCAGAGTAGGTAATAATGCAAATTGACAGATTAAATGATGCACCCGAAAGTGACAATTTATTTAAATGTTTTATTTCGTAGTTACCTTAAATACCTAATTATGTATTCGAGGTACTTTACCTCAAATAATTATTTACTAAAAACACATTAACCGACCTTAAAATGTACGTTTCACTAATCATAAGCAACAAAATAACCAATACAGTAATTTTTGTGTTTATTTTTGACAACAAAGAGAACGGCTTACTATAAATTATAAATTACAATATTTGGTCATATTCCTAAGTATATATTTATATGAGGGGTATAGATGCAAAACTCACATTATTCACTTTTTAAAATTGTTCAGGAAGAAGGAATAACTGATTTCTCACTTTTCAAGTGACTTAAGGCACTGATTTTTATTTGTAGTAAAATTGTATTTGTATTAAAACTTACATTTGCTTCTCAGTTGGTGAAATAACAGCATAACAATATTTTACTCCAAGAAAGTGAATTAAAATTTGGTTAATGTGAGTTTTGATACAACTTTTTGGATAATGGTAGTTTTGCTCCAAATTATTCTACATAATAATATTTTTACACCACAATTCATGAAGTTAAGGTAAGAAAAGGAACTTGGAAACAAACTCAATGGTATATCAATAAAAAAATTATGTAATATGGTAGTTCATAATCAAAATAAAAAGCTGCACAAGATACTTAGAAATTATCATCATTGACTGACGAAGTGAAATATTTTTATAATGAACGTAAAATTGCAAAGTACAAAAAATGTTGACAGTAAAAAGTTCTAACATTTTCACATTTTCCTTAGGAGAATGTGAGTTTTAAAACAATTCACAGATTCCACAATTTAAAATAAATACGAAAATGTGAGTTTTCTTCCACTTTTAAGATTTAAAATGGTGTAGGTCAACACGATGAACAAGATAGCGCCACTAACTCTATTTCGAAAAATTATGGATAATGTGAGTTTTGCATCTGTACCCCTCATATACAAAAATCATGTGTGCCTGTTAGTGATTGTGTAACTTTTGAACGACTTAACGGATTGAAGCAATATTCCTACAATATATTTCTACTGTAGAGACGATGGTTTCAATTTTATATTGAAAGGACAGGACGTCGTTGGATCAGCTAGTTTTTTCATACATTATTTGATACATAATATTTCAAAAACCTGTGGAAGAAGCGGAATCCGATAAATAAAAAAAACACAGCGCGTTCCTTTAAGAAAATATAATGTTAATTAAACAGTTGCTACATTCTTGTTACTATTGTTTTTCTGACACCATATTCAAGAAATTTCATAAAAAATAGGTTATCTATGTAAAAACATTTTTTATCCTCAAACTGTAAAAATAATGGGGTGGGAATTCTTACGAACTCACCCTGTATATGTTGACGAACCCCGTGCATAACTATATTTACAATATACGAATACACCAATGTCAAGTACAAACTATGTAATAATAGGTACAATACTTACGGACAACGTAATATATAAAGAAACTACGGGTGCAAGGGATCCAAGTGGAATGTACAGCATTGAAAATTTACAAATGTTTATATAAACATTTGCTAAACTGAAAGATAAAAAAATGTTACACGTCAGTACATATATTTAGTACCTACAGGGTCCAGTAAAAGTCTGGAGTAATGCCTATGTAATATATAACATATAGTCGGCTAAAAGATAAAACTCATTAAATAACATCAAACCAATTGTAAGAAAACTACAATCGTCTAACAAGAGACGTTAAAAAGTAGTAATCAGTAGTATCTTTGGAACTTTTTGAAATAACTTCCTCTCTTGTTTTTAGAAAATCGCAGGTTTATTAAGAATTGGCTTTATATTAGATATTGAGTTGAGTGAGAGGTACCTTTTAAACGTTTTCAAATAAAAATTGTTTCACTTATTTAATTCATCTTCAATTTTTTTATTTCATTCGTTGTTTTGCGGCTATAGCAGCCATTTTTTTTATAACACTATATTTTCAATTTTTTTTTAATCAGTCCAATATTATGCATACCAAAATTAAAAGTTTACCTACCTTCTTTTAGCGATTTTGGTTTTTACATTCTGTGTGGCATTTCCTTTTTTTACGCCAAATACCTAAATTATGTAATAAACCCTTTTTTAAATTAATTGTTATATTCGTGAAATGTAATAATGATGTATTAATTACTGGACAGCTGTGTTCTGTAAATGTAAACTGCAATATCTCAAATTGTGGTATTCCATGTCGCGACGACTGCAAGTAGTAAATATTTTTTGAAGTAGTGGGGGAAGATCTGAGCGACATAAAGAAGCTCTGACAAGGCTTTAGCAACAGGTCGACGCGGGTAGGGGAAGTAGGGTCGGGAATACGTCGTCAGCGAAGAGCGCGAAACGAATTCAAATTTGAAACTAAACTTAACAAGACGCCATTAGAAGTTAACTTATTGGTTGCAGTTTGACGACTTACCAAATAAACTAAATTTTGAAAAAAAAAATCTCGAAATATTCATTACGTAATGTCATGAAAATTTTATATAGTCTTAGTAGTGGGCCGGTTCCCAACAAAAAAATGAAAACGAAAATTATAGAGTGCTATTTCCAAAAAAAAAAGATGGATGTTACAGCTGCAAAACAACAGATGAAGCACATGAAATAAAACAAATGAGGAGCGTCAGAACATGCAAAAAATAAGTCAAACGACAATTTTATTTCAAATCGTTTTCTGTAAAATAAATGATTAAAGAGGTATAGGCATCATTTCAGACTTTTGCCGGATCCTGAATATTAAAGACATTTGAACTGGAAGATATAAAATATTTTATATATTTATTAAACGCTTTCTTCAAATACGAAGTTAACAACGATACTGAAGGGTTTTGCAACGTGGGGAAGACAAACAGTCAATCAGGTCAGTGTAATTTCAAATAACTCAATTTTATAATCAATTTCGAAAAATTCGAGCAAAAGATTTTATTGTAGTAATTGCAACAAAAATTTCTGATTAGATGTGCTAGGTACCTATATTGTTTTTATAATTAAGTGTCAAGTTTTTTAAGTTAATCGGGGTACAAAATTCATTATTTAATTGTTGCTTTTGATAATAACAAAAAATAATATAAATATAATAGGTACATACATTATCTCTACCTATTTGTTCTCTCGACATGATTATTCGAGATTGATATGTAGTATACAGGGTGATTCAGAAATATTGGTCCAATCGATCAAAAATAAACCGACACGTATTTCTTTATTTCGCTCTAAGGTTGTTCTTAAGATTATTGCAGCTTTCTGAACGGGGGCGGGACGAGTAAGTTTTTTTTTCAAATATTTTCAAAACCACCGACTCGACCTGGCTCAAATTGTACACTGTGTGTTTTGTATCTGGCACAAAAGTGCAATAAATAGTCCCAAACAATATGACGAGGCCAACATTTGATTACCCCATACCGGGCGTTAATGGCAAACATGTCCTGTTACTTTTTTAACTATTTTTTTTCCATAAAGGAATTGCAATCCGGGCTAAACAGTGTAATGCGCAATTTAATTCTCTACAGGAAAGGTATACTTGTTCGGAACGCAAAAAATGCACAGTTTTCGACAAAAATGAAAAAACACTGATTGAATGATTTTAGCATATTCACCTTAAATTAAAAAATAATAATAATTGGGCCAGGAAAACAATGCTGGAGATGACATTTCCAAATTTAACAGTTTCTAATAAAAACATGAGTTTTTTTCATCATCAATCATTTTGTGTGAAAAGCTAGTCGTATGTATAACATATTCATACGTATTTATAACATATCTTAATACTTGAGACTGTAAAATAATTCAACTGTCAGTACCAGGAGATTGTTGAATAGGTTACACTTATCACAATCAAGTGTGTGGTGAGTATCGAAAGAAAATATTTTATTTTTTCCTACCGTAGTACCTTTGTGCAATAGTTGCTTCCATAAGATTTTGGAAATAGGTTAAATTTTTGCCGATGGCTTAGAAATGATTACTAACAAGAAAACGATTTTCTCGCAAAAATTATGTTCTGTGACGGAAGTTGCTTTACTAGAATAAGAATTCTGAACGGACATAATAATCATACGAGAGCAGAAGAAAATCCACATATTACACAATGTGGACATTATCAAAATGAATTTAGAATAACATTTCAATCAACAAGTGTACGCCACCTCCATGGACATAGTAGAAGAATTAAGAGAAAAAACTTGTAGTCTTTCTCTTAATTGTTCTACTCGAACGCGAGAACATTAAAAACAATAGTCACAATATTATGCCGTGTATGCGTTTTACTTTGAAGAAAATGATTGATGCATATATTAGAAATAACGGTGGCAATTTTGGAAATGATTTCATCTGACGAAGTAATTATTATTTAGCCTTTGTTATTAAGGATTTGTTGGAGTTTCCTTATTTATTTGCGTGAGGTTTTGGTTTATCCATTCATTAAATAGTTTGAATATTTTGTCTATTCATTAAATATTCAACTACGGTTTTATTCTCAAATCCGTTATTTCTATTTTTACGTCATATTTCGACTCATTACGCCTTAGACACTTAGTTATAATAACTCGTACATTCTCTGAATCAAAAACATAACGAAAATATCACATTAATGTTGTTTTCATGTCCAACTTGATTTATTTATTTACTTATTTAGTGTGAATATGCGAAAATCCTTCATTCAGTTTTTTTCGTTTTTCTCGAATACGGTGCATTTTTCGCATTCCCAACAAGTATACCTTTTCTGTAGAGACTTAAATTGTGCATCACACTATCTGACCTGGATATAAATTCCTCTATGGAAAAAGAGAGTAATTGAAAAAAAGTAATATGGCATGTTTGCCATTAACGCCCTGTATGGGGGTAATCAAATGTTGGCCTCATCATATTGTTTGGGACTATTTATTGTACTCATTTACTGTTTATTATACTTACATATCAAATTTGACCTATGCTGAGTCGGTGGTTCGGAAAATATTTGTTCGCAAATATCTGCCGTTGGTCCCATATTTATGAATCACCCTGTTTATGAAGGTTTTGTTTACTCACTGTCTAATATTTTTATATTGTACAATACATGTAACCAATCTATCATAAACAGTGTTTTGATATTGCCAATCTTCTAAAAGTCTTAAATCCTGAACATCCTCGACCTCTTCTGATAATCTTTGTAGATGGCTATTTAATAACTCCATTTGAAAATTCAAATGATGAAGTAGGTATAAACCAAATATTATAGGGTAGACCATTCCATAACCAAAGACAGGTGATACAATAAAAGAGAAGACATATTTGGGTTGAGGTATCCAACTCGGGCAATATTTGTCTATGACCAGCAGTTGGGTATAACACTTTTCCTCTCTTTCACTAAAAGGAATGGTGGTTATGCAAGCGGTAAGTGAAAGTCCAAACAGCAGTACAGCAAATATTTTAAAATATTTGCACTTCCGCAATATCTTCTTCTCCAGTACACTTCCACCAACATCAATTGGCCAGCAGTACTTAAAGGACGATTTGATTTTCTCGATATTTCTGTGGAAATCGATCATTGCGAGTGACGCAACAGCACTCTAAAAAATTAACATTTATTTATTGATATTCTGTAAAGCCTTGCATAGATCGGGATTACAACGTAAACAACGTCGTAGGCACATACAATACATAAGGCGGTAAAGATTCAATAGTGTTGATTTTTCTATAAATGCTCCCCTTGGTCCATACTAGACGAAATATGTTCTTGTTCGTAAGAGATTCTAGTGTACAGCGAGCACACTACGATTACGATAGGAACTGAACAGTGAACAATTTCCGGCTACATTTAAATAAACAAGAACAGTATCTTTCTTTGATGTACCGACACCGGCCAGATATTTTTTGAACAAGAGCTCGCTGTCAGGTCCTCACACCAGAACACAACTTTTAATGTTATTTAACAAATGCTGTATATTTATTATTCTTCTTCTATTTTAAGTTAATTTCTGTTGTTTTTTTTTAAGATGAAATTACAATTGTTGCACATACTGCGACAAATTCTTCATCTTACCGGTTGAATAAGCATGATATAAGGGAAATATTGGCGAAAGTTATTTCTGTTAAGTACAGCAATAACTGCAATAATATTTACAATCTGTACCAATGAAATAATTATTGCCACACAGAGTTGTAAATAACGCCCCCATTTATAATAGTCACATCCCAATAGCTTCATTACGAAATGTAATGGATCATCTGAAAAGATAAATTTAAAAAAGATTATAACTACACAGATATAAATAGATGTAAAAATACATAACATAACGATCGCCACAACGGACCTACGTTTGTTTATATAAAATCATGTGGAATATGTAATTCCTTCTTAACAAACATATAATGTAAATAGACGTTCCAAGCTATGTAATTCAGTACATAAGGTGGTAAGAAATGTATTGATTACCACATAACTTTATACTGCATTTATACCCTGATTTTTGCATTCTAATTTTACATAACCAAACGCAGGTCCGTTGTGGTCAACTTTATGTTATGTATTTTTACAGATATTTCTTTATATGTAAATCATGAGCAAGAGTATACATATTCTTAACTGTCTATAAATGCTACACACGTGTCCATTAAGAGAAATCAAGTAGGACATAAAAATTAAATTGAAAAAGGACATAATTAAATTGCAGCGAAAACTATTTATAAAATTAAAAAATAAAGAATACTGTGACTGCCTAAAAGTTTATACCAAAAAAAAAAGAAGAATGAATTAAGCAAATATTTTGTGAATATACATGGTGGTACAAAAAGTATCAAATAATGGCTTAAACTTTGTTAGTTGCAAAGTTAAAAAAAAGTTCAATATAAAAGTTATTTTGTTCATTACCATGTATGTTTTAAGTTTTTTTAGTTTGTTGATATATCTTCTTTTGTTTTGTTCCTATGGCACCAATTTTTTTTAAATGGCACCCATACTGTTTTTCTCGTTATGAAAAAATCATATTTTTCTCTATTCGGTCACAAAATTTTGCAATTTTGAAAAAAAAAAAATAAGCGAGAAAAAAATTATTTATTACGATTCACTCGTCACCTCCAATAAGGGAAAAAGTCAAGCAGTTTTAAAACAGAAACATTACTTTTGCTAAAGAATGCCATGTAAATTTGACATTTAAAGAGTTAAAATTGGTAGAAGAAGATTCATTAGAAGTTTTGGAAGATTTTCTATTAATTTGGAAGATTCATTAGAATGTGTTTTTTTAGATCCTATCTTTTGCGAATTATTTGGAAATGGCAGTTTTCAGGATTTCTCTTACATGGAGAATGTTCTGAATCAAAACTGAAATCTGAAAACTGTTCTAATCTAATGTCGTATGAAGATTTTAAAAAGACTATACTAAATAATTTTTTAATTTTAATAAAAGCCGTTCATTTTACTCACTGTTAAGGCCAATTAACTAACAAGATGATAATACTATGAAAAGGTATACAGAAAGTGTAGAAAACACTTACAGTCTAATCGTCAGTTTAATTAATCCACCTTAAAGGTATTAAAAGTCCCTTAATATACCAAAGATTTATCTTATTTTAACGAATATTTTTACTAGGTTAATCTGAAGGGTTAAAACTAGGTTAAAGGTAATTTACAATTTTTTGTAAATTTCTACTATGTTTCTTGCTATGTAAATTTCTTACCAGTCAATGAATATATTTTCCTTTTAAACAAACCTTTGGTGTTCGACATGTTGAAACAAACAGATTTATGTACAGACGTTACATTATCGAAATATAACTACATAAATTTGTTTAAAAATTGATTGATGAGAAGGTAATCAAACAGTCGTTAATGTTTTTTAAATGTTGCCTTATTTCTTTAAACAAGCGGATAATATGTACTGGGCAAAAATACCAATTTACCGTAAATTTCATACAGCAAAGTTATTGTTAATTATATTGGTCCCCGATATACCGGGTATCTATAAATATAGGACACTCAATAACGTTTTAATGGAAAGAGATACGCGTTTTGGACTTTCATTTATACAAATAGTTTGTAATTTGGTTTTATTACAAACAGTTTTTAATGTTTTTTCATAGCCAACTAGATCAAAGAAATAAATATGAACTTTGAAATAAAAATCAATTCCTCGATTCACTTCCTCTTTTCTAGAGCAATACCAAACACTCTTTGGATTTTATGGGAAATAAACTTCAAGCACCACCACAGATTGTAGCTTCTTAAATATAATTTCTTCAAGTTTCACAATAATAGATAAAATACACAATTTATCATCTATCAACATTAGCACCTAATCTGATGGATGTCTCCAATAATTAATGTCTCCAATGTTTTCTATCGATCATGAACAGTAGTAAAACAGAAAAGTATGTACTGCGGGTAATCCCGATGCTTATACCTTCGGGGGTTTTACAAATCCTAGGACCAGAGGCGTTCAGGTTTGTAAGCCTGTCGCTCCGGGGGTTTAAACGTCCACGTAATGCCCTTGATATATAAATAACTATTAAGGCGAGTAGGGCTTATCCTAAAATTTGCATGATGTCTGCAGAAATACGTTTCGGTCCAACGTACTATTATTTACCATCAGTTATGGAAATTTTAAGCATGGACTCACGGAGTTCATTATCTTTTTTCCCATATTATACACATTGAGAAATTGTATCCTTTATAAAGATTTCTCCTTTTTGTTAAGACTGATGGTGCTGAAAATGTGAGAGAAATGATACTGTTACACTGACTATACAGGGTGCTTCACGGTGAGTGGCTTATTAAACGTACTGAGAGAACTATTCCGGATATACCGAAAATTAATACTAAATTCCTTATTTTAAATGGCATGCTAAATTTTTTAGGCGATAAAAGGCCGCGGCGACAGCTCAGTGGGTAAAGCGCCAGGTGAGAAGATGGCGATTACTCCGAGAGCTATTATCCGCGCGGGTTCGGGTCCCGCCTATGGCAATTGGCACCTGTCACAGGGTTTGGTTGTGTGTCTTATGTATTTTCCATATATATTGTCCCTCTCCACAATCGTAATGACTCTTAGAGGAATGCCAATTTCTGTGGTGTGGTTTATTTTTATATTTTTTTCTACTCATTAATTTAAAGTCACTTTAAACTTTAAACTTTCACTGTATATCTCTACTTATATAATTCCTTCCTCACTGAATGGTTTGTGACTAAAGCGATTCATATTGTTACTACACTTCGGAGTAATATTATTTTGCAAGGAATACCATTCACATTTTATTATATGAATTTTTCTTATGTACAGGGTGTCCCAATGTCACTTTCCACTGCCGATATTTTTGAGCGAGAAAGACAATTCACATGCTGGTGTTACCTATGTGGAATTTTTAAAGATATCTGAATTTCGCTTCAAAATTATTCCCAAAAACTGTTTGGTTGTTTGCAAAATATGCGGTCGATTCAAAAGTATTGAGACGTTGATATGTTTAAATATGATTTATTTTAGAAACATGTGGAATTTAATTTAGAATGTAAGCGCCATTCGACTCTATAACATGTCGTCACCGAGTAGGCAGACTGCCTATACGCTTGTGTAGTTGCGTCTCGGAGAGACCGCCGCGCCATCTCGCGGATTCGCCGCGTCAATAAGTGAGTTGTGAATTTAAAATTTGCCCAATTTAACGTGTTACACATGTGTATTATTTAAGTGATTTTGTGTAAAATTAAGTGTTATTTCTCCAAATGAAATGATAATTTAAATTACTTGTGGCTTTTTACCTGTAAATGCAAGTATTTTCCGCAAGAAAAGCTTGAGCAAAGGGAAAAAGTTGCTTGAAAGTTTTCACGTATGTAAGTGACGTGAAAGAAGTGGTTCACGTACAGAGTCGAAGATTAATTGGAACTGTTTTAAGGGAAACCCCAGGAGTTCATAGCACTCGAAAGCAGGAAAATACGTATACTCAGGTAGTACAGGTATTTTTTTAATTACAATAATAAATATGAAAGTGGTTAAAATTAATGAATATGACATGTATTGGAAATCCTAGCAACAGATGTAATGCTGCTATAATTTTGCAAAAATTGCATGTTTGTAGAATATTGCAGGAAATTATGCGTTATGAATTAAAAAAAGTTTTTAGACCGCAGAATTTTTGAAACAAATTTTCTACATATTTTGACAAACATTAAACCTAACCTAAACTTACAGAATTACTGATGAACAGCATTAAAGTTTTCTATTTAAAACCTGTGAATAAATAAAAGTGTAATTAGGTAGTAGGTAGTAAGTGTGTAAGTTTGTGTTTCGACGATTAGTGCAACCCGGGACGCAACAAGCTTGCCCAGTATTTTTTACACCACTTTTGTGCATTTTACGTGTTATGAAATGTTTATTTCACATGAAAAATTGTTTTTGAATCTTTGTTTATCGTAGTTTATCGGCGTGATGAAGTTTGTTTACCACTTAATTTTTGACACGTTCTCACCACTACGCGGCGCCACTATAGTCACTACACAAGCGTATACAGTAAGTTACCACACTGCGTACGTAGGTGGATATTAAATACGTTATTAAAGGTACATTTTTATGTCAAAGTTCGGCGAATTTAGTTACGTACAACAAACCAGCCCCCCAGATCTATAGCTGTAACTCTGCACATAATAAGCCTTTATAAAAACACTATATTTATAAAAATGCATTGATGTATGATCAATTAATATAAGCCAATTTCATTTTCAGACCGTGTGGCGTATAATAAAATTTACTGTTATCTTTTTTCAACTTAACTATTGTGAAACTATTTTAAACAGCGAATATTACTTTAAACAGCTGAGCTGTGAAACAATTTTAAAATGTCTAACAGGAATATTATGTTGATGCGACAACAGCGAAACAAGGCAAAAACTACGAACAGTCAAACTTCCGGCGAGTCGAAGCAGAGTCGGACTCGGGACTATTATTCAACTCGGACAGTCGGATTATTGCAAAGCGACAGTTCACAGAAAATACGTCATAATACAATAGTGAATATTCAAATTAACTTACTAGGGAGCTAAATATCTAAAGTTCAAATCTATAGAAATAATTAAACACGTATCAATACTAGGAGATGTAACGTTCAATATTAGTAATGTTCAATGTAAAATTAGACACCTTGGAGTGGGTACTGGAACCTTCGGCGTAGAAACAAAAAACTGGACGTTTTCCAACACCTCACTACTATACTTTTCTCGACGCGCGTTTCGCCAACTATGTTGGCATCTTCAGGGGAACATTAAAACTGTTCAGTTTTCTTTAAACCTTCAATACTGGGCGAAACGAGAAAAGTATAGTAGTTCGATTTTTCGTGGAAAACGTCCAGTTTTTTTTTTAAATTAGATAGATAAAATATTTATATGTATGTATCCGTAGGAGGTTTCTGATCTATAAACTGGTAGGTATGTAAAGTATTTTTAAACATTAAAGGTGCCAGTGGTCTGACGTAACCTTGTGTGACATATGACGTCACACAATAGTTCATTTCAAGTGTTGACTCTAATGGATTCATTCGCTCAAAATTCGAGCCTTCGCCGCGCAACACAACACACAATACATGCTGGAGCCTTATCTGTTTAAAAGTGCTCTGTATATTTCGAGGTTCTATGAAAAGATATGTATTTCGGAAACGATTCCGAGCCGGACCTACTTCTAAAAACCGCACGTGTTCCGACTCCTATAGCCATACGCCTGCGTCAGCGATCGGATCGCGATTGGTTACCACCTCATGTTTAGGCTGTAGTGGCATCTACTCAAGATAGAGGTTAACTTTTCAATTCCCCTTCATTCTGCTATGTACGCATTAGGGTGACGCTTACTGTACATATATGCCAGGGATACCACTTTCTCAGAACTCACGCGGTTGTGAAGCGAAAAAGTTGTGTATGATTACTTGTAGACGGTGACGATCGTCAAATGATTTATTTTTTACATGTTTGCTGAGGGCACAGAACAAATGATAGTCCGTAGTGTAATGGTCTGCAAGAATTCAAGGCGTGTTTGTTTTGCTACGCGCGCATTATCGTGTAGTAATAAATTTTGTCCAGCTCCAAGAGTTTCCAGTGAGATACGTCGTGAAGGCCCTATCAAACTGGCATTACCTTTCTCAGGAGGACGTCAGGTTTAGTACCGATTGTGCTGGAGCATCTGCGACCCACTGGCGCTTACGGCTGTAATTTACATAAAGCACCCAGTTTTCATCCTCGGTAACAAGATTGTTCAACCAGTCAAATAAACGACTGCAAAAGAGAATTTGTGCTCAAATGTTGTTGGCGATCGGCTTCGCTGAATAAATGTGGTATTCACTTGACAAATTTTTGGACTTTTCTAACGTTTCGAGTCCATGTAATAGTCGCCTACGAGTTCTCGTGTTATCTCGTAATAAAGCATATCGAATCTCACTTGAAGTTTTAAATGGTTACTGCTGAATATATTTTAATTGGAATATATCGCTTAGTACCAAAAATACACAGGATGGTTTGAAAATATCACCTATAACCATTTATTTAAACAATACCTATGTCTTTTTTGTCATTTGGTACTTTCCAAAATTATTACCAATACTTCAGGCATTCACAGAAAATATATAATCCATTATTATTGAAACCTTTGAATTTCATCACACAAATGAATTTCATCAGTCATACCTTCAAGGATATAAGAAAACATTCAGTCAATAAGTCTAAATAAGATTCGATACTTCCGTTTGCTGAGAAGTTTATTAACTAGTATCAGCGTAAATAACGGTTACCAAAATGTCGGTTACAAAGCAGTGCAGAGGCGCAAACGTTTGGCCTCTTATTATTATAATATTCTCCTTTTCCCTTGTTCCGGTCTTCTTGCTTTGGGCATGATAATATTCCTATAATTACATTGTTCCTTTCATTTCTGAAAACGTTACCACGTGCAGCTGTAAAGACTTATGTCATATATACCGGGTGTCTCACCGCGGTTGGCCTTTATCGATATAAGTTGGTGTATTAAAATTCTAAGAACTGCGATGTGTGTGAAATATGTCAATTTGCTTCTATTAAATGGAACACTCTGTATAAAGGATGAGTCAGAAAGAATGGGCCAACACTAAACTGGAGGTATTAGACACCAAAATATTATGATTGAGCTCAACATACCTTATACCAATGTCGCTGGTTTAAGAGATACAGCGTTTCAAAGTTTAAATTTTATTCAGAAATTTCTCAATAATTGAGAAAGTTTTGGTTGTATAAATCTGAAAATTGCTGATTTTATGTTAATTGGTGTGAAAATTACAAATTTTAGGCTTATTTTGACGTTGCTCCTAGAGGGCCCTATACTATCTAGGCCATACTATCTAGTTTCGGCATACTATCCAAGTAAATTAAAACATACTTTTATTATCTGTTCAGCCACGCATAAAACAAGTTGATAATCTAGAAGAACGCTCAGTTGTATAGAGAAAAGGTACTCTTGTTTAAGTTGTCTAAATCTCTCGGTTTTTAAGTTATTTGCATTTAAAAGGTTCAATGTATTTTGTTATGATTTTTTTCTTAAAAGATGAAAAGGTATGGAGAAGCAATCAAAGCAACAGTAAATAACAATAACAATTTTTGATAATAATGATAATGACAAACCTCAAATCAAATGTAGGAAGTGTCCACCTCAATACATTTACACAACATTTAAATACTCCTTCTCAAATGTCTCTGAATGTTAAACAAATTCGCTGAATACTGAATGTTTTCGCGGCTTATGGTATTCTTTGCCGCAACTCCTAAGATAATTAATTCTAACCCACACACTTGCACTATTTATACTTAATTTGTTGCTACGGTTCACTGAGCCGAAACGTCTTTGTTTATCAGAGCAAACAGGGGACTGGTGGGTATCGGACCATTATCCTTATTCATACTACTGTTACACTTAATAATTTCTAAACTTTCAAAAGAATCCAACTATCTACTGTTTGTTATATTCCTAATTAATTTTAAATTATTTATGTCTATCCTATGGTTGTTTTCAAAAAGCATGTTGGGCAACACAAGATTTTTCCGTTCTGGCATATTTCAAATGAGCCATGTGTTCTTTAAATCTAGTCAATAGATCTTTTTTGTTTGCCCGATATACTTTTGATCACAGTCTTTACAACTTATTTCGTATATTCCTGCATCCTAAAATCACGCATCTCACTGTTAGAAACATTATTGTCTTGGCATTTTCTGATTACTACCTCGTCTTATTGCACAAATAATAATCAAATAATTTAATGATATGTAAAAGAAAATGTTGACACAAGCCTACTTAGAAAAAATATGGTAATATCAGCGCCAAAAAATCAACAAAATACACTGAACCTTTTAAATGCAAATAACTTAAAAACCGATAGATTTAGACGATTAATTCAACGTTTTTTTTTTTTTAGATTCTCTTGTTTTACGTATGACTCAATAGATAGAAAGATATGTTTTAATTTACCAAAATAATGCGGTGAATCTAGCGCCCTCTAGAGGCAACGTCAAAATGAACTTAAAATTCATAACCCTCACACAAAAAAACATAAAGTACCAATTTTTAAATTTATATTATCAAAATTTTCTAAATTACTGAGAAATATCAGTAATCAGAAGTGAGAAGAAAATATGAGTAATATCAGAATAAAATTTAAACTTTGATCACGCTGTATCTCTTAAACCAGCGACATTAGTAAACGCATGTTGAGCTCAATCACAATATTTTTATATCTAGTATCTCCAGTTTGGTGTTGGCCCATTCTTTCTGACTCACCCTGTATAATTGAATTTTATTATTGGTTTTCAGCAAAAGCTGAGAGTTTTGGACCGCCTTAAGAAAATTGCGGATATTTCATAAAAGCTCATTAATTTTGCAATGTCTTTTTGTAAATTCATGGGATATGCTTTATTTTATTTAGTAGTAGTGTACACATTTTTATACTGGGTGTTTACAAAACGAAACTGGAAATGTTGACTACAAAATGGACAGGAACTCCCTAGTTTTCTTACAGATTCGTATTCAGGTTTCAAAATAAGAGTATCTTTCTATTAGATTATCCAGTTTTATGTATATTCAGTTGCGGATGTTTCATAAATGCTCATTCATTTTGCAATGTCTTTTTGTAAATTCGTACGATATGCTTTATTTTTGTAAGTAGTAATACAGATTATTGTATTGTACTGGGTGATAAAAAATGTTATCGTCAAATAAATTTTTCCATTGCTTAAAATACAGTTTTGTTAATTTTTATTATTTAAATTTGGCCGCTAGAAAGCAATAAAACTGTGGTATGTTACGAGTTACGATATACTTGTATTCAAAGGTAC
Organism: Aromia moschata; assembly: GCA_029963805.1. NCBI lineage: Eukaryota > Metazoa > Arthropoda > Insecta > Coleoptera > Cerambycidae > Aromia > Aromia moschata. Next base: position 928,189 of record JAPWTK010000025.1, on the reverse strand, counting down.
TTGAAGATTGAGGTTTTTAATCTCATGTCGATTTGCCATACAATATCATGATTTTAAATTGTATTATTTGAGAATGTGACATTACAAAGATTATAATGTATCTACTTGTATAAAACAGCTTTCGAGTTCATTAAGAGTACTTTAAAACAAATTATTCAGTTTAGAAGAATAAAAATCGATATAAAACTAAGCAAAAATGAAACAACAGTTTGAGCGTGTATTTATACATGTAAATATTCGTTTTTATAACCAGATTATTCGTATACCTAATATCACTAGGTCCGTCTGCCGTATATTAATCAAAATTTTACAACCTTCGTAATTAATAAATAATGTATTAAGTTGTTTTTAATGACTTTAAGGATTTGTCTATAACAGAAAAGAAAATTTAACTTAGTAAATAATTACTTCTTACCTAAGAATACTTTATATAAATTGTATGTAGGTACCCTCACATAAGTATAAAATTGATTTAAAAACTTTTTCTAGAATCGTTAAAAATATTACTCCGTAAGATACATATTATTATATTATTTGATATTATACCATTTGACTGATACATCATTTACTGACTTTATTATTTTGTAACATACGTATGACTCTACTTACCTATAAACCCGTTTTTTAACACTTACATATGTCATATTACTATATAATTACAAATGGTAAACTTAGGTTTATTTAAGTATTTTCAGTAAGACATTATTGAATATTATTTTTTTACAGAATATATCTTTAACCTATAATAGATGTCCCTGAAAATATGTCTGATTTTGAAAATATGTACTACTTCTTTATGCACTAGTGCCTAAAAAATATTTTACGCAATAGCACGTAAACAAAATGTTAGTTATTTATGTTTTTTTTTACATGAAAACATTTGGTTTTAGAAAAAAATACTGTATGCAATTTGCGTGTAGTCCCTTATTTTGACTCGTTGATTGTGACGAAATTTATACTCGTCAAAAAGTGTATTTTTTTCACTTGAAACATGACTATTTTACATATTTTTTTGCAAAGGCAGTATATTTATTATAGGCAAATACTACTCTACAGAACAACTGAATTTAAATTATGACACACATGTGTTTGAGCCATAACTTTGAGCGATTTTCTAATGAATTGCCTGCCTTTGCATTACTTTTTTTTCAGTGTATTGAAATTTTCTGGCTTCTCTAGGTTTACTAGAATGGTGAATGAACTCTTTCTGTGGAGAAACGTCTTTGTTCTGTTGGGTCTTTGGTATATACCATTTTGCTCCTGTCGTTGCTATGCAGACAAACTATGGTCTGATCAGAAAACCAAACACATAAAGAAGATCTAGTGTAAAGTGAAATGTGCGTGACGATCAACTCGTGTTAGTATTGGAAGCGCTGCAGTTTTTTGTGGGTATATGTTCTCTTCCTGTAATCTTCGCCTTCCATTGACTAGCATTCAGTCCCAGAATCTCAAGTAGATGTTATAACTGATGTGAAAATGATTGCAGAGACGTTTATAACCTGTCAGTTAATCATGAGAATTTACTATGCTTTAATTAAAACTGTAGGTATATATTTTAAGGTAATGAAGATAAAAAAGATGAACCAAACAACGAAATTTTGCAAAAGAGTGTCTCGTTAACGGCTAAATTAGAAGCGTTGTCGCCATAGGTGACCACTATATTTCGGTGTACTAAGGTTGTATTATGACCTAAACGAAATTCATGCAATAAAGCATATCGAATCTCACTTGAAGCTTCGTAAATTTACGTCGTTTCGTCCACTTAATAATAATTTATGTAATGAAAATGAGCGCTCAACCACCGTTCATAACACCGAACACCTGCCATAAGTTGTTGATGTATTGCACAATGTTGGAAGGTAGCTCTTGATAGGTGCACTCTAGATGTTGCATATATTTTCAAAAATATGATATCCAGGCTTTTTTTTGAAAGGCTTGAAGCAATTCATCCTTTATCGTAGTGCTGACAGAAATTATGGTGGCAGCATACTGGTCGCATATCGATAATTAATGTTTTTCCAACTTTTGTATATCATTAATTAAGATACTGTAGTTGCTATTAATATATCGTATATCTTCACGAATACTCTGGTCTTTCATCAAGTCTTGTACTATACATACATCAGTACATTCTGAGGAGTCGAGACGGCCTATAACAGTTTTTATATTTTCAAAATGTTCATCGTAATATGCTAGCACTATCAACCAAGTCGGGTTACGAGTACAATCGGTTCAGGAGGCAAATGTGTTTCTCCCAAAATCTCCTTAAAAAGGTCTCTTCTTGTAGGTGCTTTAACAAAAAGAAATTCATATTCGATATACACTTGTTGACCAACGGAAAGAGTCTCTTATCGTTTCAGCTACCCTGTGCAGTGCGTGAACCACACATGTAAAGTGCACCATGCAAGAATATTTGTGAGTCTTTCCTGTTTTTATCATATATGATGCTGCATCAGTCAACATTACAAACACTTTATCGGAATTATTTTAATTTGGCCATACGTAAGCAAAACACTCATTGACAAACTGTATAATTGGTTCATGATTGGTTTTATCTAGTATCTTTGTGGCCTATAAATGACTGACACAGGAATTATTACTTTGTAATGTGCCGATTAAAAAAATGGCAACAGTAGGTCCACATGTATCAGTAGCTTCGTCTATGATTGTCTAAACACAATTGTCCGCTGTGTCTTCACGTATTCTTTACATTAATTACATCACTAAGATAGATAATCGCAGTGTTGCATTCGGAAATCTATATAGACCACCATATTGAAACGTGAATGACTTTTTAAATGCCTTTGAAGAAAATTTAGCAGATATATTCAACAATTTTGTTGAAATAATTTGTGTAATAAATATAGATTTATTTAATTTGAAGCAAATAATTACGGACCCAACACGGATTATGGCATGTAGTGAGACGCTTCTTGATGTTATTTTAATATCAAATCAGTATGAATCCTACAATCATTTTAATAAAGAACTTTTTTATTCGCCAGTCAGGCTTTAGGCGAGCTTATAGCTGCACAACAGCCTTCCTGGAGGTAACTGATGATATTTTTAGGGAAATAGATAAAGGAAGTACATCAATATTAATTTTACTCGATTACACAAAAGCGTTTGACACGGTCAATCATCAGCTACTTTACAGTATACTAGAGTCTTTACTAATGAATCAACCGGATACTTTTTATGTTTTGCTTTTTTTTTCTGTTCCTAATATTAAACTTTTTATTTTGTAATGTGCTCTGGTGTTTTCTTCGAAAAATATTGAATACGTAACTAATATGCAATTACCATCATCTCCTAATGATACATTCCAATTTGTTTTATACGTATTTTTATTGCAAAAGTCAACAACCCATCTAGCTAAACAAAAATAAGTAGACATTAAATGGCATATATAATACATACATAACAAATATTGTTAAATAGGCGGAATATCTTCAACCTAAATAAATTTTAAAACCATTCAACATTAAATCTATAACATCGCAAGGGAAAACAATTAACAAAAATATTAATCCTCATAATATTCTGATATCTATTCAGAAAGGAACTGGACGGCTGTCCGGATTTCAATTTTTTCAGTATCTTATGGCGGCCCAAGTGCCGGAATGTTCATCTCTTCTGTAATAATGTGGACGATTATCTCTGAACACAGTCACTGCTGGAAATTGATTATCTTGGATGTATTTTAAAGTCGCTCTAATCTGGAACAATAACAAATTTTTATCTATGCTATTAATACATTCGTATACAGATTATTTTGTAGTCTGTTGGGAGAAAGTACAGTCGGCAAAAAGTATTCGGACACCTACTTTTTCAACATTGCTTAAATTCTGATAATTTTTGTCTACAGTATTCATTTTTTTGCTTCTGATAAAATTACATCTTGTGAAATTCTGAGTTGAAGTCGAAGTTGAAGGTGATGTGTCAATTGTGTGAGATGTCGCTAAAATAAGAAAATGCGATGTTTTCAGAAAACCGTTAATAACTCGAAAATATTAAATAATGTTCAAAGTTCTTGGACTCTTATTAAATGGAAATCTTCAGAGTATCTATCTGACTAACAGAGCTATTTTCCTAGAAATTGCTCCTAGAAATGAATAATTTCTAAAGATGAACCGAAAATATCAAAATTCTAAAAACCTAAAAATGTACCCATCGCTTTATTCATCTTTTTGTATACAGTTAATTAACAAAGTGTCAGTTTTTCTAACATATTAACCTGATATCTCTGACACTTGTCGCTGCTCAAGCTACTTCAAGTAGGTACTGGCGAAAACATTTAACTTGTTCATCGTCTATCCTTGTTCATGCTTCCTAGATTGTCAGGGAAAATCAAGATCTAGATCTAGAATGTGGATTTTTAAAGACACGGCGACATATATTTTGTGGCAATTAACCAAAAGTTTGGAAGCAACTTATTCCTTTCTTTTTTTTTCTATTGGCCTAATGATTATCTTAATATACACCATTTAAACTAATTTACAAGTTTTCCTTTTTCGTATTTGTTATTGAAAAATACTACACCGGTATTTCTACAAACCTGCATGACAAAATGTGGTGGTTCTACTTCGGGACACGTGGACAAATGCTGTAAAATAAAGTCGTCGCTCTGCTCCAACCATAAATCCACTCCTCTCAGTGGCTCATAATTGAAAGGTCCAATTCTCAGTAGTCCCAAATTGCAGTCATATATATCCAGTACCTTAAATATAAAATACTCAGTCTCAAAAGTCTCCTGATTGCTGCAATGGCGAATATGTAAATGAAATCAAGGGAAGAATAAGATAACAAAATATTAAAATTAAAATTGTGTTAGGTGTTCAGTTTCGTATAAATATTTGTTCAGTACCAAAAAAACATGAAGTCAGTCAATTATTCAGTAATAGAGCAATTCTGTTTTCACATTTTTCAGTTTCAGTTTTCATATACATGTGTATGTATATATATTTTAATATCCATATAGAGGGTTTACCATAAATAATAAACAAAGAAAATGTTTCCACTATGTCGCTGTCATCTGATCAGTGGCAACTGGTGCCAAGATTTTCAGGTTTCAGCAATCCCAAAAATCATCAAAAGAACGCCATTTTACTTTTCAATTTTAATAGTAATGAAATATAGATACTTTGTAACAACATACCTATTAGTATATTTGTCACTGCCCGTCGTTTAATTGTGCATATATCATAACTAACATAACTAACATTCCACCAGCTTATGAATCAAGAGTCAAGACATTATTATATAGTATATATGCCTGCGCGTTGAGCGAATGACTTCGTTCCATAAATATCTCGCTAACAAAATCCAGCAGGTTGCATTCCAAGAACAGTTATTGCGGTTCGAGTTAGTAAAACGAGTGTCGTTCCGCCGCGGAGTAGATAGTATCGCTTCGGTATTGAATTCGGTGGAAAGCAGAGCCATTCTGCAGCCGATCTTTGTCAGACAAAACTGAAACGAAAAGGCTTGGCAGACCTATTCCCGACTTAAATATTGTGCAGAAAATGACTTCAAACAGAAATTCAATAGAGACATTTAGGAAAAAATGCATGGATATGCGATTGTAATATAAAAATGCACCCGAAATACGCTTTTTTGTTTCCGCTGATTATTATTTGGTGGTGAAGAATGATCGAAAAAAATTAGATCGATTGATTTAAATCATTTGGGCGCCCAAATGAAAAAGCATGTAGTGTAACAACATATGAAACATTGTGCAATTTTTTATTTTTGGAAAAGTAAATATTGTACTTCAGCTAGACACCGTGTATCGAAGAAACATTGAATTATACAATGAAAAAGAAAGATCGTCGTGTCGATTTCCTCTTTCTCTTTCTATTATAATATTGTTAAGGATAACATAATACCAAGAAAATTTAAATATATTCCATATTTTTCATAAGCTTTCATTTTCAGCGCCCACATTTTTTTAACACAAGTCGCCACTGCATCTGATTTTAACTTCATTTACCTTAACCAATATTTGACTCTATAGTTTATTTACTTTATTATTCTAACTTATTATTATATCGAGCTATACCAAGAACAAAAGGTCATCAAAGTTGTCCGCGCAAGGTATTTCTATTCTATCTTAAATTTATAACCTTATTTAATTGTCAAGGGTGTTACATTATTTGTTTTACAATTGTGACAGCCAGTTGTCAAAAGTTTGACAACAACAAAGGTTCCCTTTGAGCTCCAACATAACTGCTATTTCCATCCCTCTCGTTCATAGCTAGATTTCTTGGATGGCTCTTTATTATTAAAAGTTATTAGCTTTAAACTGGTATAAAGTGTGCAAACAGGTAAGGTATAAACTATTAAAGTATGTACTAGCTGCCTGTTAAAATACAGCTTAAGTGACCGACCAACTGAAGTGGATCCAGTTACCTGCGACACTCCCGTTAAATATCTGGCACATCGCAACGCTTGGTCTGGACCTTTGTCTGGAAACGTGGCAGGAAAGATTTCTCCAGTCTTAATGTTGACGCCTATTCCATAAATTATAGGCCAGTGTATGCCGCCCCTTATTGTAGTGTTTAGCTCTCCAACGCAGGCCAGAGTTAAATCAATTTCCATGGGATGTTTGTGAAAAGAACCTGAAATTTAAGATGTCGGTAACAAAAACGTACACGGCTACTAAATCAAATATTGAAATATAAATGTAATTACTCAGAAACATAAATACGACAGGATAATAAAGAACTATGCCCAATTTCCTATGGAAAATGGGCGATGATAGAGACAGTTCAAAACCTAGCTAGAATTGTGGGGCATTAAGAGAGGATTAAGAAGCTCCACGGTTACAATGTCCTAATTCGGTTGTCTTAGGTCTTTGAGCGTTCCAAAGTCTCCTATTGCATATTCAATTTTTTTTGCGTTCTGGGTACATTTCCGCGGTGACGATGATAATATATATTACCAGAATATTTCCGAATAACGTATCTTGGATTTGTTTGGTGCTTTCTATTAATCCGGTCAAGTCCCTGGACTCATTTGATGCCGTCATGGCAGAAAAATGCGGATGTTATTATCATCAGAGCGATGTCTCTGGAGACCACCCTGGGGTGGAAGACGAACAAGTGGCGGATGTACCAGTCTCTGGTACAGGCTCACCTCGAAGAAAATTCTGGCCGAGATCAAATATCTCAAAAATGATTAAAGACAGGTATAGGACATTATTCACAACATTTATTCAGAAATAAAAGATTAAAATCGACCTGTTCCGTTGTTTTTTTTTAAATCAGCTTTACTGACATCACGAACTTTATTCCAGAATTTTGGCTCGCACTGTGTGCTGGGCGCCATGAAAATTTCGACAAAACATTAACTTGGTGTAACGTTATACGTGCCTAACGGTCATGATAATTATTGGAGCTTCTAGATAGGTACTTACTTAAAACGTTATAAAAAAGTTCATCTGAATAATGACGGGGATCGCTGAACCCTCCTATTAGTTGTAATTCGATGCGGCCCTCAGGATATCCTAACGCTAACTCCTGCACTCTGTGGACCATCGTACACACTGCCTCGTCCGTTCCCGAACCATCTAAATGAGCCAGGGCCACAGCTCCCGATCCTATATAATAAAAGAATTGACATAGATAAGAGACTACCTAACCTAGTAAATACAAGTATAAGGTTCAGTTGAGGTTGATTATACGTCACCAGATTGAGTCATACGCAGTGCTTTAATGGAATGGTATATTTTTTATGTCTTTTTTGGGTATACAGTAAGCAACGAAAGTTATCATAGAGCCACTTTTTGAAGTTTACTTAAATTCTGATAATTTTTGTATTACAGCATTGATTTTTTTTGCTTCTGACAGGATTATAGCTTGTGATATTCTGCGTCTAATAAGCCGAAGTTGAAGGCGGTATGTCGATTGTGTGAAAAGATATCGCTAAAAAAGTAAAATTTCAATGTTTTCAAAGAAACGTAAATAACTTCGAAAATAGTAAATCAGTTTCGAAGTTGTTGGACTCGTATTAAAGGGAAATCTTCAGTGTATCTATTTGACTAACTGAGTCATTTTGAAAAAAAAAATTCCTAGACATGAATAAAATCTAAAGTTGAACCAAAAATATCACAAAAATTCAAAAAAAGCCCTGTACGCCACACATTACTCCAACAAAAATTTAGGATTAATATCCCTCTAGATATATCCGTGTTTTATTAAAATTTGACAAAATGACTCAGTTAGTCAAATAGATACACTGAAGATTTCCCTTTAACACGAACCCAACAATTTCGAAAGGGATTTACTATTTTCGAAGTTATTTACGTTTCTTTGAAAACATTGAAATTTTACTTTTTTAGCGATATCTTTTCACAAAAGCGACATACCGCCTTCAACTTCGGCGTATTAGACGCAGAATATCACAAGCTATAATCCTGTCAGAAGAAAAAAAATCAATGCTGTAATACAAAAATTATCAGAATTTAAGCAAACTTCAAAAAGTGGGTGTATGATAACTTTCGTTGCTTACTGTATGTCCAACAATAGCCGATATACCAATGCATGCATAACCAGCTTGGGACAGACGGTATATTTGAGCACAATGTTTAAAATGATATCAAATGAGTACTAACTCATTATGCTCGTCCAGTTCGCGGTTAGTTACAAGTTTTTCCAAACAGACGGATCGGAAGTCGCGGTTTTCTAGAATGACCAGCGTCTATTGTAAAATCCTCGTACTTTTCAATAATCTTTTTGAGTCCATTCACAAATGGTAAAGACTGTGCCATTATTGCAAATATCCACATAATTTCAGATAATATGTAAATAAACTACACGAACTCTAAAGAAGTACGCAAACGGTGCAAAATACGTACACATGTTTATTAGTTAGTCACTCACGACACATACAATTATTTTAAATTCGGTGTTCTACTGTTCATTCGTCTCGCGTCGAGATAACTTACTTATCGACGACGGAATGCTCGCTACTCTGTATGGATACATTGCATATACTCTCTCTTCTAACCTGCCGCGGAAGTGCCCTAGTGCGTTACCTGGCACGGTCAGTGGCGTACGCATGCACGGGCAAACAATTCACGTGTACATAATTTACAAGGCGCTTAAAAATACGGTTTATACTTTAATTATCATCGAGTTGTATAGTGCCGACACTGTGTTGCACTTTTCTAACCCTGAAAATTTGGTTTATAGAGAAAAATTGCCATCCACACGTCCATAATAAACCAAAAAATCCTGAATCCTGGAAACTATAAGCTGACAAAAATCTGTTGCATTTTTGTCAACAGTGTGTCTTTTTATTGTAGAAGGAAATACGTATATACGTATTATTTTTAAAATTACATAGTAAAAAATCTTTTAAATAGCTCCAATTGGATATGCTCTCTGAAAATAACATCAAATATTTATGTTAAGACAATAAACCTCATTGCGAAGATTTACCTATAATAACAGTGTACGGCATCGGAAATTAGTAGCTGTAAAAGCTTTACGATGGCGTTTTGACGTAAAAAATGCACTCGATTGGCTATTCCAGTTTGCTATTATTATTATATTGGTATGCGAGGGAAAATTATATTGGAATGCGGGATTTAATTTCAATGCAATTCATCCGCATTATTACTGGCAAAGGTATTATTACGACATTTTGTAACACCTGATATTCAGTCCATGCCTGTAACCCTAGCATTGACGACTACGTGCACGATAATTTATAATGACGGCCACAAAGTGAACAACACAGCGTTTTATTATTCAAAAATATAAAATCCCTATAGAGTGTCCACCCAGAAAGTCTACACCATATGGGAATTTCTTTTTTCAAAAATTCTCTGTGCCATCTCTGCTGCAATTTTAACCAAAAAACACTAGTTCATCAAATTGGTAGGTAATCCCGTCAATGTCATTTAAAATTTTAGATCGGCACAAAATGTCATTATTTTTTAAAACAGAAAAATATTAGTTGGAAAAATGTTTTGCATTCGTGAAAGACACTTTTTGTTCTTTCACTTTTTCGAAGAATATGGCACTTGGCAATTTTTTTTATTAGTACTATGTACAGGTTTAGTTTCCATTTTTTCCATTTCTATTCCACAATTTGACAAGTTATTGCATGCTTATTATTGAAGTTAAAAAAAGTTCTTCAGACAAAAGTTATAGATTTTTCTATAAATTTTTACATGATATCACATGTCGACATGTCGAACAGTCGAACGTCAGAAATGAACTGAAACTGATTCGAAGTCGCTTTTTTTTTAATGGAACACTCTGCATATTATGTTTGCTTCAGCAATTCGCGACATATTTCTTTTAAACATAAATAAATAACCTTTTCCTATCCGCTAAACATTATTCTTGTTATAAACAATTAGTTATTAATATGAATTAATGAAATATAGCTCAATACTGTTTAAATGTTTGAAATGTTCTTTTTTCTCCTGCTCCAGTCGTCGTTTTTAGCTATTGTTTAAATAAAATATGTCTCGACCTTCTGAATCAAACAAAGGCTGGTGATATATTCCTGAAAATGGAAAAACTCGAGGAATCAGAATATGTAATAATATACAATGTGTTCCATAAAAAAACAGAGCCTTTGTTCAGTTTTTTGGTTTCTGATGTTCAATTGATAGTTTGAAAGAAATAATGCTATTTTTTGTGAAGAGATCAATGGCGAAGACAATTAAAAAAATGGATAATAAGGAATTTCCCATATGGTGCAGACTTATGTTTTGGTAGATACTGTACTGGTGGATACTGCTGATATTGGATATAAACTAACGAAACTTCATTCCTAAAATGGCGTTTTGAGAATAACTACATGTTTACATGTAACAGCTAAGTAATCGACACACATATGTAAATATTACACAGGCCGATCAAATTTAAACCTAGAAACCAGAATATACTTTTCCGAAGGATTTTGATGTGCTGAATCTGAATTTCAGATTCTCATTCCTCATAATTGCACCATCACGCCAGATTTTCAAGAAATCCTGGCCTGAAAGCGCGAACAACAAAGTTTTTCGCTAATTTTTCCAGAGAAAACTTGTTATGGTGTCTAAAACTACTATTCCCTTGTAAAATCCCGTTTGAATCATTTGCCTTACAGCTTTACCGAAAAAAATGCGGTCAATTAAGCAAAGCAGTGTACTGTATTCTTATGTTACCGGAATGTAGCATTCGGAAAAGTATTTTCATTTAATTAAATTCCAATATTTTTTTTTATTCCAATATCGACGAATACGCCAAACCAATGGAATTTAACTGCTGATTTCTCGGAAAGGAATAAAGATATACAGTGCTTTATAGTACTTACAATAATAGTACTTTCAGGCGACATAACGAGTTTTTTTTTTGAACAATTTGTTACTCTATTTTTTTATGAAAAGTTTATTACTTCGTGCTGTAACATAACTTCAATTCATCTAACACGTTCTTTAAATTCACACAATGCTCAACGCAACACAGGAAATTTAATCAATGAAAAAACGACCACCGTTAAATAATCATTTAGAGTTAAATTACTATTGTTGCTTACCAGAGTGCCGAACCACCACGATGAGGCAGGTGGTAACATCATCTGCTCCGAGGATACTAACGTTTTCTAAAATAAGTTTAATTAATAAAGGCTGCGACGCCAATTAAAGATTACTTACTGTCGTGGGGAACAGTGGAGGCTAGTTCTCGCTGTTGGACGTACAGCAGACCCACGGGTCCGACGATCTTATTCGGAACCGCCAACAACTGGGCTGCCGTCTCCCGGTAGATGGGATGCGTGTTGTACAGTGCCCTTGTGTCCGGGGGACAGTCTTCCTGGAGAACCCCATTTAGAACTAAGACCATTCTGTAACTATATACAAAAAAACTTTAAAACTTATATTTTAATAACATAAATATCATGCTTTCGACAAAATTTGACTTTAAAATAGGCGTTGCCATTTCAAACTTATGTCTTTCATAGGTTGAGGCTTTTGTTGTTGTTTTGCAATCTGGCGTTTGACATATATCAGACTTAAAAGTTAAAGTTCCTAATCAAAATATGTAGTTCGTGTAGATTCCATCAAAAACTAAATAAATAATATAATAATGTTTACCCAACAACAAAAATGTTTATAAAGAGTCTTACTTCAGGAACGGATGGAAAGTTGGTTGATGGGACAATTGACGTAATCTCTCGAAGATAACTTAAAATCAATACACCAAATTGTCTGTAGCTCTAACTCTCAAAAATTTGTTGTACATGTTAGGCATATTGAAAATATTCGGCTAACACAGGCGGTTTTTTAGAATCAACTTGAGGCCAGTTTTATTTGATCGTTCGGTACTTAACATAACTTTAATAACAAAGAATTTGGACTATCAACTATCAGTAGCGTTCTAAGAATTTTTGCCTGGCGGTTGACTTTCCGTATTTGTCGCATAGTAAGGGGAGGGGGAATAAAAGCAACTATTCTAAAAAAGATCTGGCAGGACATAAAGGCATGAGGTCTTAAGACCCCCATCCTCCCTCATTGGGCCCGCCTCTGTTTATAGCATATGATGCGCTACCACACTCTCAAAATACGAGGGTGGAGCTGGTGAAAAAGTAACACATTGCGTGCACAGAAAAAAATATATCTGTAAAATTAAACTATTACCACAAATAACTAAATGAAGTTAAGTAATGCAAGAATATAATAAAATATAAAAATACAATAGTCCTATCCTATAAGTACATATCCTAGGATGTAATGAATATGGTCTGGAAAATGTGCCACAGCGCATATTTTTATTTGAGTTCGTGTATTTTTATATTATTTGATTTTGTGTGGACTTTTGTAATAATGGAACAGCCGTTAAAATTTGTGAGTAGACTGAAAAAGAATTGTGAGTAGAAATTTCGTAGACTCCGAGACTATGAAAGACATTTAGATTCGAATATCCGTCAACAAAATATTACTGGCACTGTGGAATTTTGGTTTGATTTGTGCATAACATTTTGCGCACGTAGCCTTTCGTGGAACGTGGTTCACAATATTTACCTCAGACGTTTTTTTGCTAAATATGTATCTGATTTTCCATCGCCTAGTAGCCATACATTGCGTAAAACATATTTACGGAAGACATATCAACGTGTCATGGGAAATATCAAAGAACACACGCAATAAATTGGTGTGGCTGACAGTGGACGAAACTACAGATTGTTGCAGTAATAAGGTCGTTAATGTTCTGATAGGAATTTTAGGTATTTCAGGTTTCCCCCACGATATTGATAGCTAGTAAACGGGTTTTACAAACAACGGCTAGTAGTAACACGTGCATTGTCCTCTGTAAATAACAACATAATAATGTACTGATGTTATTGACAACAAACAATTGTTAAGTGATATAAGCAACTGTGCGAAGTTCGTGAAAAAAATGTGCATGTTGTGTCGTCCTGTGTCCATGTGAACTATTTTGAATTTGCATCTTTAACTTCAGTAGACGTGGAACGATCATCTTCCTTCTACAACCATATGCAGAATGACTACTAATTATGGCAACGTAGGTACGCTCAAGCAATGAATACAGTTGGTGTTTCTGAATGACACAAGCGATAGGTATGTACATTATTAACATATTTTTACTCCTATCGTTAATTACATAATTTGGAACGAATATTTATTTTCATTAATTATACAGACTGTCTCATAATGGTGGAACAATCCACTATGGTGGATCCACAGATATGGTGGATCCACTTTTTTCCGAGAAAAAAATATTTGGACAGATGAATGTACTTTTAGCAGCAGTGGCATTTTTAATAGGAATATTCATCGATATTTGGGCTAGGAAAATCTTCGAATTATTGTTGAATGTAATGTTCAAATAAAATTTAGTGTAAACGTGTGGTGGGGTGTTTTGGGGGATATGTTGATTGGACCATTTTTCATAGATGGTGTGCTAAATCGTGAAAAGTACTATCAACTGTTGACCAACGAAAATGAAAATTTTCTTGATGAATTACCCCTTGCAACGCTTAACACAATCTATTTTCAAAAAGATGGGGCTCCTGCCCATAATGCCAGATTAAATATTAATTATTTAAATGACAAATTTGGCTGAAAGTGGATAGGAACATCCGGACCAATTCGATGGCCCGCACGTTCGCCAGACCTTGCTCCACTGAACTTTTGATTATGGGGTTAATTTCAAGATATTGTTTATTTATCACGACCGGAAACTGTGGAAATTTTAAGGCAGAGAATTATCAATCCTTGTCGGCAAATACCCGATAATATTATTCTGAATGTGGCGAATGCAATAAGAAGGAGATGCTAAGTGTATATTGAGCAAGGTGATCGTCAATTTGAACAATATTTATATGTTGGTGGTTTTTATATTTTTGTATTGTTTGTTAATATCATTACAATCCATTTATTTACTTCCCATGGCACATTCGATAATTTAATTGCAATATGTCTTACCCCAGGAAGAAAAAAATTTTTAGGGGTTTGTTGAGGGTGAAATATCGACTTGTGATACATCTTCGGAAAGGAAATTTTACAATTAGTAGAAATATCGAAAAAAAATATACAGGGTGTCATTTAAAAAAAATGACAATTAGGTCACTTCCGGGAATACCGGAAGTAGTACCGCCATGTTTTATATGCTAAAAAGAGCTCCCCTTAGGCAAATATAAATTTCCAGATTTTAAAAAATGTATTTAAAATATTCACAGTTATAGCTTTGGCCGTTTTTTATGAGACAGTCTGTATACATAGATATATGTATATTTTGTAGAATTCATTATGTATTCGCTTGTAACCAACTTTAGACAACGTGTTTTGATATATGTCCTATATTCGTTTCTGTGTGTACCACTAAATTCTGTGTTCGAACCTGGAATGTCCTCCACAACTCCGTTCTTTGTATAGCATGCGTATACGATTACTAATAAAATTAAGTTTCCTACCCCCATTAACTTAAGCCGTCTCTTGCATCGAATATTCCTTTTGCCGTAGACCTCCACCCTCTCGCGATAAATAATTAATTACCGCGGGACTACAAATGTAAATTATATGTCCGATTTTAATTTCAGGACGTGCGCACCTCGATTTAAACCCGCAATAAATCGCGAGTACTATAACTCCTTCGTAATCCACCTGAGAAATATCATCGTGCGACGACCGGCAAGACTGGACACTCCATTTATCAATACCGACGGGTATGAATAAATTAACATTGTCTTACGACGGACCGGCAGGATTAAATGGCATTAAGTGATTTATCATAAAGCGCCGGGAGAAAATCCAATATCCGCATTTTATGGCTCATCAATGTATCACTAGATGAGCAATTTACTTCCTACCTATCTAGCAAGCGCGTTCGCACAAATGCGCGCCAGCGGCGGCTCGTGGGGGGCGATGCTCAAGTGGGGCGAGTCTTCAATAATACTGGCCGACAAATTTCATACAAGAAAATGTATCTGAGCCACAGATACAGATGAAAATGTTTGCCTCGTGTAGTCCATAAGTGGCAAAAATCACGTTTCGTGTCATTTTATCGGGCATCATGGCTCTAAAAGCTGACACCATGGTGATATCCACTAGACGCCCGTGTCCTGAGATATACGTTCCAATGTTTTTTGATATGTTGAATTCGAAGTTCATATGAGAAAGTGAATCTCAGTCACGGGTGCAGGGGAAAACGGGCTACAGACGCCAAGAATTCCGTTTCATGTCATTTTATTAGGCCTCATGTCTCTGGAAGCTGTTTCGTTGATATATAGGAATCGTGATATATCCATGAGAAATTCCTGACACGGGGTGACATTTTTAATGTTCCTTGATATGTTAAAACCGGATTCTACTTCAAAATTTTAGTTGTGTTAGTGGGATATTCATGATGTGTCTATCTTTCAATGTGTCCACTGCAATGATCCATGTTGTATCCACATTCCGCAGCAAGAAATATATTCAAGTTAGAACGTATATCTGCGTCAGGATTCCGCAGCAGATCGCTTTGAGATGAGATGCTTATAATCAGGTTTGTTTCGTAGTTGTCTCAAAGTTGCTGCATTACTGCACTGTCTATAAAGGAAAAAAGAATGTTTCGGTGTTTTATATTCGATATCTTATTTCTTATAGATTCTGATATCCAATGGACTATGATCGTGACGTATGGTATGAGTAAACAAAATATTTCCTCCCAGTTTCTTGACCTGCAGTCCCGAGGACGGTGGACACCTTGTTGCGGTCTCGGGGCTTAATCTTGAAAAAATTGTTAGAATATTAAAATTAAAGCAGACAGACAGATTGACACGAAACGTGATTTTTGCCACTCGTAGTCCATTATCTTCTGCTTCTGTGACTCAGATACCTCTATGAAATTTGGCTTCAATATTTTGAAAAAACAATGAAAAAAAATCTACACGGTAGACGTGTTTCTTAATTCAGTTTCAGCATGCAAATATACATCGGGATTGAAGGGTCCTACTCAAAAGACACGACATTTGTTAATTTTGTCTGCCAGTGTAATCTAACTAATTTTTCGTAATCACCATTTTATCACCACATTTTATTCGTAAACGCCTAAAGGCAATTCAAAAACTTCAAACACTTTTTTCCAAGAAACATACCAGTTTTATCGTCAGCATCATTGAAAATATCGTACTTACATAATATGCTTACATAAATGAAAACAAATATTCGATAGAAATGAACGATAAAATAAACAATAACTGATAAATATAACTAAGAATCATATTTTTTTTCGAAATACAAAACGATTTAATTATATGTAAGAAAATCCAAGATATGTACAGAGAACTCCTGTTAACGTTTTGTGCTACGTCACTGGCCTAACCTGACGATTCGCCACTGACATACGTACATAAAATATATGTATGTACATAAGCCAACAGAAACGTTATTATGCGTTTAATAGCCCAAGATTATCAATTATAATAAATTGTAAGAGATAGTCGACTGGCAATTTTACTTTTCTTTAATTAATATTAGCGAGGGCGTTCCTACCTGAAATATACGTAAAGGGCGTACAGCATGTTGACAAACATAATTGTCAGTGAAATTTTCAGAACAAAAAAAATAGAATGTAGACGTAGTCCCTTTTAAACAGAAGCAGTGTTACTAAAAGAATGGTATCAAACTAAATATGCACAATATACGTTTCCTTAGAAAGACATCAGAAAGTGTAGATACAATTTGGTATACAAGTTTGTAGATACAAGTTTCTAGAATGAAATCAGATGAATTGGATGTAATATGATAAACGTATACCCACATTTTTTATGAGAGAAATTTATGTGGCTAATTTTAGCAAAAAAAATTGCAAAATGTCCCCTTGATAAACGTATAACTACTAAATTATATTTAAATAACAAACATGTAAATATGTGGGAAATAAATATTGGATTCTAGTTAGGTACAGAGGGCGTTGTTTAAAAAAATTTTAGCGGTAGTTTCTTAACGGTAGACGCAACACGGTTTAGATGTCAGACAGGTCTCTTCATGATATTCTCAGGTTTCTTTGTTCAGTTATTTATCATATCAAATAATGCCTGTTCTACACGTTTTCAAATAATGCGAGATATCGCCTGTATACCTACCTACATCATTGTGGAAGACCCGGTACAGTTTTTAAAACAGAAGTCTTGTGAAATATTGTGAACTGACTTAAATAAAAAATACAATTATTAAAAAATGTTTTTATGCGAATTTACTGACAAATGGAAGGTCACAAAATTGACATGAATATATTTTGCATAAATTAATTTTAGTTTCAATTTGCTGTTTCGTATGCTCGATATCATGACAATATGAAAATATTAAAATTTATTTAAATCTCATTTAAAATTTAATTTCGGGTTTAGATTTTTGCAAAAAGAACTGTATTATATGATATATACTACTATGATATTCATATTCTAAGAGAAATATTTTGTTTGCTTTTTTTTTGCTGTTGAAATTGAATAAGAAATGAGCAGTTTTCTGCGATATTGCCATACGCTTATTATTTGAACAAATTTATATTTTCAATATTATTAAGTGGCGTTTTTTTACTGTCAGTCGCTTAAGTGAACTTTTAAAACTTATTAAACAATATATAAGACACAAAAGTATTGAAAAGTTTTACAATAAATTGTTGTCTCCATTGATCATAATAGTAGGTTATGGCAATATGGTAGAAAACATCTTAGTTTTAAGTAAAAAACGTTTTTCATTATTCTTTGTAATCCGTCAAAGCAGAACAATCTACTTCACTAACCTACTCTGTTTTATTCCTTTGTTGTGTTGTTTGACAAAATTAGAGAAATGATATGATGAGTTCCAGGTCTAAGAATGGTTATACATATATTTTTTTTGTAAAGATAATTTGCTGTACTTACACGGTTGTCAATTTTTCTGAGCCACAGCAACACCACTCCTATATTAAAATTTAGTATAATATTAAACAGATATCCTATATGTATAATTTAATTACGATTGAAGTTGGTAACACACTAAGCAACAACTCTTCGATAGCTTATCGTATTTTCGACTGATATAAAAAACATCGTATTGGTTGTATTTGCTACATTTACTGGAAATATGTATGTGTAGTCGTCAACAAAATTCTATTTATAAAGCGTGTTACTCCATGAAGCGTTTAAATTACCACATGATAAACAAATAGGTAATATAGTTAATTGAGGAATTCGGTTTTTATTTCTCAAATTTATAGCTGGTCCTTCATACCTACTATGTACAGACCTACGGTTTCATTCATGTATACTTTGGAGAACGATTTAAACTTTTGTTCATCTTTTTGTTCATCATTTTCTAAAAGTACTTAAACTCTTAATATGAAGAGTTACGTTATTGTAAAGATAATAATGTGTAATATTATTTTATTTTTCTTAAAACTTGTTAAGCGTAAGTTATATTAAAATAAAATAAAATTTCAGTTATCCTGCTCTGAAGTCTACCGATTTACAGCTTAGACTGAGGTTATAAACTTTAGAATACATTCGATATCTCTTTTTTGAGCAAGTTGTAAGTACAACAAATGCTTGGACAGATCGATTTTGTTTTTCGAAAGATCAATTTAAATATATTTTTCAGATCGTCTTTTGTTTTCGAACTATGGTGTCGTCGTCCATCATTTTTGTTTTAATGACAACATTATTGTCTTGAATAGACTCGGAAGGAGTTATGTGATTTTGGTATCTAAGGCATATTACATTGACAAAATAAAAAGAATTTGTCAAAAAATAAAATAGAGTTACTGGAAGGATATATGTACCCACACAAAGAATATAGACATAACGGACAATTTACTACAAAAAATAATAAAATATTTATAAAAACAAGCTTTATAGCACAATATTCGCTACTAAAATTCTTAAATAATATGGGTACATCATGTTGAAATCCAATTTTGATATTATATATGTAGGTATCTTTCTTTGTTATTCTAGAGTTATTGAATGATCTGTTGAAATAAACTACTTTTTTAAATAACTTCAGACTCTACCATTAGTTATTTAATCTTAAAAGATAGTCCAAAGGAATAAATATTTGGTATAAATAATCTCTTTTTTGTATGTTAATAATGTGTTATTAATAAGTGTAATCGTTCATAATTTGGATAAATCACTTCCAGTATAGGGATTAACTCGCCTCTAAAAAAGTTAAAGTATTTAGAATAAACGAATAAACATTTTTCTCATGCTATTTTTTTGCAAAATGTATTCTATTTTGTCTATTTGGTCTGAAAATTATTATTTTACTTCAAACGATTCATTAATATGTTTGTTATTGAAAATTATGGATTTCTTTAACATCTCAGATAGGTTCAACACGATGTCAAAAATTTCTTTTTCTCCATGCTACTCTTTTCATACTCTTTTTACCTTCTTGTGCCCTTACAAATGGTCCTCGATTCTATTCCGAAAAAATGTCTCATCTCACTGTACTCGGTAAATGAGATTAATATTTTCGTTTAGGATGTGTGATTAGAGATATTAAGGGTGATTTTAAATTCCTACTAAATTAACAAATTAGTAGGATTAGAAGAAATTAATTCGTGCTTATAATTCTTAAGAGTGTCATATATACTATCTTTTTTGTGGTGGCGTTTTTATATATTTTTTTCAGACACATCATAAAACGTGATGTACCCTTGAAGAATAATTATGCGTAACTACAAGTATGTTTTTCTTCAGTGGGCTTGTAAATTAATTTGTATTTCATACTTAAACATATACATGTGTGTATCTAAAAATATGTAAGAATTTTACAACGGAAACACTACTATAAAGTGGTTGGATCACCGTCTGTTTGCATTAATAAATTTGATTGCAGGATATTCCTTTGTAGCATTTTTTAACCTCTTCTAATTTGAACTTTAGTTAAACTGAAATACATATATGGAATAATTCACGTCTAGTTTATTATAATTAATGATACAACCAATGCATCATGCCTTTGCTCAACGACTCTAATTTTAGAGACCAGCATCAATATCTGTTAAAAATTAATTGTATATTAAGGTGAATAAAAGTGTTTTTTTTTTAATAAAGGAACTTTTTTGGTTTATCGCATACTATTTGCGAATACATAATAAACAAGAATTAGATTTATTTTCATTTAAACAATTAAAAGTTATCTAAATGGTATTTTAGAGAATATATAAGTTAATTACTTTTTTTTACGAAATAGGTATATTTTCTTTGTTCTTCAATGACAATCCTATAAAAAGTAATTTGTAATATATACTTTATTCTTTAGTAGTAATGAACATCGACATACTATATCTCGGTGTGCCTTAAATGTAATGATAATAAAATACCTGAGCCACGGTTAATCTCAAACGATTTTGCATTTGATTATTATCGTACCCATAGAATGTTTCTAGAGAAATGGATAGAGGACATAATGGTATAATTAACTTATTTGAAGATTGAAGCTAAATATATTATTGTAATTGCGCACACTAGCAGAAATATTGACAAACATCTAAAAACTGAAACCAATATCGATTTAACCTCTGATTTTTGCGCAATGATCGTTCATATGTAGTTCTAACGTTTTGTGAAACCCAAAGTCCTACCATTACTTATAACTTATAACACACGTTTTAAACAATTTTTATTGCACCATAAAGGACAAAATAAGGGCCTGTTTTCAATATTTGTATGGCAAATTCAAACTATTTGTATATCTGATACCAACGAACTAATAGTACACAAAAAGAAATATATGCAAAAATTCCTAACATAACATTGGCCACAATCAACGAAATTTAATTTCAGGTTTTTTGGAACAATGAGACCTTTCATGTTCATAAAAGTCTAAAATAATCTAAAATGAATTATTTTATAAGCTTGGTTGATTTATAAAATTATGTGTAGCATTTGTTTTAGTTCAATAATTAGGATTTCATATATTTTGAAGGCCCAAATATTTTGAAAGGTTGTTATAAAGTGGGAATCATAGGCTGGCATTACAGGAAAACATTAAAACTAAATTACGATAGTATTTTTTTTTCAATATTTCAAAAACTAACCTATTTTTTACGGTGTATATATATTTCACTATAATTTGCGTTAATTTCTCAAGATTTTATATAGAATTGACTTCATGAATACAATCATTATTTTACTAAATGTACAATGTTCTTGTGGAGACATGAGAACAGCATTATTCATCCTCATGCATTGCACGCTTCACGAGTATGATTAGCATGTTATTATGTCCTCATAAATTGTTTTTAAATTATATTTTTTCCAAATGGTAGTTCCCCTTTTAAGTAATGATAATATACTACTAAACTTGAAACGCACATTTGTCAGTCTGATATCTTAATTGCCCCACCATTTCTTATTTCTTTAATTAATCATATTTAACATAAAGTATGGAGAAATATTTGACCAATTTATCATCTGAATTTCTCGGTAGCATAGTATCTAATTTGTGATTATCAGTTTTCTACCATTATTACTGATAAATAAAATTGGCAGAAACGAGTCGCACCACAGAGGCGTACGCATGATACATAAGCGTAATGTACAAAAGTAACTCATAGTCTTTTACACGTCTGCCATATTTTACTACGAAATTATATAACTAACAGCGCCAGCTGACACATGAGTACTGCAATCAAATTAAACTGAGATAACTCCCATCACATGCTGCACGAGTCGCCTATGTGTCGCGTCGCCGTAAGCTATAACTTTATTGTTATATTTTATTAAATTATACAGTGGCGCACGTACGTATTTAGACAAAAGCAATATATGTCATTACAGAAACGGTTTCTGAAAATGCCGGTAACTGAAAAAATCTGGATCTATATTTGCGAGATAAGCGAAAAAATAAAAAAAGTTGCATAGAAAAGTTGTTGGGCAAGGACGTACGACCGTAACCCTTAAATTTGACCTCGACGTTGACCTTGAGGGTTATTTGAAGGTCAAAGCAACTTTTTCAACTGGAAACAACTATTTTTGACCCCAGATCTGAAAAGAGCGGGTAATTTTACGTCTAAAATGGTACCTGTCAACAAGAAAATTTTAATACAGAATGTAACATAAAAAAATAAAACCTAATGATAAAAAGTCAATTTTTTTTCAAATTACAACAAAATATTAAGGTGCGTCTACTTTTGACTTTACACGTATCTACCTATTATAGCGAATTAATGTTTCACACGTATCATAGTCGTAGATGTCGTCATTTAAGATCAAATATAGTTTCACGAAAATTTTCATGACGGGTTCGATGAAAATATTATTGTAACAGAGCACTTTCTTCTTGTGTCATAACTTTTTGATTTGTACACTGAAACTGAGAAAAACATGGAAGATGTTACTCCTCAACAATTTGCAGATCATTTATATAAAAAAAGGACATCAAAGGTTCCTAAAAAGAACACGAAGCTACTTGTTGCGTACATACACTATACCATTAACAGGTGGTTGTCGAGAAATTCAAACAAAATATGAAAGGAAAGACCAACAACTCTCATCGGAGATTAATATTCTTTCGATGTAGTTCCGGCTACGCTATCTCATTCCTCGCATCGTCTGTAGTATTGTTCACGGAAAATAAAACATTTGCTAACGTTGAGATCAAATACGAAGTGAATAAAAGATTTCAACAGCAAATATTTTTACATAAAAATTGACAAAACATACAGTGTGGAACAAATGTTTGGAAATAAATTCATAACAGTCGCGACGAGAGATTTGAACGACATTTTCACCGCCCTATGAATGACATTTTCACAAAATTAAAAAAATTGGACACGTTGATTTCTGATTTTAAATAGCATTATTATATCAAGTAGGTACATTTTTTAAAATATCTCAAATACTTTAAGACATAATATGACCTCTGTATTAATATTTTAAAATTCTTGTAAGGTTTAATATTTAAAAAAAATCTAATCTATAATAATACATTTCAGATCATCGCAAGGAAATTTTCAAATATATTTTACTCGAAAACGGTGTGTGTCCTATTCAAATTCAACAAGTGTACCATTTATTGAGTAAAACCTCTAAAATATCATAACAACTTTTTATATCTTCTTGTGACTTTTAACTTCTTGCGACTTTTCCTTATGGGGTTACGTTAAAGACCAGATATAATAATAATAATAATAATAATTTGTATAAATATAATAATAAAATAATAGAATAGATAGAATAGAAATAGATATAATAATAAAATTATTGGTTATAAGGGATGAGGTGTTTGTAAATATAAGAGCTTTTATGGACATATTAAAACTGTGATTTAAACTGTGCGCTAAAGAAACGGAAAACACGGAAGAATTAAAAAAAAAAACGGAAAAACACAATGCTTTGAAAAAACGAAGATGGCTGCCACACCCAAAAAATAGAAGAAATTAAAAAATGAAGATCACCAGAACATGCAAAAAAATACGTCATGTTTGAAAAAATTTTCTATGGAACAAATGGTTAAAAAGTTGTACGCAGTCTTCCAGACTTTTGCTGAACCCTGTATATGGAAATTATTGTGTATAAAAAATAATACGTTGTACTTTGTGTAAGTACACGTACAGTTATGTATGTACCACTTTGTCTTTAGAATCTCCTAAAATATCTACATAATATAATTAAATATGTTAATTTGTACAACGTGTACATCTTCAAAACATGATAGGTAACGAAGACACACCTATTACTTGTTGAAAATCACGAGTGACAAATACTACACGTAGAAATTTTGCTTGGCCAAGTTTGTTGGTAAAATCGATAAGACAATACACTTCATTATTCATGTTAACAAAAAAATAACAGTATATGTCAGAATGTTGGTCTAGGCATATGACTTACAATTAGACATCCTTAGATAGCCTAAAAACTTACCTAAGAAAAAGTAACACATTTCCGCATATTCTCAGCAGACCTTCCCACTCTCTTGTTTTTATCTGTTTTAAATGATTTCCCTTAGTATTGAATTATGTTTTTTACATAATGCAAAGTTAAACTGTATACTATTATTCAATGGCGGAATATTTTAGTTTCTTAAAGAAACATTATTAATTTAGTTGTGAAACTGTGACAAAACGGCTCACATAATTTAAAGAACAAAATTTGGTAACGTGAAGCAAACTAAAAATAAAAAATAGAAGAAACCGCTTTGTCTCTTCGGGCCCATGCTTTATTAACTTTTTTGAAAGGCATTGTGTACGCAATGACGATTTCTTGCATTTATCTTAAACATTGAATAACACATTTTCTTTATGAAAAATAATTACTATTTTGTACGAGTAATTTAGACTAACTTTGAATTTAAAAGGTATTATACATGCACTGGCTTCTTAATTGTGTATTGTGTATCAGATAATCGTATAACTCTGTATGTTAATGTTATGAATCTTTTGTATGCAAATGTGCACCAGATAGTATATCACGTGACTTTTACATGTGCTAACAACTGTGATTATCGTATTTTGAACAAAAAATATTGTGAACGAATACTGTAGTTTTCATACCAGCGCCATTTAAGGCGTGTTGACATGATGTTAGTTGGCTAGCACCAGTCAACTAGCGCTAATTTACTAGCCCTTCTGAATCTGTTTACATATTAGTGTTAGTCACTTACTGCAAAATTGAAAATTAAAGTTTTTATTTTTTTTGTACTTATTTATACTCTTTTTTCGTTTTACTGAAATGTCCTTAATACATTTAATGTTTTTCTTTATCATATCTATTGTCAAATCCTTCATATTCATTTCACATTACATGTACTCAATTGCACTATTTCACTGATTTCGATTTTTGTAATTATTGTCGTCTAGAATATCCCACAATACTTCACACTCTTTATATTATTATTAGGATCCGGAAATGTGTGCTGCAACGCAGGGCTCGGCACTATAAAACTCTATGATAATGAAAGTATAAACTGTATCTTTTAAGCGCATTGTAAATTATATACGCGTGTATTTCTTGCCCCTGCGTACCTACGCCACTGATCGATCCTGCCCATGTGCAAGGACTCATGAGATCGGCGTACTACCGCGCAGTTTTACGTGCGGTAAGCTTGGATTTCCGAACTCTAATTATTATAAACCTAGGTATAAATTTAATTGTCATTTTCCATCCATATGTTAGTTGGCGCCATTTTGTATTACTGCACTGGTGTATAATGTACAACGCATTCTAACTTTTACTAGCGTTAGTAAAGAAACGTCATCAAATATGGCTATGAACGAGAGATAAGTACGGTCACGTCGAAGCTTTTCGATTATGTCAAACTTTTGACAAGTGACTGTCACACATTGTAAAATAAATAATGGCTGTCACATAATGTAACTGCCTTGATTAAATAAGGTTATAAATTTAAGATAAAAAAGAATAGAAATACGTCTTTTTTTACTCGGCCAACTTTGATGACGTTTTTTTGGCGATGGCTCGATAAATCAAGCACAACACTAACTAAAGTCAAAGTTTACATCATGCTTGCAACATGCCAATCCCCTGACGCTAGTTAAATAGTGTTAGCTAGCTAGCATAATTCCAATGGGCCTTTAGATACACTGATTTATACGTTTTAAATTTAGTGACAGCTAGATATATACGAGTCACTTAAAATTTATATTTTTTCTTAAATAATATAATAATTTCACGGTATAACATTAGACAACATCAATGTCTTATGTATGATGATGACTACTTAAATTACGAGTAGTCATAATTTCGTTGCCAAGGTTTTTGACAATTTTTAGTATTCAAAACTTTTTTAGTAACCAATTTTAATTTTTACGAAAAATTGAAATAATTCCTCCATCTTACGTCAAGATGTTAAAAACTCAGTGTCTTATACAGAAAATTTGATGGCAATCCCATTATGAAATAATATATGGGGTGTTTGAAAACGTTTTCCATTTGAAAAGTTTGATACACTTTCTCTAAAACGGGAAGTGCTCAGATGATTCATATGTCAAAATATGTAAGTACTTGGTCTACTATACACGTTTTAAATTTCAAATCCTATAAAAAATCATCTTATTAATAAAAAAACGGCAGACTGGTCTCATTGAAATTCGGTACATTCTTAAAAAAAGAAAGGAAAAAACGTTTTCAAAAAAATAGTTTTAAAAATAATTTCGTTAAATAAAACTAAGTGTGTGCATTATGCATGTCAGTGGTCTTAGAATTGTGCTTTTTTTATTGGCTTAAATTTTCCCTAAACTATGCAAGAACATAATCCAAGAGGATTAAGGCAGGGGGGGGATTTTTAAATAGTTCAAAGAGTGAATTTTTCTGAAGAAACCACATCGCTATTTTGCGGGTATTTCAAACGCTTTCGAGTGCCACACCGTTTTGGTCCTTTTCTCGATCAAAACTGTGAAGCCCGTTTACGAAAAATTGAGCAAAGATGAGCTGCTGACACGATGCTAAGGCGGACATCATTCAGAACAACTTACGAAAGCTTCAATGCATTGGTCTAGTCGATGGCACCAAAAACTATCTCCAGTGGGAAAACTGTGCTTGATATTGCCACAGAAATCGTTTCGTTTTTTTCTATAGCTTCGAGAACATGACTTCATTTCGTGAACACAAGGTGATATTACCCCTTAAAGTTCCTCAAATTCTTAACAGTCCTGCGATTTTCAAAAAACAAGAGACAAGAGAAGAACTTATTTCGATAAGTTTCATATACGTAATGGTACTTTTTAACTTAATCCATGACCCATATTATTGCAACTTTTTTTCGTCTCTTGTTAGACGATTGCAGGTTTCTTACAACTGGTTTGGTGTTACTTAACGACTTTTACCTTTAAACCTACAATATATAATATTCTGTTGGAGTTAAATAATGTTTTAGGTGCGTGTAACTAATGGTATTGATATACAGGTTGTTTCAAAATGAGTAGCCTATTAAATGTTTTGAGAGAACGAAAATATTACAAAACTGAGAATTTTTATGAGGGGGTATTCTGGGATGCTCTACACATCTAAAATAATGGAGACTATCAATCACTTTCAGATATACCGGAAGTAAATACTAACTTCGTCATTTTAAATAGCACGCTATCTGTATTGATGCCATGTTTGATTTCTATGTATTAATTTAATGCTACTTTAAAAGTAATTTTTAGAGATAGAGAACTTTAGAAACTAAATATGGCATAAAATTATAGCATGCCATTTAAAATAATGAAATTAATATTCACTTCCGGTATATCCGAAATGCCAGAAAGTTGTCATTTATTTAAAATATGTAGAGCTTCCCGTAAACCTATTGATATGAATTTTGAGCCCCACATTATTTGCAGTTCTCCTAAAACGTTTAATAGGAAAGTCACCATGAAGCACTCTATATAAAAGCAATAACTAAATAGACACCGTGTCTCTCGAATCCTATTTTAAATAATGTACTAAAGAAAAACATCCTACTTCGAAAAGTACCTGATGGCAATTTTGATGTTAATATCCATTTACCGAGGCGGCTTTGCGCCAGCTCAGTAACTTATCCTCTATGCGATGAACTTGCACATACTCGTCGCATTAAGACATTGTGGAATGTTAAACCTTACCAGTGCATGCCCCACTTTATTAGAGGCGCTGCACGGGAATTCTCGTCCCAACGTTATTTATCACCCCGCCTGTTGCCGAAGATATTCACTTATGTATGTGTGCTACGGGTACAGCCGAGTACATGATGCAGTTTAAAAAAAAATCGTCATCAAAGTAGGTAACTGTGGGCTAAATCTAGGTATAACGGCCACCTTAGCAATTATTAATTTAGACGTTAAATACAAAACTCAAATCTAGTTCAATATCTAAATATCAAAAACTAAAAAACTTCCGCATTTGCAACGATAATATATTATTGAATATGAAATTAGAAATTAATTTAAATCTACTGGTATTACTAATCACTTACATGGTAGGACACAACCAAAGAATGTTTATGACAGGAAAATTCAGGGCACATTACAGTGGCATATTCTGACGAGAAAATCAACTAAGGAAAAATACCTGAAGGAAAAGGAGAGAGCCGCAGAACTTAGGTCCCACTGGACTCTATGCTTTCTTCTTTGAAAATTTAACCTATCTAAGCTGTCAGCCATCCTAATGTTTTAAAATGGTGACGACGGACGTTGCATGGAGTGACCTCCCTTATGTTGGACAAGGATGGCTCAACTTCGTCCACTACAAAGGGGGTGTTTCATTTAGATTCAAGTTGTAGAGGTGTTTTCTTAGCTGGCAATGTCCACTGAGAATGACTGTTACAAAACGAAAAATTATTCCTGGTCATCTCAAGATTTACCATTGCTGTCTCTTTGCTAGGGTAATTTAATAGCTCCCTAGCAAATTGGTAGCTGCCTCTATCACACAGTTCATTAAATTTTACACGAGTATACCTATTAGACTGTGTCAAAAAAACTATCTTTATTTTTTTTTCGGTTAAATGTGTCTAAAGTTGGTTCGATATAAAAAAATTCTCCCAAAAATTGAGCTCAATATTTCAAAAATTGAGCTAGTGCATTAGGGGGTCCTTTTCCCATTTAAAATCTATAGGGTTTTTTATTTATATTTTTAAATTTTTGAAATAACTAGGTCTAGGTACATGAAAAACTTTTTTTTTCAAATTTTGGTTCTTACCGTCTTATAGGGAATTTAATTCTCTGCTAGTTAATTTAATTCTCTAATAGTTTACTGTTGAGTCAACAGTAAATAATAAATTAATTTCTGTTTTATTGTTAAGGTTTGTTTTGTTGTTGTTTTTAAAAAAATATTAATTTTGAGAATTGTTAATTAATGAATGAATATAGTGAGTATTTGATAAATAAAAATCAAAAATATTTTTCTGTAATAAATTCATTGATTTTTTTCTTCTATTCTGCGCTCTGTAACTGTTTTCTGTTGAAATAAAAAAACGTAAGAACAATTTTGTAGAGATTTCAATTTCCTATCGTCTGGTAAGAACCAAAATTTTAAAAAAAATTTTTATGTAGTTATTTCAAAAATAAGACAAACAAAAAATTTTCCATGTATTTTGAATGGGAAGGGACCCCCCAATGCGCCAGCTCAATTTTAAGATATTGAGCTCAATTTTGGGAGAATTGTTTTTTTATATCGAACTAACTTTAGAGACACATTTAATAGAAAAAATAAAAAAAAATTACTTTTTTGATACAGTCTACTAGAGTATATCCTTTAATTTATTGAATTATTGTCAAAGCACCGTATTTCCAGTCGCGATACCTCTGTGCGCGTTGTTCGAGTCCCGGCCGGGGTAGCGATTTTTAATTGTCTCGCTTTACACTAGTGTATAGGTGTGGATGCATAGATGCCAATCCAACCGCACATGCCCTAGGGTTTTTAATGTTCCTGAGTTTTCTGGGTTCCTCAGAACTGTAACGCAAATGCGTTACCGAAATAATCTTAGGTCGTTCCCAGTGCGTCATGGAAAATAATAATAAAGCTTATCTTCCCGCACAGGTCCCTGAGAGGACCTTAAGGGATTTCTCTTCGGAGTAATTATAGGGTGATCTTTATTATTATTAATTATTGTTATAATACGTTGCTCTCCTCGCCATTCTATCAGCTTCTTGTTGCTTCTGTATTGCGCATAGCCTTTATCCAACAAGCAGTTGTGTTTCTGAGATGCAATGTTGTTTGTGAAAGCTACATCCGCAAGTGTTTGATGACATCCTCTACTGACCCAGTGGTCATTTTTTTAGTAGTTCTGTAGGGGTAGGGTAGTAGCGTCTGCCTGTTTAGAGTTTGATTATTTTACCCATCCACCTGCGGGTAATCTCTTCAATGACAAAATTTGTAGCGCGCTGGCATGTTTATTCATGGCCGTGGAAATTTTGATTGCCTTTTCTACTGTGGTTTCATTCTCACCATCATAATGTATTTCAATTTCCACATCATATATCTCGTATTAAAAATATTTGCAATAAATATTTGCTCTTATTTCGTCTGTTAGGTATCGTTTGTTTGAAACTATGTAAATAGACCTTCAATATCAACGTATTTTTTAAAGAGTACAAAATAACGATGACCATTTTGTATAATTTTATGTTTATTTTTACCAGAAAATTTTTCATTTGACGTTTAAGTTTAAAAATCGAGTAATGGGGGCAACGTATGGTTCCTTACTTTCACACAAACAAAAAAAAAGTTCCTACTAAAAAAACAAACCTAGTTATGTTTGTAAGTAATATAAATAAAGAACGTACCAAACAAAATGGTTTAAAAGAGCAGCAACGAGAACACCTAACTATTCGATATCTTACTGCTTGAGTTTAAGTGTTAAGTCTTCTGAAACTGCCTTTAAAGGATTTGGATCGTTTAAAACTTGATCTCTGTCAATATTTTTGACAGAGATCAAGTTACTGTCAAGTACTAGGTATAGTCTGACGTTATGACACATACTTTGATAATGTAAAAATATCTGAGGATGTTCTGATCTACTCATCATGAAGTAGCTGTAAAGTGTAAAGCTGTAAAGCCATTTCTCTATTTTCTTCCATAGTCTTCCATCCATCTTCTATAGAAGGGACGTTGGATACCACTGCATATTCACGTATTTAAACTATATTTGTTGATTGCTACGATAATTGATATTAATAATTCAGTTTTCTACCCATTATTGAGGTGACTAGAGTTGCGTGACTGCGACTATGAGTGTAGTTATCACTTCTTGGCCTATTAAAAATGTTACAAGAAATTAAAAAATGAATAGGGTTGAGTCACCGCGTCGATGACACTGCATATTCAGTAACCAATTCATTTCAAACAGTTCCCAGTCAAATACGAGATATTATCGCTCATAGATAACTGAAATTACATAAATCTCCTTTTCATGACTAGAGACAGCCTTTGCCGTTGAACACAA
Organism: Aromia moschata; assembly: GCA_029963805.1. NCBI lineage: Eukaryota > Metazoa > Arthropoda > Insecta > Coleoptera > Cerambycidae > Aromia > Aromia moschata. Next base: position 896,838 of record JAPWTK010000025.1, on the reverse strand, counting down.
ATAAGTTCGACACGAAAGAATCGAAATGTGTATACGCAAAGAAAAGGAGATAAACAGTCCGGAACTAAAGAGCACACGTTTAAGATAATTGCACAGCGGGACCACAATTCAAATACAATGACAGCACAGTTTCGTTGTGTCGCAATCCTAGCATAATAATTCTCGTAGCCTGGACATTCCCAGTGAGGAATTAGAGATAAAACGTGGAAAAAATTGCCAATAGTCATTATGTGTGTCATAAGATTTGCGTTCGGGAGGCGTTCTCGAAGGATCGTAGTTGACTTTCCATTCGAGATACTATCGTTAAGTTTTAAAGGATAGGTCTTACTGACAATAAGTACTGGGATTGGCGGAATCTACTTTTCAATCCCATATTTTCAGAAATAGTCAGCAACTGAACGTAATAGTAAATTTGCACTTGATTAATAACTAGCGACGTCGCTATCAAATTTAGTCAAAGAAATAATGCATGAAAAAATATGTATTTTTAGGCCATTTTTTTTAAATTAAATATGATAATCATGGCAGAATAATAACGTTTATGATGAAAGTTGTTTTAGAAATGGTAGAAGGGTTAATGGTCAGTGGGTTTATTCAACACGGGACACCTTTACAAAGCTTGCTGACAGTCTCTACAAAGGGGTGTTTTATTTAGATCCAAATTTAGAGGTGTTTTCTTAGCTGGTAAAGTCCAGTGATAATGACAAAACCAAAATGATACATCGCCAGATATAGCATTGCTACCTCTTTGCTGGGATACATTGACAGACATCCTAATGTTTTAAAAATGGGGATGACGGATGTTGCTTAGGATGATCTCTTAGGATGATGTTGGTCAAGAATGGTCAACTTCATCCAGTATGGATTCTCTTGTTGATGAGATAGTTAAGCAGCAATGCTATGCTGATAGCCTCTATAAAGGGATGTTTCATTGTGATCTAAGTTGTAGAAGTGTTTTCTTAACTGGTAAAGTGCAATGAGAAAGACAAAACCAAAATTATATATCGCCAGATATACCATTGCTACCTCTCTGCTGGGATAGATTGACAGCCATCCTAATGTTGTAAAAATGGGGATGACGGATGTTGCTTAGGATGATCTCCCTGATGTTGATCAAGAATGGTCAACTTCATCCAGTATGGATTTCTCTGTAGTTGATGAGATAGTTGAGCAGTAAGATATGCTGATAGCCTCTACAAAGGGGTGTTTCATTTAGGTCCAAGTTGTAGAGGTGTTTTCTTAGATAGAAATGTTTAGTGAGAATGACTAAACCACAATTATACATCGTCATATATACAATTACCGTCTGTTTGCTGGGATATCTTAACAGTTCCCTAGAAAATTGGAAGCTGCCTGTTTCATCCCACAGTTCATTAAATTTCACACGAATATATATTCCTTAATTTATTGAATTATTGTTGTGATAGGTTGCTTTCCTCGCCATTCTATCAGCTTCCTTGTTGCCTCTGAATTGCGCTTAGCGTAATAGTAAAGAGACATCCAAAAAAAAACATCATTAAAGTTGGTATGAACGAGAGAGACAGTCACAATTGTAAAAAAGTGACTGTCACCATTGTAAAATAAATAATGGCTGTCATATAATGCAACAGCTTTGACAATATAAATTTAAGATAGAATAGAAATTCGTCTTTTTTACTAGGCCAACTTTGATGACGTTTTTTTGGATGGTTCGATATATTTGCACTTAATTAACAACTAGCGACGTCACTATCCAATCTAGTCAAAGGCATGATGAATGTAAGAAATATGCAAGGGCGTGGCCAGGGGGGGGGGCGATGGGGGCGATCGCCCCCCGCCCAAAGGGTCAAGTAAAACCAAAATACTCGGGGGATTGCGGTTGCTGTTGCCTCCACTGACCTTTTTTTTTTTGGCTTTTTTTGTTTAATCTGCATTGGGCGCCCCCAAAAGATAAATACTGGCTACGCCCTTGGAAATATGTAAATTAATACCATTTTTTTTTAAATTAAATATGGTAATCATGGCATAGCCTTTGTAATCAAAGCTATTTTAGAAATGGTACAGACAGTAATAGATTTAGAAGAGTTTTGCCAATTTCTGACTAGAGCTTTGACTTTGTTTAGAGAAACAGGAAGTGTGAATAGAAAGGAGGGCAGTAGGAGATCTAAAGTTAGCACTGCACAATAAGTTGTGAGGTAAATAGGCAAATACCCACAAACCCCTATTCGGCAAGTAAATGCAAGTCAGCAAGTAAATGTATTCTACGGAAATTCGAATATAATCCTGGAATGTGAAATCATATACATGCTTATCGTCTAAGCTCAGTCCAAGAATTTTTACCAAAGACCAGCTGCAGCGAAGGAAATTTTTAGCGTGGTTTAAAGGCAATTTGCATAATAATGAAAACGTGTTTGAAAAAACTTGTTTACTGATAATGTGTGGTTTCACCTCTTTGGTTATGTTAATTCTCAACAAATGACAATGTGGAGCTCTAAAAATCCACATTTCTTTATGAAGAAGCCTCTCCATTTTAAGAAAGTTTGCATGTGGGCAGCCATATCGAAAATAAGGTTAATTGGACCGATTTTTTAGGGACTATCATTTCGGCATGATACCGTAAATTTAAATAAAAAATCTCATTATATTATATTATTAATAATGATCATAAACTGTCATCTACTCGGGTAGGTCTACATCTACTTAGGTAATAAAACTCAAGTAGGAAAATATATAACATATTTATTTTAGATGAAGAATCATTTGTTCAAGATCCCTGGTCGATGTGTGTAAATTTTAAGGACTGTATTTTTTTAAGTTGTCATGATGTCATGCAAAGGGTGAGTGGTGAGTAGTGGGATATAAATTGTCGCATGAGTTCCACAGGGTTCTGAGTACACTTTTAAAGTAAAGTAAAAATAGTAGAGTAAAAATTAATTCTATATGTTTGGGTGTTAAAAATATTGCCGTTGGAGTAAAGATGGCGCTATAATCGTTATTTCCATGTAGTTCTAAGTACGTTCGTTTCAGAATATTTTTAAGTTACAAGGTTCTAACTGCATATCCCGATTTTTAACGAATTTTGGCAGTGTTTTAAGTACTTTTTAAAGAAAATTATGTCGGATTATATGGCCTTAAACATTGTGTGGCAGAACCGGTAATGGTAGTGCCAACGCCTTTATATAAATTCTAAAAAAAATATGTGCCCTACACCGTAACGTGAAAAATATAATTACATGGAGCGATAGCTGCGTTCCGCAAAATCGAAATTCTATTTTATCTTTTGCTATTAGTAGGTTTTTACAGCACAATCCAATGTTGATAGTGTTACCATGATGTACTCTGTACCTGGACATTCGTGTATACAAGAAGTCGATAATATTCACTCCGGAATTGAAAAGCAACTAAAGGTTTCAGACTTATGGTCTACTTTAAGTTTAGTGCGCCTTTTACTTAAGATAGACCGCAGAAAACATTTTCAAATTATACAGCTGAAAAAAAAACCTTTTCTTGACTGTCATGCTGCGTCCAAAAATTTGAATTATAAAAAATTTGCATACACAAAGGTAAGAGAGTTACGTTTTGAAAAGAATAAACCCTTTTCTCTACTTTACAAGAATGAGTACGGTGATGATTTTACTTGCGTAAACATTTTATCTAAAGCATCACCAGCAGATCCACTGTCAATTTTTAATGAAATTAACCTAACTATAATCAACTATAATCAACCTGTAGTTTCAGAAGATAAGTTAAAGCATATCGAATTTTCTTATAAATACCGTACCGTAAATACCATGAAGCGCAGAGATATTAGGCTGTTATTTAAGCAAATATGTTTTTTTTTCCATTCTGATAACTTGCTAATAATTTTCAAACTTTGTTAATAACTTCACGTACATTTAATTAAATAAAATCTATAAAAAATGCAATTTCAGTTTTATTTAAAAAGCATTACAGGGTTACATGGTTCTAAGTACATATGTAAAACTTTTAAAAAAACCCACATTATTTTTAATTGTAAAATATTTTTAGGTTTTCTCGAGGCAAATGGCTCAGAATTATAACACATTATATCGTTACAGTTGAAAATCGTCATTATATAAATCAAACCAGTACTTACATTCAACTAAACACTTAAAATTGATTTCCTGTAAATGTACTTAGAACTATGGAACTCATGCGAAGAAATATCAAGAGAAAATATGATTACAAAACTGCTAACATAATTTATGAGCGATTGATAGATAGAGAAAATATCATGCTCCACCTCCCCATTTAAAGCTTAGACTTTTACTAAAGGATTTTGTAAAAGCGTTGAATAAGAATGGCGACTTTTCAGTCATACTTACTTGTCTGCGTTTTCCTGAGTTAAATACGGAAACATTTAAGGTAGGAATTTTTCATGGTTCCCAGATTCATAAATTTATTTTAACGATAACTATATGTTTCACATACAGTTTACCGCCTGGTTACATTTTATATCTATCGTAAAGGTACACTTGTCATTTAAAATATAATATTGCAATGCAATTCGAAATAAAAGGATACAAAAAATTCTTTATTTATTTAACAATAATTGTAACTTTGTGTACGGCGATTGTATTAGAAAACGTGAAAATGTTACCAACAAAAGACTGAACGATGAAGTAACTTCTATTAGCGCATGTCTGAACCTTCAACAATTTTTTCAACAATTTTAGTTTCCACTCTTTTTAATTCTTGGCGCTGTAAGGGTAATTAGAGCCATTTTGGCAAATCTAACATATTCATAATCAGTGCCGCAGAATGATTTTTCCACAGTCTTTTCAATGCAAATGCTTGTCGCGATTTGCATGTCTCCATAGTACATCTGGATTTTCATCATCTTGAATTTTTCATATCCTACATAAAACCTTAAAACATTGTAATGTACAGTATCTTATGCTTAACCCTTTGCGGCATACATTTTTTTATATAATCGGTCTTTCATAAAAATTGGTTTTCGGGGTCGCTGATTACGAATCTGATATCAGAATTTAGAAATTCAAAATGGCGGATCCAAGGTGGCGAACAAAAATTTCAAATATCACCGGATTTCATTAAAACATTTTCTATGAAGATTTTCGGGGTCGCTGATTACGAATCTGACTTCAGATTTTCAAAATCAAAAATGGCGGATCCAAGATGGCGGACAAAAAATCTCAAATATTACCGGATTTCATTGAAAATTGATACACAGAGAATTTAGAGCTCGCTGATTACCAACCTCAACTTAGATTTTAAAAATTCCGAATGGTGGATCCAATATGATGTCTAAATATTTGAAATGTTACTGAATTTCACAAAAAATTGCATATAGGAAGTTTTTCAAAAACGGTGGCCTAGAATTGAAATTTACTACTGGATTCATTCCAAAGTTTACATATGGAGCTGTCGGAGTTAGTAATCTCGAATTGGTTATGGTGTCCATTTATATGTAATTACAAAAGGATTGGGGTCAACTTGAAAGTATGAGAAAGATATTTTTGGATCCACCATTTTTAATTTTCAAAATTTGAGGTCAGATCCGTAACCAGCAACTCTATATAGTAATTTTCAAAGAAAATTGATTGTATTTCACATTTCCGTCCGCCATATTGGACCCGCCATTTTGAATTTTCAAAATTTGAAGTCATATTCGTAATCAGCGACCCCAAAAACCATTGTATAATAATTGTTTATGAAATCCGGTGATATTTGAAATTTTTGTTCGCCATCTTGGATCCGCCATTTTGAATTTCTAAATTCTGACGGCAGATTCGTAATCAGAGACCCCGAAAACCTCTGTTTAATTTTTTCCGCACGATGATGCTACAAAAATTCTCTAATAATGATTTTTTTGTTAAAAAAAGGGTAGTTTTTTTTTAATTTTCTAATTAATATAAATAAATTAACAAACAAATCCAGTCCTTTGTGCATGAATTTTAATTGTGTACCATCCAACGATCATAAAAATACAAAAAACATCGGTTAAATCGAATTTAAACTACTTCAAAATCGTAAAAAAACTGTTTTAAAAAAAGAAGGCACCATCCGGTGCCACCGTGCCGCAAAGGGTTAATTAAAATTTTATACACCTTGTATAAACTCAATGTCAATTATCACCTACGCCATCATTTTATGGGACATTACAAATTATTAATTTATTACCAATGCAATTATCGTTTACGGCAAAAATTAAATTTACTGGTTACGGATTACAAGTGCACAGGCGACAGAACAGGCCTATTAATAAAAGTAGTAATTACTGTTCCCCTCGTTATATACGTCTAACATCATGTGCATGATAATCAATTAAATACACGAATCAACTCACACAAGTGAATTCACAAACAATGCTGTCATCACTTAGGAGCTCACTCCGTACGGCGCAAGCTTAAATTGTAGTTTATTACCCGCCAAGCAAATTTACTAGGTATTCGTGAATTAAATTCACTCCTAGAAGACGCCATCGGTTTCGTTTAATAACGATTTAACTAGGTGTCCATTAACAGCTATGATACTTCAGAGCGTTGCGGCCTATATGCCGTTTATTTCGTTTAAATAGGTGCCCGGCATTTTTACAGCTCGCACAAAGAATTGGTCAAACTTGAACAATTCCGCCTTAATTCTAATGGCACAGCCTTAATTCTAATGTGTTTTAAATCTTTGTTGAATTATTTTGTAGCACGCACGTGATCTAAAACACTGGAACTTATCTAAATCCTTGACTGCCGAGAACAAAAAATCCTTCGTTTTTTTTCCCCTTGCCCCAAACTGTCGGAAGATCACAAATCTTTGTCCTATACGTAAATGCTGTACTAACGCCTGATAATATATAAAATGTAATCAACATGTGTTTTCTGATATTTTTGGGAATGCTGATAATGATCCCGGGGTTTATTGGGTTCTATTTTGCATCCAAAACAGACTAGAGCTCTAAGGAAATGACCATATCTTCCCCAAAATCAAAATCATCAAATCATTTTCTCAAAAATCAAAAATGACTGTATGACTTTTTTGTCTTCCCAGTAGAGATCGCATCTGTATCTTTTTCATTTAAAAAACTAACCATATTTTGTGCAAATTATCCTTTGAACCAACTAATTCACAAGATCCATTGCAAATAAGTCTGACAATAATTGCAAAATTGCATAAATAGTGATCATCTTATTTACTATTTAGATGAAATAATGAAAAACTTTCCAATAGAATAGGTAATATTACGCCAGTCAACAGAGCTCGAAAAGTGGTGAGTTTATGACACGATTGATACCTGAAATCCGACTACGGGATACTTTTAAGTTCAGTCCTTAGATGAAAACGTATATGAATTGGACTAGGAAATAGTTGCACTTTTTCTTAATAACAAATTAGTGAAAAAAGTTGAGTTCTTTCAGTTTTTTGCTTATAGAAGAAAAGCTATTGAAGCAATTACATCGCATCCAATAGGAAAGTTGCAAAAAATCAAGTCAATCGGTACATTTTTCGCTGAGAAAACTCGGAAAAACGCAAAAATTACCTTTTCTTAACAAATTCGTAATTCGAGTATTTTTGCATTAGAATAGTCAATCTTGTGGAAAAATGTAGGTAATATCACGAAGAATGAGTGTGCAAAAACTGGATTATGTCCGATGAATCGTTTTTGCACAATAGTCGAATACAAATTTTTACATCATATTTTGAATATTCCATAACACGTCGAGCGATAGATTAAATAACATTTTCTCGACGGATTCGGAAACTACAGAGTGTAAACTACAATTCGTCCATCTACTTTGTTTCATTTAAATGCCATTAAATTGGTGTAAAACGCCTCTGAACACCGCGCGAAATTTGCTGGTCGCTGCCGCGCTTCCCCTCGCTCCCCGCCAACTATACCTCGCTCGGCTGTCAGCGCGCCGCCGAACATTTTGCACGGTGTTCAGAGGCATTGTGTTTACACTCTGTAGTTTCCGTATCCGTCGAGAAAATGTTATTTAATCTATCAATCGACGTGTTTTGGAATATTCAAAATACGATGTAAAAAACTTTATTCGACTATTGTGCAAAAACTATTCATCGGACATAATCCAGTTTTTTGCACATCACCTCATTCTTCGTGATATTACCTACATTTTCACACAAGATTGACTCTTTTTAATGCAAAAATACTCGAATTACGAATTTATTAAGAAAAGGTAATTTTTTGCGTTTTTCCGAGTTTTCTCAGCGAAAAATGTACCGATTGACTTGATTTTTTTTTCATTTTAAAGGTTTTTGAATTATCTACAACTTTCCTATTGGATGCGATGTAATTGCTTCAATAGCTTTTCTTCTATAAGCAAAAAACTGAAAAAACAACTTTTTTTCACTAATTTGTTATTAAAAAAAAGTGTAACTATTTCCTAGTCCAATTCATATACGTTTTCATCTAAGGACTGAACTTAAAAGTATCCAGTAGTCGGATTTCAGGTATCAATCGTGTCATGTCAAAAAGCTCTATTGACTGGCCTATATGTCCATGAGGAAAAATATGATATTTTGAATACGTTGGACGTCCAAAGTCCAAATACGTTGGAAATAATGTCTGAATAAAATATTGGGAACTGTAGATTGAGGATTTTGAAGTGATTCAACGACAAATTTCGTGTGTTCTGGGCATAGAACAAAGTACGGCCAATCTCTAATGAGATTAACGTCACTTTTGGGGGTTTCTGGAGCGATTTGGTATATTTTATTCTGAAATTGAAGGTAAACTTTGACCAGAGTAAATTAGTTTTCAGAGATTATCATAGCCAAGTAATTGACACATATATAAGTATGTATCCAAATTCGAAAAAGTCCTTTAGGCCCAAATGGGAAAATGGTTGCAATTGAGATTTAACACATACAGAATCAAGTCAAATTAAGGCGTTTAATAAAATTGCTACATTTTTGTAGAGAGGATAGATAAGATGCCATGCATTCAAGATTATTCCGTAGACTTGACAAGATTATTCCCTATACATCACTTTAATAGAACTGCTAGTATCTACTCCAACCAGGGTTCTACTTTTTTTTCAGTCTACCATTTCATGGATGTCTAAAAAGGGCTCAGCTACCGTTTACACATCTAGATCGTCTATCTCTATCCATCTTGTTAGGCCTTCACATAGTACATGAAATGAGATTTCCTCTTCCTTTAGGGAGAATATAATATTGTTGCCTAATCTTCCAGACCAGTTGTTAGATAATAATATATGTTTGTTTACTCGGTAGTGTTCTATTAGTACTCGTAGACTTATTATCCTCCAAAATTTCTATTTTGTCTTTGAATATATACCCAAGCCAGTGTCACACCGTTTTGACTTATTCATTTTCCCTTCCCATATTATTAATTTGGAAATAATTTCTATTGCTTTTAGCGTTGTTTTGTAAAGAAAGCGATTTGGAAATCGAGTGATTCTTAATTCCTTGCCTCATTATATACATAGCATATATCGGATTGTGGTCACTTCAGCTTGAACTATAGTTGCATATTTGGAACATCGTTCATTATTATGTGTGATTAAAATGCATCTCTCTTGGACAGTTGGTTAGTTTTGATCTAAATAAGGAGGTTCCAGAACTTTGGATACGCCTACTTCTCACTTATACTACTATTTCCTTGGTGTTTTTTCTCGATTTCATTTTAGAGGAAGCTTACATCCATAGAGGAAGCCTATTGATTCTCGATGGAAATATACATGACTTCTCTTTCATCATCATTCTTTTTCGAAAATTCCACATTTTCAAGATATGTAGGTACATATCGTCGGTCTCCAGACAAAGTATCGTATCTGACAAAATTTCAAAAATTGAGTTACGCGACCTATAGGCATAATTTTTGGTGCTCTTTCACCAGACAATGTATCATTATACTTTTGGAGAACCAGCAACTGCGCGTAAAACATATCTAACCATTTGTTCCATTGCAGGCCACACAAAGCAACGTAAGTTAAGATACGTTAGTTTGTGGGAACCACGTGTCGTGTATAATTTCATTAGTAGGTAATAAACATAACCTATATTCAGTTCCTTACGTTGTATATTTCACGCCGTTTATTTCTCATATTAAGTGCTACAATCTAGTTAAAATGGATGTGCTAGTTATGTGGACTGAACTAAAAGCCGAAGGAAAAAGAATATTTGTAGGCGGTTAAGTAAAAATGTGGTACGAAAACAAGTGGTATCAAGGAACGGTTCTGGCGGTAGAAATAATAAGTGATGACCGAAGTGAAACTTATTCTTCGAATGATGAAGAGTGGAATATACCTCTCAATCAACTTAAAAAATATTATTACACTAGAACGCAACATTTGTGAGTCACAATATGCAGAAAGTGATCCTGAATGGAATGTCCCGTTAAAAAAATTGGTAGAAAAGAATTTCCGGCAACAGTAAGTCGCCAAGAAGTTTCCCGTTCACCGTCTCCTACGACAATTCAGATGATGACCCGACGTATGGAATTTGTGAAGCGAAAAACTGTGGTGTAAGGACTATTTTGAAACAAAGACAAAAGGGGATTCGGTGCACAGTGCTACCAACACAGCCATATCTGGTGTGGGTAACCTTTTTATACCTTCACAGTTACATCCAACTTTACATTTAGCACGACGACTACATGCTTACCACGTGGTGATGATGAATTACCATTATTTCAAGGACTTTAATTTGTTTTCGAAAAATTTCCGTGTGCTTACGGTACGATCAAGTGAAAATGGAAATAACATTAACTGGACTAATATGATGGAATTATTAGTCAAGAAAAATGAACCATTCAAAATATTTAAAAAAAAAGTCATACTGAAGCGGAGTATGATAGCATTTTGTTGAAGCACCGGCACCGCTCAATTGCCAACATAAGACTTAACAACTTGAATCAAAAAACCCAACAAAATTATCAATAGTAAATATGAAGATCTCGTTTCTTTGTGTCGGGGAGACACACCAGTGGTGCGAATTCCAGAACATAAACAATTCTATTTGTCGTTGCCCCATGCAGAGACCGAGTGAATTACGAAGACTTATAGCAGTGATGATCTATTGCTATTTTTTGTTATTTTCATTTATTTTTCTTTTGTTAAGGGAAAGCGAGTTTATATCATTTTCTTACATCACAGTTTGCCTATAAATAAACTTATAATATGTTTTTTTTGGCAAGGCCGAATTCCAGTTCGATAATAAAATAGTTATGGCATTTCATGTGTGTTTCAAAGTAGGTATTAGCAACTGACGTATCTCCACTTCAGCAAAATTTAGTTTAGACAAAGTAACGTATTTGCATTTTTTATTTTTTTTTTCAAAAAGTACAATCAGCTCGGTCATCATTTAAAATGTAAACTGAAGTATCTCTAATTGGCAATAGCCTGCAAAAAAAGTTGTGATAATTAGTCAAAATATGCTCAATTAATGGCAATGTTAAGAATAGTGATTTTTGTTTTTTGGCTCTAGTGTAAAATTTGTTAAATGCGAGTTACGATACTTTGTCTGGAGTACGACGATATATGATGACGATGCTATAATACCTATTGTTATAAATAGCAGTTCGTTTAACAGAGTTACACTTTACAACTTCTGTTAAATATAAAATCTAAGGAGGAACCAAAGGCTGTCCTGTTAAGGTATACACACTAAGAATAATTTATAGCATATCGTTAAGCGTCTGGTTTCAATTGAACGAGACACTAAACCGTCAGTAGTTTTTTCTTATTACTTTATATTTACTGCACTATTAAAATATCCATTTAAATTTACAATGTGCCTGTTGCGATACGAATGCGCGATGATGATCGTTCTGACATCGCTCATATGGATTTGTCTGTCTGATTTATTAATATTTAATATTAATAAATGGCTTAAACTCCCATTTTTCCATGGCATTCTAATTGTAGAGCAAAAACAAGCAGATCTATAAAAATGCAGGTGGAATTGGCAAGACATTAGCCAGAGGTGTACGGTGGTATTAGAAAATTGACGTACAGTACACCAAGAATAGCTTTGCCCGCGTATTGAGCACAACGAACGTAGTACAAGATAAATGACCATAATCTGGAGATATAAAATATACCCACAAACAAACAATGGCAGACTCTACTTCTCGAAGCGTTCACGGCTGCAGCTACAAAAGAAATGTGCACAATTTCAAGATTTGTCTAATGCGGCCAGAAGCAAAGCTATTTTTGGTGCACTGTACCTTCACAATAAACATCGGATCCACCGTCGTGTTTTAGAAGATGATTATGAGACCTAAATTGAACACTAATATAGCAGAAATTCTTGAAGGTTGGAAAATAATGTTTGAAAAACTGTTGGTCCCTGGAAGTTTTAAGGATTTGCCTGCTTAATGGCGTTTGTTTTTTTCAAAATGCACAGGTGGACACAATAACTTATTTAATAGCTTAACATTATTATGTTTATTATGTATTAATTGTTTGTAATTATTGTCTTTTTTTATTTTATTTTTGGAGCTATTTAAGTTTTGGATCTGTATTCCATACCAAGACTTAATTTTGAAAAAAAAAATGTAATGATTAAAATTACTATAAAATAAGTACTATAGTGAAAATAAAATATTTAAATATTTTTATTACAAAAAACATAATAAAATTTTTTTTGTATATTTCTAGTGATTATAAAAAAGTAATGTTTTTACTATTGATAATTTTTAATATTGATATAAACTTGACTAAGCTCTAGTGACAGTGCTTTAGTAAAATCAAAAATAAATTAAAAGTTGGTGCTATACTTCATTATGAAGCAAGGGGACCTTGCCAATTCCGCCAATCATATGATGCAGACCGTAAATTTGACATTAATGGATTAAATACCAACTACCATATAAATCATACACACACTATAATCTTATACATTAGAAGCACTTTTTGTCCTTTTTTTCTTTATATTTCCTTATAGTTTACTTGTAAAGTGTGTTGATAACGTAAAAAAAGGTCTAAGCTGAATTTATAAGGTAATAACATACTTAAAATGATGTCTATCAAATACTTCCAAAAAACGTATGTAGGTATATATTTATATACCTACATAAATTTCAATTAAAATCTAACCAACAATTTTTCGAATTTCTGACAAAGAGCTGGTTTGTATTAGATGATATTTTTATGAACATATCTCGAAAGGATATTCTTTCTATTAAAGAATGAATTAAATAAAATATCAAAATCATGTCATGCTTATGGATAAAGAGCCAAAAGTTACATACAAGTGGAATAAACGCAATATAACAATAACTCAATTTTTCAGGGCTGATTAATAAAATTACAATTGGCAAGTTAGTACCTCACCTCCAATTTATAAAAGAAAATGTAGAAGAGTTGGACGTATCAAATTTTGAAACTAAGCTGGTTGACATGTCATAAACACATAAAATTATATGTTACATCCATTTACTTAGTGTTAACTCTTGTTGAATACACACTTTCAATATATGCAAGCATGATATACACATATATGGTATATAAACACGATATTTCATATTGTTTTTATCATACATACATGTAAAGCGTAATCAAATTGATTATTAAAATAATATGTAACTATTTTAATTATGTATGTAAGAGAGTTTGGTTATATTTTGACATGAAAAGAAATAAAATTCAGTAGGTTCGGAACTTCTTTCGAAAATATTTGAGGTAAAATACGGGTATTAAACTAGTGTGTAAAAAATAAAGCATTATTAATACCCAAAATAATAAGACTCTGAAGTCTAATAGTCTGAAATGCAGATATACATTTTAATATAAACATTTTTAAGGGTAGGTACTCACAAGAATGGAAATTTTTGCCGTCAACGAACTGTTCTCGGCGTTGAATGACGAATTACCAAATTACAACTATTTAACTGCTAACATCTCTTTGTGTGAAAATAAAAACGAAAACGCAAGTGAACTTTTCCGCGTGTTCTGCTGGCCGGCGATCGGCTCGACGAGGCGACCGAAGCAAATGTTGTCGGGAAACTGAACACCGCTGACTACAAGAGCCTACCAGCACATGGCCCAGTTGACATTGCAGCTACGTGTCCGAGGGCAGGAACAGCTTTGACAGATCGGCTCCGATGGCCATTAGCCGCTAGGATCTTCGGAAAAGGATTCTAACGGTAATTTCGCGCCGGTGTCGTCGCAGCAGCGCGGGGTCCGAAGAGAGCTCACCCTACTTCTGCTTGCGATCCGCGGCAATAGTTGGAGCACAATGGCAAAGAAGCATCGTAGAATATTCTCTAAAATAGATCACTGCAAAAAGTTAAAAGGGTTTACTAAATAATTCTAAGAGGAAAAATGGTATATTAAGGCGATTATCTATAGTAAGCATTATGTCATTCTGTATAAGTGTGTCCAAGTTAAGGACCTACCTCTTGTAAAATCTTTGTTTTTTACCGATTTCGATGAACTTTTTTTTATTAGGTAGATATTCAAAATGCGCATTCACCAAGTGGGTAACTTTATTCTTGGTCTGTAATCATGGCCAACTACGACCATTTTTATGGGTTCAAATGTTAAAAACTACTATTACGGATTTTTTTAGAAAAAACTGATGACGAATTCTTCTTTATCATTACTTAAAACATAGCTGTACTGATTTTCATTTTTCTAAAATACAAGGTGTCCTGCGGGAAACAGAATTTCCTATTTTGAAAAAATTCCCCCCTTCAACCCCCCATTTTCACCCCCCTTTCCTTTGGGGATTTTGCTCAAAATCAATTCTAACCTGTACCCCGTCGAGTTTATTGCATTTACCAAATTTTAAGACAATAGCTCAACGCGTTCGAAAGTTATCAATGTTCACAGCACACCCCTTGGTGTGCTGTGAAAAACAAAAAAAGTTATCTTAGTTACCAGCTGTCAGATACTAATAGTTCATACTGTTCTAAAGAAGTAAAAAGTATAAAAATGTCTTATTTTTACAAGAAAAAGTAGAATAATAAGATTAGTTGGCGAAGTTTAATCTACGACATCCAGAACGCAATATTAACCATGTAACAGTTTCAAATATTAACACATATTTTGACCAACATGGTACAGTTGAGAGACTTCCTAACCAGCATCGTGATCGGGAGCGAAGTGGAAACCAAATGATTCTTGATTATTTTAATAATAATCCACATTCAAGCCTTAGAGATGTTAGTATGAATTTAAATATTTCTAAAAGCATAATCTGGACGTGTTTGAAATGACTACGATTTAACTTTTTTACAGAAGTCTGTAAAAAAGTCCCTTTTGTTGTATTCTAATTTCTTAATTTTGTAAAAAATTGGGTTCCGAGTTACCCACTCGGTGAATGCGCATTTTGAATATCTACCTAATATAAAGAAGTTCATCCAAATCGGTCAAAAAAAATAAAGATTTTACAAGGGTGGTAAGTCCTTAAAGTAGACACACTGTTGTATGTATTTCGCGCTGCCTGATTGTTTGTTTCAAATTGTACAGCGAATCAGAGCAAATAGGTCAAATCACGGTATAGAATGCCACGAACAAAAAATTAATCCGGAATTTACTTTGAAGTGCAGAAATATAATAGATAATACTTAATATTAAATAATTAATAGTATATTAATTATCTTGCAAAATTAGCGACTGTGTCCTATTAAAAGTGTTTTAGTTTACAAACATATATTCAAGTAGCTACGTGATGTGATGACTAGGGTCGGGAAAAGTGTCCGGCAACGCAGGGCTCGGCACTATAAAACTCTATGATAATGAAAGTATAAACCGTATTTTTTAAGCTCCTTGTACATTACATATGTATGTATTTCTTTCCTGTGCTACATATGGCATTGACCCCTTCCCTAAAATGCTCCAGAGCCAGCGTATGCGCAGTAGTATACTCTTATGGAGTTTTACACTCGGGCACGCAAGCATTTGGAAGCCTAGCTGATGACTGACGACCTTGTTGACACTTTCAGACTTTTCAGTATTAAAGGCATATTAAAAAATGGATCCCCCAATGGGGAATCCGCCAATTTTCATCGATTTTTTCCACTTCACTATGAACGATGATGAAAAGTAAAAAAAAGTATAAAAGTGCAAAGAAAAATAAAAATACAAATAAGAAGCAGGGTTATCATCAAAAATGTTTACATACCTACTCAAATAATGGGCGTAACTTTGCTTTGCTATTTTTAATCTCCAATTTGTTGATTTAACGAGGCATATTCGTCTATCCATTTTTTATACCTCTTCCAAAGATTACCTCCGAAAGTCTCATTATTTATTTGAATGTGTTTGTAAGCTGATGATAAATACATTTTTAACAGGGCAGAGGGGACTCAGGTGCTAATTTTGCAAAATGACAGTTGTGTATTTAAAATAATAGAATATACAAGACAGACAACGTTTTATACGCAAGCAGTAGTTCATAGTGTTCTGTATTGCATTTTCGCACTTCTCATAAGCTCAAAACATTCTTCAAATTCCATATTGTCCACTTATTTTATTCAAATTGTATACATAAAATTACACAATACACTACTGTATTGAATTTTTTTTATTTTAACAATTTTATTTTTGAAGAAACGAGTGTTTTTAGATTTTTCCGGACCGGATATCTCTATACCATACCCTCTCTCCCCCTCTCTCTCTCTCTCTCTCTCTCTCTCTCTCTCTCTCTCTCTCTCTCTCTCTCTCTCTCTCTCTCTCTCTCTCTCTCTCTCTCTCTCTCTCTCTCTCTCTCTCTCTCTCTCTCTCTCTCTCTCTCTCTCTCTCTCTCTCTCTCTCTCTCTCTCTCTCTCTCTCTCTCTCTCTCTCTCTCTCTATCGAAGAGTATTCTGTCGAGGTTTTTATGCGTTATTAGCTTTTAACTATTTAGTATGTATTAACTAGTTATTTAATAGTTATTAGAGTTATTAGAGAGTTTTTTTCGTAAAAATCGGTTTTCAGAATTTTCCGGGAAAACTTGATGAAGTATTGCAAAACTATTGGTGGGATACTGTTTCCCGGAAAATTTTACATCGGATATAGGTTTTCTCGGCATTTTTTCGGCTATGTGTCTATAATATCGAGGAAAGTCGTTTTCGACAAATCCGGTGCCGGAAAAATCATCCTCGTACAAGGCCGGTTAAAACAATTTTTTTCGCTCCAAACCACCTCACCTTTCATTTTGCATAAAAACGAAGACATTCAAGGGGTGAGACTCGTTTCTTTAAAATTAACTGCCAGTCTAATGTACATATGTCAATAGTATCTATTTACGCATAATATGAAACAGCATTCTATACCTATACGTGTTTCGCACCTCATGGCAGTCTGTACCTGAATTTGGCACCTTTGTTCTGATTTGCTGTATAATTTGAAATAACCAGTCAGGCAGCCCTAGCTGCGAAATACATATACAGAATGTCATAACGTCTACCGAAACAGTTTATAAACGTATCAATTTTTCTCTAACATTTTAATAATGCTTAAAGTCTAGATAATGAGCCCCCAAGCGGATTTTTTGAAATGAAAGAATCTGCAAATGCTACAACGCCGACATGCCGCGCGCAGTGCGGATTGGAGCGTATCAACTGTTCATAGCCCTACGCTATGAACAGTCGATACGCTCCAATCCGCACTGCGCGCGCGGTATGTCGGCGTCGTAGCATTTACAGATTCGTCAGACCCAGTGAGAGGGTAAGGTAGCTCAGCTGAGTCTTTTTAAGATGAGGAAGGGACGCTCTATTTTTTCCCGTGTATGGGCGACCCTCATACAGAGAACCGCTCACTGAGGCCTCTGGACCCGTTGTAGATTAGAGAACCTTGAACAGGTCCGCTGACAACATGACGACGGATATAATGCTGTTTAGCGAAGCCTTCTGGATTTCGCAAGGTTCCAGATGTCTACAGTTTAGGTGAGTACCTCTCACACCAGCCAAAGTCAAGCAGAGGCAAAGAATATGGAGATATTTATGGGGTGGTGTCCAGTGAACCAAGTACGACAGTCTTAGCAGTATCGAGTCAGGGTTTTTAATGAAGAGTCCTAACTGGCGGAGCTGGGTTGTGGCCCAAGAAAACCCGTTTTTGAGCCCTCCCTTTACCTCGTTGAAAATGAGGAAGGAATGGTGTATAGCTATGGCATAGAAGATTAATGTGTATATAATGAATCCCAAACTTTATAAAAAAGCATGTTCCTTGGAAACCACGTTTTTCAGTCTTTTGATAAAGCCGCTTACTCTACTGGCTGGTTGCATATCCAGACTTTGGGTATGATTTACTCTTTGCTAAATGTAGCGATTCTGGTCCTTGCTGCAGGCGGGCAGGTGTACAAAATATTAGTTCAGCAGTTTCTTCGTTGTCAAAACACAGACAGCATTCAGTATTTTTCACCACGGCTTGTCTGTACATGTGATATTTGAGTTTGCAATCCAAAGTACGGCCAGTTAGAATTTTTAGGTTCAACCTATTCAGTTTTAGTAGATTTTTATGTCTTGTTGTATTTAGGCATTTTTAAGTATTTCAAGTAATTTTGTATGAAACAAATGATACATGTTTACCATGTATTCGTATAACTTATAATTGATTTGTTTTACAGTTAATGCAAATAAGACAAACTTCATTGAAAAACTTAATGTATTCCCAAACAGCAAAAGACAATAAATTACATATTTATACCAAGCATATTAATTTAAATATGGCAAGTAAACAGAGTGTTCCAATTAAGAAACTACATGTTTATGTTATTTCTCGAAAACTCGTCATTCACTTATTTTTTTGCCAGTTACCCTATACATTTTTCTTGTTCATCATATTTTTTTGAGTGGCTAATATATATTCTGGGTTATTGTACCTAATGAATCAATTTCATAACACAGTATGTTATTAAGTAAGAAAATATACATAGGATAAAAAGTTCCAACAAAGTCACAAGTAATTTATCCATAGTAGGGTATTTATTTCACGTCTTTCAAAAAATGTTCAATGTGGCCACTACCTGCAGCGCACACAGTATGAAGGCGATATGAATATCCCTTTCAGACGCGTAATATTCCACTGAGTTGATCGCTGTTACTATTCTATACTTAATCTTATGGATGGTATTGGATAGCGGGGAACATAAGTCTAAGGATCTCGAAGGCTAAGCAGAAAGGGCAAGGTCTTAGACCCCTTCCGATCATCGCTAGGCACTTTTTGATTAAAAAAATCTGTACCACCCAGCTCCAGCTGGGAGGTGTTGATACGAATCTGCTTCCAATAAATAGAAATCCAGTTTTGGAGCATATCGAGGTAGGACTATCCTGTTATGAGGTTTTTCCTCGAAGAGCTCTAAAAAATGGACCCTAAACCTTGTCTCTGCACATGTTCATGTAGCGGAATCTCTTGAATATTCAATTGCTTCTTGTGGATGTGCTGCTATTTGAGACGAAGGCTTCTTTCTTCATCATTGAAAAAAACACGTGAAGTGAAGGCTTCGTTTTTTATCATTTCAAGCATCGAATCAACCGATCAAGCAACTGAGTATTGACAAAAATTCCAGTGACTGCGTGTAAAACTCCATAAGAGTATCCCGCGTTCCCCGCGCCGACAATAATAAGGATAACGTACTAATGCGCATACGCGGGCTCTGGAGAGTGTTAGGAAAGAGGTGAATGCCGTATGTAGCACAGGAACGAAATACATGCGTATATAATGTACAAGGCGCTTAAAAAATACGATTAATATTTTCATTATCATAGAGTTTTATAGTGCCGAGCCCTGCGTTGCCGGATACATTTCCGGACCCTACTAATAACTGAAGCGTTGTATAATAAAATCGGTTTATTCTTTTATAATAACTCTGCATTTTCGATTAACTATAGTAATTAATTGGATTAAATAAAATTGCAAGAACTGAACCCTGTGTTTAATTTAGTTTTGTCTTTCTTCTAAACATACATGGGTACGGAACAAAAAACTATGAGTAAATTATTAAATGAAAAAAATTACCTGCTGTGATAAAACTGTGGGCTTTTAAGTGACAATTCTGAATTAGTTATCACGGAGACGACAGTCAGCTATCATTTATTGTTTACAGAACCAAAGTTTGATTCTTAAGTTAAAGGCTTTTAAAATTTAAACTATCAGACGTTGTTGCTGTTACAATTGATAATATTGAGACTGCAGATTGTAATTAATTGAATCAGTAGGCACTTGTTATTGCACTAGACACCCACTACTACTAGTGGTATATAATAAAAGGTAATTCATTTTAATTGGGTCTGGAAATTTCCGCTTGCACTTTAAAAACCGTTACTAGGTGGATCTCGCCTGTGGCATTTAACAAGTCAGAATTAATTATAAAATAAGCAAGTGCAAATGGTAGGTACAAATGCATTTACATACATTTCAATTACAGCATAAATCAAGGGTGATTACTACTTTTAGTAATTGTAAATTGTTAGTTATCGTCAAGACGCAGAAACATACAACTGGTAGAAAAGTTTGGTGTAACATAATTAAAAAAAAAAATGTGATATTCGATGATTACGACAGAAAAAAAGATTCTTACTACAGAGTTCACCTAAAACCCAGACTAACTAAACCTATTGTTCTAAAAATGGTGGTATATATGTTTCTCTATTATACAGTTTCTATATTCATTAATCTTAAAAAAAAACAAGAAACAAATACTTCACTGTGCTAAGAATCTAAAACTCCATTATAAAAATTATTTTAAATATATTTACGAGATTAACATATTTTTGCAGAAGAGACTAATATGAAAACGGAAAATATTTGACTGATTCAAATAATTTTATAATAAAGTATGAAATGTAATAACTTACTCCGATAGGGTGAGTTTTTAGTGTGTATGTGGTCTATAATAATTTGTCTAATTCTTTGCTAAGAAACACTAGATAGGTATTTTAGAATATTTCAGAAGTACTCAAAGTAGGAATTTCAATCAAAATAAATTTTACCCTATTTTCAATAACAAATTTCATTCTGATACTTCATTTTGATACTTCAATAAAACTGAAGGGAGAACATTTTGAAACGTCGAGTGTCCGACTAATTTTGAGGATAAAAAATAAAGATTACAGAAAGGGATTTATGAAAAAACCAATTGTCAGTTGACTCTCAATTGACTCATGATGGGAGATTTGTTCAAATGATAGTTGATGGATCTAAGATATTAGTTGAAAATTTATTAAGAAACGATGAGAGTCCTTAAGGCCGATTTCTGGCCCCCTTCAAAAATCGTTGTAAACAGGTGGAATCACTTTTTTTATAACTTGATTAATATTCAGTCGATTCCAGACCTACAGGACCGTTAGGTCACAAATAATTCTATAATTCTATTAGTATTCAAAGAAATCACAAACAAAAGCCTTTCAACTCAAAAATTCCAGCTAACCATAACGTCAAGCTTTGAGTTCTCGACAAACTGCAAACTCAGACGCCATAAATTTCGGTTATATAATTTAGTTCTTTGGACAAAAATCGACAGTTCCATTATTGACCGAATTGGAAGAATTATTCTCGAAATAATAATAATAAAAAGCCTTATACACTATTGACACTAATACATCTTTCATCTGGTTAAATTGTAATGGTAATTGGTTAGAGGGGGGAATAGAAGCCAAATAATTCCAATAAAAGCTATACTATTCACGGCGGCCTGGTCCATTACAATATTTATTCGTCAGCGGGCAATGTTTTTCCCCCTTTCTACTATGAATTTGGACATGCATATTTCGACAGATTTGGCCAGCACGTTTGCCGACCCTGTATGCCTACACCGTTCATTGTATCTCGTGTTTTTTGTTTAGAGAATTAAGAGTTTTGAGGTTATTATTACTCAGAATTTGTCTGGCAAGTCTGCAGCATTTTCGTTAGCAGCAGTTAAAGATTTTGAGCTTAGGGTTTGTGTACACTAGCTAGTCAAGACAAGACAAGATAGCTTTAGACAAGCTTAGTCTCTGTTGTTTACGTTACATGCCGATGCAGTGGAAATTCAGTGGCATTACATGCTCGATCTAAACGTGTCTTGTCTTATCTTGTTTTGCGTTGACTAACAGGTAATCGACCAGCCTTAGTATGCTAGTTATTTAGCTTAAAATACCAGTCACTAGAGATCAGAAACGTTCCGTTTGGTCTGGAATCGACGATTCCTTAATACCTGGTATCTCTTAGGTGGGGTGTGATTTTAAAACTACCGTACTTTTCGTAAACTTGCGCTCTCTTATGTGTGGTTACCTGCGGTCTTCAAAAACATGTTGTAGGCTAAGAATCGATAACAGTTTTAGTGAGGGCTGCCAGATTTTCAAAAATAAAAATCGGGAGGACAGCTTATCTCCTCTAAAATGGCACCGCAGGCGAAAATTTTGAATATTTTCAAGGTCACGCGTTTTCCTGGCACTTCAGAATTTCAATGATAAATCCATTTATACAAAAAATATAGACTTTCACAAGAATAAGTTTTGCATTTTATTTAATTTTACACAATTTTTAAGGCAATTTCTTTATGAATAAGAAATTGAGGATTGGTTATTTGCCGCCCTTCTCAGTTTGATACGTATCTGAATAATTTGGATATACGAATTCGGAAATTCGAAAGTATTCGGGAGCTTTAAATGGAAATTGGGAGTATTTTGGTTTAGTTTAAAAGCGGGAGGGACAGTAAGAAATCGGGAGGCTCCCGCCCAAATCGGAGGCTCCCGCCCAAATCGGGAGGTCTGGCAGCACTAGTTTTAGTGTTGACTAGACTTTCATGTAAGATAAATTAGAGATAAAAGTTCTAGATAGAAGATGAAGAGGTCTAGAGTGATATACGATTTCGGAAATTCGGAAGTATTCGGGAGCTTTAAATGGAAATTGGGAGTATTTTGGTTTAGTTTAAAAAGCGGGAGGGACAGTAAGAAATCGGGAGGCTCCCGCCCAAATCGGGAGGTCTGGCAGCCCTAGTTTTAGCGTTGACTAGACTTTCATGTAAGATAAATTAGAGATAAAGATGTTCTAGATTCTAAAGATGAAGTGGTCTAGAGTAGGGATGGGCACATTTTTAAAAACATCGATGTTAACATCGATGTTCAACATCGGTACCTACTATCGATGGTAGTAAAAACATCGGCTAGAAAACATCGATGTTGTGAAACATCGATGTTTCAAAATACTATATGGGGCATTTCACGCCAACTAAGCGAGGTAAAAAAAAATTCTGTTTGAAACATATCACAATCGATAGTACTTGCTAAAAAAATAACTTCCCTAAAATTTGAGATTTTTTGAGCCATAAGGAGAGGGACGGTGAGGGTGAGAAAATACAAATTTTCGTTTCGACTCTAAAATTTCAATCTTTCTCAATAAAAAAAATGACGATAATTAAAAAAGAAGGTTGCTATGGTTTTCGATGTGTTTTTTTGCGTAGAATACGACAAAATTATTTTCAAAATTATTGGGGTAGTTTTTCACCCTTATTTTGAGGATTGAAAGTTTAAAATCGAAATTTCGAAAGGTATGACACGGTTTTTTTTTCATTTTTTTTAATTTCTTTTTTTTTTGTACTTTCGATTAATTTTTAATTCATAATGGGCGTCGACCAGGAACTTGCCCAAAAAACGGCCCAAAGGTGAAAAAACGTGGTTTTAGCGTATTTTCTCATTCTGTGAGATAGTAAATGGCAAGTGAATAATATATTCCATACATCAGATTTTCAAAAACAAAAATGGCGGTTCCAGTATGGTAGCCAACTTTTAAAAAATGGCTAAATTTTGAAATTTAAAAAAATACCATCGGATTCTACGGGAAATTTTCTACGTTAGAATCGTAATCAGCGACCCCAAAAACCTTGGAATATGTTATTCACTTGCCATTTACTATCTCACAGGATGAAAAAATACGCTAAAACCACATTTTTTCACCTTTGCGCCGTTTTTTGGGCAAGTTCCTGGTCGACGCCCATTATGTATTAAAGATTAATCGAAAAAAAAATCGTCATACTTTTCGAAATAAGGGTGAAAACTACCCCCAATAATTTTGAAAATATTTTTATCGTATTCTACGCAAAAAAACATCGAAAACCATGGCAACCTTCTTTTTTAATTTTCTTCATTTTTTTATTGAGAAAGATTGAAATTTTTAGAGTCGAAACGAAAATTTGTATTTTCTCACCCTCACCATCCCTCTCCTTATGGCTCAAAAAATTCTAAAATTTTAGGGAAGTTAGTTTTTTAGCAAGTACTATCGATTGTGATATGTTTCACAGATTTTTTTTTACCTCACTTAGTTGGCGTGAAATGCCGCATATATAAAGTGACTTTAATTTTTATGTTCTCTGAAAAAAAAGTGTATAGTTTTGTTGAAGTAGAAACTAGAAAATGTGCCTATATATTGGCTTACCGGTGTTTAATAAACGAGATCTTTGCTGAAATCTAATACTTCCTGTCATGACAGATATATGTCGCGTAAGCCACAATGTACAAAAGAGTAAAACAAATCAATTAGTAATTTTTTTCGTTTTTTTTAGCAACTTAAAAACTTTCGTACTGAAAAATTAAATGATATTTGTGGGATACGTATTACGTAACGATGTATCGATGTTTACAAGTAACATCGATGTTGAAAATAAAACATCGAAATGAAAACATCGATGTTTTAAACATCGATGTTCAGTGGAAAACATCGATATTTCAGAAACATCGATGTTAGGTGCCCATCCCTAGTCTAGAGTGTATCAAACTCCCTGCACCTGGGTAATTTTGAAGGGGGTCGAAAATCGGCTTTAGAGACCTTCACTCTTTTAGGTTAAAACTTGCGGTTCCCGAATTTTTTTGTTTTAGTTTTAGGAACTCTCATTTGTAGTCTCAGCAGGGGAAGCGCAGTTCATCTGGTTGCTCAGGTGATGAGATTTATCCGCACCAGCTAGGCGTGGACTTCTACTGCTTATT
This sequence comes from Aromia moschata, assembly GCA_029963805.1. Lineage (NCBI taxonomy): Eukaryota > Metazoa > Arthropoda > Insecta > Coleoptera > Cerambycidae > Aromia > Aromia moschata. The sequence goes on along the minus strand of JAPWTK010000025.1, from coordinate 872,009 downwards.
TATTTCGAAACACGCGGTCCCTAAACTACACCTATTAATAGTGGTGTACGTTTAGCAGTTGCCGTATTTGGCGGTATTAAAACGACATCAAAAATCCGCATCACGAAGCCATTCGCGCGCACCTCCATTATGCATGAAAAGTTATAATAAGTAACAAGTTATTTTCCTAAACGTAATTAGTTCCTCGTGAATTAGTTCCTACCCGCTTATTACGGCGATAAAAGTGGCCGGGAGACGGCCGTCCGCGACGCAGCTAACCGCTCTCTAATGCCGCTTTTGCTGATTCAATTAAAGAACCGATAGGGCAGATGCACGAGACTATAATTTCAACCGTTCTTCGAGTCCATAAACAAGCGCGCGAGAGCCGGTTTCCTGGTTTCGGTTGGGCACGACGTTTCGATCATTTCCTTTGGAGGAGCGTTCACGATATCGTAACTGAGTTTGCACCTATTAATCGAACGCTCCGTACGATGCGGCGAGTTCATCTATTTATTATTATCGTTTCGTCCCGGACGATGACGAAATCGGGAAAGCTGTACGTCCGCGTAGCCGCGTACAGGACGTTATGAAGTTCCGAGACACGCGTTTTGCGAATGTCATAAAATAAAGAGCGTATAATGGATCGTAAGGTGTTTCCAGAGTCAATTGGAACAGGTAGAGGAAGAGGGATTCTACAAGGAGTTCTCAATATTTTAGCGTTTCTTATTTAAATGAATGCATAAAAATGTGCAATATTTCACCAACCGTCCTGATATAATATACACGTGGAGTGGACGAGGATGCCACGTAAAGTATGTAAATTGTGCTGATCAACAAGGAACAACGAAGAGGATCATCGTAGACATCGCAGCGCCACTTACCCACAACATTCAGAAGACTGAACGGGAGAAGATCGCGAAATACGAAAATCTATCAATCGAGCTGAAGCGCCTATGGAAACTGGAGAAGGTGGAGACGTACGCCCTAGTAATATCGGCAGAGGGAGTGACGACGACCAGATTCGCCAAGAACATCGCGGCATTAGGAATGTCTTATAATATCAATAGAAATGGCCAGAAGGCAATATTGTTACAAACTTGTCACATTGTAAGAATGGTTTTGGGATAGGATGAATTTCCTTCCTTCGCCTGAGTCTAATTTCTGCTGGAGGCGGGGATGAGATATCAAGCCATCACTGTCTGCAGCACGATTGGGTGAATATTTCCCAGCGTTTACGCTGAGAAGAGTGATTATAAAGTCGGTGAAACAATAATCTGTATTCCTTTTAAAGAAAAATTCAATTCTTTATAGTAAGAGTTCTGTGTGTTTACAAAATTTTATAGTAATGCTTAAAAGTATGATTCTATAAAATAATAAAGGATAAAAATCAAAAGAAATATTAACATTTTAAATTGAAACGTACGTAGTAGACTTATAGCAAGAAAAATAAACAAATGAGAATTAAAACAAAAACTATTCATTAAGAATAAATGAAGTTTTAAAAAATATAAAACAAATGAGCACAATAATTTTGCAAGATACGGTGTAATGTGGTCAAGTAAATCGACAAGAGAGTCAATATTGTTTAATACCTTTAATTCAGGAGGTTTTATTTCATTATAGATGGGACATTCAATAAAGATATGTTCCACTGTTTCAGGTCTATGTAAATTACAAAATACTAAAGATGAAGAGTTTGTTAACGAATAAATATCATTTAAATACAGGTTTTCTTCATACTTTTTCAACAAAGACGAACATTTCGTTTTAACGTTGCCTAAGGTTAGGTTAATCCACAAATCTGCACATCCTAAATTCCTTGTTAAATGTCATGTAAAGTATGAACGGGCCCATAACACAGGTCTACAAAAAAATTGTTTGTTATAGACACCTGACTCAATCTGTATACAATCCCCTAGTAAAATTTTCTGCTGAAGACGAAAATGAAAAAAAAATTATAGGGTGAGTTTCCCCCCACACACCTCAACTCTTTCCAAAAAATAAAAAAAATGCAAACTAGGCTCAAAACCTACCTATATTTAGTAAAATAAAAAACACTTATGTTAGGTCTTTGAAAAATATTCTATGGAATAAATTGAAATGTGAATGGCAGAATGATGAAAAGAATAGTTTCGCCTGTATAAGATTCAGTTTTAATTTGCCATTCCGAGAATAAAATTCAGTTTCACTGTTCTATATTTTGAAGGTCAATTTGGATTTTTTTTTATTTTGGAAGTGCGAATTAGGGTGTGTTGGGAAACCCACATGGTAGTTTTTTTTTCATTTTTGGCTTCAGCGAAAAATTTTGCTAAAGATAGGTAGTCTTTGATCCCAGTTTTCATTTTTTTCATTTTTGAGGGGAGGGGGAATTGAGGTGTGTGTGTGGGGGGGGGGGGGGGGAGGGGGGCGATACACTTCTTACAGATAAAAGATACAGATCTTTTTTAATTTTCGGCTTCAGCGAAAAATGTTACTAAGGAATAGTAGGGTCAGGTCTCTATAACAAACAAAAAAATTTTTTTGTAGACCTGTATAATTTTCACGCGTTTGATTGGTCATTACTCATTGGGGGTGACGTATCACGTGCATTGGTCGTTTCACTCGTCGCTCTGTTTCTCTCTCATATTTGCGTATTTACTAGTCTACTAGTTCAAGGCAGTGGCGTGGCACTATTGTATATTGTCAAGCAAAGTTAGCGATTTGTGTAGTGATTAAAATTAATTTTCTGTAGTGATTAAAGTTAATTTTTAGGACATTATATCAAACTGTGGTAATTTTACATTGTTATAATGGAATTGTGGAACCTTTCGATGTTAGTGATAGTGAGACAAAATAACGTTGAAAGAGAACCTTAGTCTACAGAATTTAAAAATAAGGACCTGCATCCAAAAACGCAAAAAGTCATTTTAAATTTGTTGGATTTTAGGTCCGGGAACAAACAACAACTATTTGATTTTTGTTAACGTTTCGTAGATTTATGTCTCCTTCTTCAAGGCTTAATCATCCAACAAAATAAAAACTAATAGAGAAGAAGGTCACCAAATTCCCACAGATAGTCATTTTAAACATGTATAATTGTTTAAAAAGGGAACATGCAGAATATTCTGAAAATAGCGTCGTTGAAAGGATTTGTACCTACATTAACAAAACTTGCTCGTACAATAGTATATCGCGTGATTATAGCGGGAGTTATTACGGATCACGGTATTAACCCCCCCCCCCCAAAGAAAACGAGTACAGCAAAAATTAAAAAAAACATGGACGAGCAGCTAAACGTGATATTCGTAGAATAATATACAATTTCTAGAAATAAAATAAAGTACCTACCCTAGCTCTTATCAAAGAGCAATTGCAGGATTATCCTGGTTATAAATATACATCTTTGGAGACACTAAGAAATTTAATGGATTAATAGTGTGGTTTCAGTATAAAAAGATAAATAAATGGATGACTATAATGAAATCCTGATGAATTGTTGGACAAAGACAATACTATTTGCGACAAATGAAAATATATCGTCAAGAAAACAGACCCCTCGTGTACCTTGATGATATGTGGTTCGACATACATGACATTGTTTCATACGATTGGGTTACAGTAAAAATTGTTGCTTATGTGGACCATCTTCGAGAGGTAAACATCTTATTATTTTACATCCTGGAATTGTCAATGGGTTTGTTCCTGATGCCCTTTTATTACCAGCCAAAAACATTAAACAATCATGCGCTGGTTACAATGAACATATATGACGGCAGAATTGTTCGAAACGTGATTTAAAGAACAATTATTACTTCATATTATACCGGATGTACTTAATTATTATACATAGGAATTATACATAAGGAATCACTGCTCCCATATCCAATTTTTCCATAACACAGCCACACACAAAAGAGAAAGTTGCATGACCTTATACTTGTAACGAAACAAAGAAGTACCCACTCTAATGCATTTAGATCTACTGAAATCGTATCCGTCGTCAGGATTGACTAGATTTTGATGTTAGCCCCATTGCTAAGAATATATTTTTAGTCCTTGTTCCGAACTGGAATTATTATTTCTGTAAAGATAATATAAAATATATATATATAATATAATATTATATATATATATATATATATATAATACAAAAGCTTTAATTCGTTTATAAGATGAAAATTTTGAAATTGGAACTTGTAGGTATACTAGAAATAAGTAGGCCTATTTTGACTGTCATCTGAATAACGCTTTCGTTTTCTACGGAAGTACAACGAATGGCACTTTCGTCTCTGAGTCTCATTAAGTGTTTACGTGTAGAAAGCGAAAATTATTATTTGATTAAAGATACGTTACTGGAACAGTCACTAAGTTACGATGCAATAAGCAATAACAGTCTCCGTGCTACAGTGAAATAAAATTAGACGCCTGTAGAATACACAAGGTATAAAAAGAGGTCGTAATTTCAATTATACAATGCCCATAAATGCTGTCAAATGCGCTGCTCGTAATCTATTTCGGAGCGATTCATTCAAGATTTAGGTCAACTTAAAGTTACGCTTAGAACGTATACTTAAGAGCAGTGGCGGTTGGTGATATTTCAGTTAGCCATATCTTGAAAACGACGCATGGGACCCACTTCACTTTTTAGGTGATGACTATATACCTCTTACAGAAAGGATTTATAGTGAAAAAACCGTCAACAAAGTTTGCGAAAAAATTTTCCAAAAAACCGGAGCACTCCCTGGGATCTCAGTAACGCTCTGTGGAATATTTGCAGTAATTTTTTTTTCATAATCTAGAAACAAATATAAGGAGAGGTTTTTCGATTTGTTATATTTTTTTTTTCATTCATTTTAATTTTGGGAAACAAAATCTTATCAAATAAAATTGAAATGGCAAGAACAGTTTGAAAAAAAATATTTTATAACAAATCGTAAAACCTCTCCTCGCTTTGATTCTAGGTTATGAAAAAAGTACTGCAAACAGGGGCGTAGCCAGTATTTACTTTGGGGGGGGGGATCGCTGCAGATAAATCAAAACAGCCAAAAAAAAAATATGGAGCAACGGCAACCCATTCCGGTTTTTGTTTTTCTTGATCCTTTGGGGGGCGATCTGCAGATTAAACAAAAAAGCCAAAAAAAAAAAGGTCACTAGAGCAACGCAACCCATTCCCTTTTTGGTTTTTACTTGACCTTTGAGTGTGAAATCCCTTTCCTGTTTGCTCAAGGCTCCTGGGTTTTAGTTTTGCGAAAATATAAGACGTGATTTATTTATTTAATAGACGAGGGTGATCCCCAAAAAAATAAGGTCTTCAAAGCGCTATTATTATAGTCACAGGGAATTTTTCGACAACTGCATTGATAACGGCTACCAAACCAAGACGATTAGACATGGCGCACTCAACAAATACTTGTTTGAAAGAGGAAAGAAGTAGTTTCAACTGCCGCAAAAAAATTCCCTGTAGTTGTAGCGCTTTGTAGACCTTATTTTTGGGATCACCCTGTACGAGTATATACGTTCATTTTATTTTAATTTAATATAGGCGATGCATATGGAAGTGAATTAAGATTTCTTATTCTACTGATTTTGTAGACCTTTTTGTTCAAACAAGTGACAAAAGGGACTAGTGAAAATCACATACAAAAGGAATATAGGTAGTTGGTTTTGTGTCCCCTGTGATTAATAAAATACATGCATATATGCATGTATATGCATACATTTATTTAGTTGAAAAGTAGTTTTATGTAAGTATGTTTTAAGAAAATTGTATTCATCCGCCAGTATTCAAATTACATGGAATAATGCATGTAATAAAAAAAATGACCTGGAAAATGTGTAGAAACAATAAAAGTAAAACACCATGTATATATACATAATTTTTGAGCTTGTTCATTTACAATATAGAATATGGAATATTGAAATCATTCATAATTCAATGAATAAAAATATTTCGACAAAATGCTCGAACAGGTTTACTTTAATGAAACGTGAAGAAATATATATTTTTCAAATAGTACAAAGAATAAAAAATAAAATAGATACGCCCGAGCATTTTGTCGAATTATTTTTATGTTTTGAATTATGAATTGTATTCCAAACCGCAGTTAATTTTGCATCTTAATGTGTTACTTTGCACTATAAAAAAAGAAGTTTGAAAAAAGAAGAATACAATTAAAAAACTAATAAACTTCTTTATGGTAGAATACTAATGAAATGGGTGAATCGGAAATCCTTTTTCTTTTTTCTGAGGTACTTTCGTAGTAGTGCAAACCTCATTTACGGTCAGTTCTTTCCATATTATCTTAAATTTACAAGATGACTAAATGCTCAGTTTAAAAGCCCTATGACATGTTTTTTTAAGTTTAAGTTATTTTTTTAGATGTTGGTCAATTAATTTTTTATACCTACAATATTTCTGTGTAATGATTAAGGTCCAGGAAAGTATGCTGTAACGCAGAGCGGGTACTATACAACTCTATGATAATTAAAGTATAAACCGTATTTTTTAAGCGTATAGTTCTTGCCCCTGTATACTATATACTGTAATAGACATTTAGATTCGACGGTTATAAAAGAGGAATTTTGATTTGATTTGTGCATAATGTTTTGAGCATGTATGTAGCTTTGCGTGGAACGTGGTCGACAATATTTACTTTAGTAATATTTACTTTACGTTTTTTTTTTGCTAAATATGTATTCGATTTTCCACTGCCTTGTTGCCATATGTATATTGCGTAAACATATTTACAGAAGTCCTTTCCACGTTTCATGGGAAATGGCAAAGAAGACATACCTAGTAAATTTCTGTGGCTGACAGTGGACGAAACAACAGATTTTGCGGTAATAAGCCCGTTAATGCCCCTGATATTGATAGCTAATAAACGGGTTTTGCAACCAGCGGCTAAAAGTATAGAAGTAGTAGTAACACGTGTATTGTCCTCTATAGATGTAAAGAATAATAATGTACTGATGTTAGTGACAACAAAAAACTGTTAGTGATACATAAACAAACAACTGTGCGAAATTCGTGAAAATAATGTGCCTATGGCTAAATCGCTCACGTTTAACGAGAGTAAATGCAGAAAGGCTACTGGTCTTGGAAATGTACGCTCAAGCAATGACGACGGTCGGTATTTCTCAATGACACAAGTAATATTTATGTACATACATTATTAACACATTTTTACTCCTGTCTTTTTGATCTCTCATATGTCATCTGCAGTTAATAGCATGACGGATTACGAGTCCGGCCCTGCGTTACAGTACACGTTCGGAACCCTAGTAATTATAAAACATGCGCATCAAGTAATGAAAAAACAATGCGCATCAAGTAATGATTCTGATTTTTAATCCACACTTGAGGAGGTGAAATGGAAACAATCAACGGCAATATATCGCATAGGGGATCTATTTTTTAAAATCATGTTAAAATATTACTTATAATTTTGAAGAATTGGGTAGGTAATTTGGTGTAGTTCTGTGAAAGTTGTTAGAATACAGCGTCTATTCAGCATATAGCGTCTATTTTTTCGAAAACCTAAACTTTTCTAATGTAATCTCTTCAGCAGTTATTCGCATTGAGTAATATAATTACTATACAAATTATACTGAAACTGCTAGTTAATATCTAACACTTATGTATATTCTAAGACTCATTAAATTCCATACAACAATAATAAATAATGTCTTTATTGCATATTTAGTACAAGGGCGAAGTCTAGCCTGAGGCTACTCAACTGGTTTATCACAAACAAATTTTCAGTCTTGGTTTAATAAAATCCAGAGTTATAAATGTAAATTACCACGAATATTGGGAATGTTATAATAACCATATTCCTAGAACGTTATTTTTTTCATCTAGAACGTTTATTTTTAAATGTTATTATGTTACCGCTTTGATACCCCGTGTTATGTCTCGAATTTAATCTTTTTATAGTATTCAAATAAATTATTTATTCAAATATATTGCAAAATTATACCTACACGACCCGGTTTTTTTAGATTCTTATTTGTGCCTAATTTATTAGACATTCATTATTATTTCAGATCGCTAATAATGTTAGATATGTAATTCGAGACCATAACTTTTGCAATTTTTCACATGCTTCGAGCAGGAATTCGCATCTAAAGAAAGGAGAAATCCGAGAACATTTTCATGAATATTTAAATGCGGAAAGTTTACAAAACAAAATACAGATATTGTCTAGTCTTTATGCCGACATTTATGCGTTTCCATATAAATGGAAGGTCAGCTGCTCTAATAAAAAAAAAAAAACGTAAGCAATTACATTAAGACGCATTAATGATCGCATTATTGAGTTTACTGTCTCTGCTAGGTTGAAAAAGCGTACTACAATGGGAATTTATTAACATTTGAGACTGATGTAGTCAAAGTATTTCCAATTAGTGGGTTTGTTAGCCATGTATGCTCTTTGAGCAGAAGTTTTCTTTCAATCAGTCAAGGTGAAGATAAAAAGATATCCAAAAACTACATTTCAAACATTTTTAATTTCCTCTGGTGAGCGTACATCATCAAAAATGCTTTAGATTTTGCTTAAGTTTCGTTACCAAAATTAGGTTATTAACTTTAAGTTGCTCCTTACAAAAACAAAACTAACTAAACGTTTGCTAAACTGTTTTATAATACACTATGGGGTTGTCTATAAACAACGTAACGTTTCTTATTATGTTTTCTGCTCCCTTCCCCTTACTTAAATATTTTACATTACATGATAGGAGTATGAATTAAATTACACACATATTTTTTTAAACTTAATATTTATGTTCCATAACAAAAATAATTAAATTAAACATTACATTTTTAAAGTATTCTTAGAATTAGAATTCTTCTAATTAAGGGTTTAAATATAATTTTTTTTAGTATCTCCATATCTTAAAAAGTTATGACCCAATAAAAAACATTATGTTTTAATGACTTACTTAATATTAAGCTAGAAACAAAATCTAGTAATGTTGCATGTCTCAACTTAATTTACAAAACAATTTATAATCTGTAAATTACCCATTACACAGGTAATTTTGTACAATAAAAAAATATCTTTTGCTATTGAAAACTATGGATTGATTAAATATTTTGTAATATAAGGATACATGAGTGGATATGAGTTGTTTTTTTGAAAACAACGGCTTTATGTAAACACCATGGTAAGTTTAAACTAGTTAAAATGTACAATGGGTGAAAACTGTCAACTATATATATATATATATATATATATATATATATATATATATATATATATATATATATATATAAACCACTAGGGATACCTCTACAGGGGGTCAGGTAAAATTACTGGGTATTAGTTGGCTTTTAATATGTATGTTTAGTTTGTCATACATATGTATTTTTTACATTAGTAATCTAATACATATTTTAAAAAACTATGTTTAATGAAAGCTATGTAAAAAAAGTGTATGACCTACTACAAGTGCGTGTATATGTGCATAACGTAGTTAAATATAATGTCTATGTCTGTTGTCTATCATGAATTTAGTTTTCCTAGATGACTATTGAAAGCAGGTTGGATTGATGATGACGAGATTTCTACCCGTGAGAAGACTTACAGAAATATACGTATCCCAATAATGTGTGTTAATTCAACCGTATCTAAAGATTCTTTGCCATTTTATCTAGACTAGAGTAACTAACTACTTTTTTGGTTTAATTAGTAATAATTATAGATATTTTTAATATTTTATTGTTTAGAAAAAAGAACATCAAATACTGTATTCGTTATTGTTGAAGATTAAAGGTGTTTTGTTTGAAAAGTATTGTCAATCAACTTGTTTGACATAGTCCCAACTTTTGACGGAATTCATTTATAACATTGTTTTAAATATCAGATGTTATTCTTATCATGTCTGTTATAATGTGTTCTTTTAAACCGTCTAAATATTAGGATTTGTTTTAAAAACTTAATTTTTTAAACCCCATAGAAAGAAATTTCTGTATGTTAAATCTGGCGATGTAGCCATCTGGCTATTCTGTAATCTTGTCTTCCAGTACACCTGTTTACTGTGTTTAAACAATCACAACTATTGGTAGGATCATACTTTGACAAATATGTAATTTTTTAATCTCAGAAACTACACTAATCAAAACGAAAAAGGAGCCACTTAATTAAAACAATAAAGAGCTTAACCGCACATTTCTGCATTTTTCTTTTTTCCTGTAAGAATCACAAGTAGATTACAAAAAATTGTACTAAATTTTTAGAGAACAGTCCAATATATTTAAATAAAAAAGAATTGTAATAAAAATTATTCCAGCAAAAAAATATCCACATTTTTAACAGTGGCTCCTTTTTCGTTTTGAGTAGTGTATTAAATATTAAAGAGAAGTGGGGTTTTTTAAAGGCCTTTAAAAGTAGGTACTATGCAATAATTGCAAAAACATACCATTCCTTGGTAATAAAACATACCAAAAAACTGCATGTAATGTCAAACTCGAAAACTGGTGACGTCGCAAGGTGTAAAATAAATCAAATTAAGCGCTACTAAAGTTATTATTTACCTGTTCCAACGTTTGTGTGAAATATTTACAGTTTTGGAATAACTGAATTTATTCCATGAGTAGTTTTCACACTGTACGGGGTGACACAGGGAACATTTAACAGCCTCTAATTTCTTTATTTATTGACATAAAATTTTCAAATTAGGATTTATGTACTATTGACAAGGCTTTTTTTAACCTAACACGTTATTCACAACTTCTGGTTTAACTGAAACTCAACACAACTTTCTTTATAAATAGAACAGTGTATATTTTTTTCCTATTGGCCCTAAAATTCTCTTTATTTATGACATGGTGGCATTTGTTTCGTTACTGAATGAATCATGTAAAAAATATAGTGAGTAGGGCATCGGTTAGATTTTTGTGTTAACACTAAAAAAAGACCCTAAAATGTAATCCACATTACGTTCTATATTAAGGACTTCAGTAGTCCTTGGTTGAATTAAATTATTAGCAGTAATTCATGTACTTTTAGTTAATTTACAGTTTATAGCAGTCAAGATAAAAACCAACCCCACTTAGTGATAACGGGGTTCAATATTATTTACGCCCCATTTTTTCGGACACGGCCGATCTCGAGCCGTCCAAAACTAATAAAGGTGCCGCCTCGAAGGGCAATCCCTCAACGCGTGGCGGACCAAACCTTTGCCCATACTTGGAACATTTGTAACGCTTAACAAGACCATCCGAAAAGATTGGGACATAAATCATGGCACGCTGATACATTCTAATATCTGACCATCGTTCTACCCGACAGTGTGTGATACGACATCTAAATTATAACATTTATCTCTTTCGGTTTATCTTAACTGAGACGGTTTTTTATGGACGCATATTTTATAAACTTTGGGATAATGTTAATTGCCGTTTCGCTGATAAGAAGTTTAAAAGCGAGTAGCGTTGCATCTACGGCGCGTTGTAAAAGCGGTGTTACCTTACTAAGAAAAATGTATACAGTGTGATTCACGGTGACTGGCCTATTAAACCTTTTGTGAAAACTTGAAAACGAGACTTAAGTAGAATTATTGAATTAATATGGGGTTGAAAATGTGTTTCTGAGGATTTTTGGGAATACTCTTACATGTTTAAAACAATGGCGACTTACTAACACTTTCGTATATTCTGGAAGTGAATACTAACCTTATTATTTTAAATGACATTGATTTTTACTCATTAGTTTAAAGTCTTTTTAATAACCATTGTTCTTCAATGATTTTCGAGATATTTTTTCTTTTAAAAAAAGAAAATAAATTTTAAACCCCCGGAAAAAATAATAACTTTTGTGGTGAGGTGTTGTGTTTGGTTTGTTGCCGAGTATATTAGATATCCGACAAAATGTGCAGTGTGCTCAAAATACAGGGCCAAGCTCGTACAATTTCATTTATTGATTTGATTATTTTAAATATAACGTAGCATATTTTATAAGCGCTTACATTTCGCTTCCTTTTTTGACCCTTCTTTTAAACATACCTATAGCTAAATTGTGCCGTTTTTGAGTTACATCCAATTATTAATAAGGGCAGTTAAGACGATCGAATTTGAACAGCTGTATCCTATTTGTCAGTTGTTTTTCCATCCTATTTCTAGTATCTCATTCTGTCATATACACAAAATGTGTGACAAATTTAAAAAATGTTTATCAGAGGTTGAAAAGACTGCTGGATATTTTTTGGAATGGCCACCAAAATATTCTTAAAAATACAGAAGTGGGAACCATAGACTAATTATTGTTTCCATATTTTTGATTAATTATCACAAAATATGTGTTAATATGTGGGAACCATGGACTAATTATTGTTTCCAAATTTTTGGTTAATTACCACAAAATAGGTGTTAATATGTTGTTAAAAATCCACTACCTATATTCCGATTTTGATGTTTTTCCTATGGGAAGAGATGTAATGAACACGCTTTTATTTTTTTTCATCGGGAAAGCAGCTAGAGCAGCGATCCTAAATATTTTGGGATGAGCATATGTTAGGGGACTACTGCTTGACTGAAACTGATTATACAAAAAGAACACTAAAGCGGTACGTTGTTATATATTTTCTTTGTGCAAAAAACCTGATTATTTGTAACAAAGTGTGAACATTCCTGGGTCTCCAAAAAGCCCATCCCACCAGGAGAACGTTGTCGTAGAAACTTAGACAAGCTTGTATTGGTACCTGTCGCAAACGTTGCCACGCTCTTCTTGCGAAATTGTGGTGTCCAATCGGACCAAGCAGCAAATCTGCTTGAGATTTTGCTTTCGGTCTTGGAAATACAGCCGCAGAAGATGATGCGGCCCAGCTGCTTCAAATCCAATGCTTCACACGCGTTTTAAAAGAGAAGATATGACTTTTGAAGATCATCTGCACATTGGTCGCCTTCATTCAGAATGTTGAAAGGATTAAAAAAAAACGAAGATCGGTGTAACGTAATTGGAAGCTCCAAGTGAGGGTTGCTATCAGATATTGACCATGGACTTGAGGCGCGTTACACATTAGACACTATTAGACCTCATTATTTCTCGAGAAGAGAGTGACATTTCCGAGAATTGTACATACAAATCCGTATAAACTCCTATGACAACATCCTCCTGGCTACTTACTAAGGAAGGGTGCAACTACATCCACACAGTGACGTAATCCTCAATTCCAACCGGACAGGGCTCATCGAAATTTGTCTGTTTTTTTTTTTGGGTTCACACACGCATATACCGGGTGTCCGGATAAAACATTTAAAGATTTTGGGGGATGATTCCTTAGGTCAAGATAAGAAAAACAGTTGGTACCTTACTTAGGAAATATAAGGCACTGTTGTCAGCCTAATTATTGCGTAAGGTTTTATTTTTGGAGGAGGTTTTTTGAATATTTTTTATGAAAATTTGATTATCCATCCTATTTTTTAAAACAATGTATCTTGTATTATTTTCGTACGACGCGACGCACCGGTTTCCAGAAAACAGGGTTTTCATAAACCGTGCATCTACTTATTCCGAAGTAGTCAAAAATTGCGCAGGCTGTGAAAAATAAAGAGTATCTGCAGCGTCTCTTACATATCTGTTAACCTAATTTGATGATTGTTTGAAAAATTACTGGAATAATGAAGAAATAAGACATTTTGGGCATCACCTCCAAGTGGCTCTAGCTCCCATTTCTGGACACATGTCCTTATTAGTTATTTGTAGTTATTTGTTATTTTTACCTAAGCAATCACTCACCCAAATCTATAAATGTTTTTTTTTCTGGACACCTGGTACATAATGTTTTATGACGTTGAACTTTTTTGACCATAAATTTGGATGTAACGACCCCAACAACAACACTGAGAGAACAAACCTGTGATTTACGCTACTACAGTTTACACTACATATTTATGGAACATACTAACCCCCATATCTTCATGACCGCAACGCCACATTTTACGTAAACAGGCGCTTTTTTTTTAATTAATACGCTTTTATTAGCTTCACCTGTATCTATGTATGTAACGGAATCTTTCAGCGTAATTTTTACCAATTTCCAGAAGTCTGATCAGCTTGAAAATTTTGCACAGGGGTCAAGGACTGATGACAATACAATTATTTTTATAACTTTGTTCTAATGTCCTGCCATCATTGAGAAAAAAAAACTATTTAGAATAGTTTGCAGGAAGTATACAATGCATAGACAGGTAAATGACATTCTTCTTTACATAAAAAAAATAAACGATATAAATAAAAAAAAGAATTCTTATCACTAGAGTATATTTCATTAAAATTAATGGTACGATTGTGGTACCAAGATGTCACTACGGAATGTTTCTACATACAATTTGAAATGACTACATTATTAAGTCAAACGTATTACAATGGACCACACTAAGTTTTTTTGAAATAATTTTAATTTTGCGGAAAAAATAATAGGAATAGTTAATAAATAACTTCCTGAATTAATTTTAAATCAATAACCTTCAAAATAAATTGTAAATTACATTGAAAAACTTGGAACGGAAACGAAACTGTACTTTAACAGAAATTTTGAATTTAAACATTTTGAAAAAAAAAGAAAAAAAATTGTCAAAAAAACATTTATTTCGAAACAAGAAATTGTTTGTAATTCAAAAATTTTTGAAACGACAAATTTTTAATTAAGAAAATTTTAAAAATACAGAATTCCAAATTTAAAATTTATAATATTGAAAAAAAGTTGAAATATAAATGTTTTAAAAAAATTGACATTTTAAAATTTAAAAAAAAAATTCGTACAAAATTTTGGATTATAGAATCATATAATAAAATAAAAATAAAAAACTTGGGATATAAATAAAAATTTGATCAATTAAAAAAAAAATAAAAAATTAGGATTTTCAATTCAAAAATTTGAAAATTTAACAATTTTGGAAAAATTTTTAATTCAAAGAAATTTTAATTTAAAATTTTGGCAAGAATTTTGAATGAAAATTTTGAAGTTTTGAATATCTAAAATTTCGTAAATTAATAAATTAGAAAGTAAAAAATTTAAAAAACTTTATAATTCGGAAAAAGATTTTGATACAAGAACTGAGAATTTTTTTTTTATATAATTACTTTTGATATCGTTTTGAGACTAAAAATTAAGAAAATAAATTATAGTTCAAAAAAAAAAAAAAACACCTTTTGGCAAACCCACAAAATAAAAATAATTTTAGTAAATTTACAGAAATCTCAATTGACTAATTAATTTGGAATAAATTAAAATCAAAAATTAAATTATTAATAAAAAATAATTAATAAAAAAAGTGGGAAAAGACGTTTTAATATAAGTCATTGTGAAAATATAATAAATTGCACCTCATTTTATATATTTGAATTATTTTATTAATAATATAATTTTTATTTTAATCTTATTCCAAATTAATTAGTCGTAATTGATGGTTGGAATTTTCTATTGCTGTAACACAAGCTCTTGATACTTAAAAAATTATTTTTTACTCTTTTTAGTGCGGTTTGCCATTAAAGCGTGTTTTTTTTTTAGTTTTTTTGAACTATAATTTTTGTAGAGAATTCTTCCGATCACGTACGTTACCGCGACCATATCCAATGGCCTCAAACCGTGCCAATTTAATACACGTTGAGACGCTGCATGACGAATTATCCTTTCGCAAAGTAAAACATCGGCGTATCCGTCTAATTAAATCTGGTGCACATCGCAATAAAACACGGTCGCAGTTCTTCGGCCAATGGCAATGGAATTATGCGCGGCGAGTGTGCCGATCGTGACTGGGGTCTTTTGCTCATCCTCCGATTGCGGAGGTGATATGTGAGATTCTTTTGAGAGTCCGGTGTCGTTGCCCTATGCACCGCTTAGAATATTATGACTCACATGTGGCGGATCCATTATGTATAACGCACAGGGGATGAATTATGCGGTTAAAATTCAGAAGGTCCGCGCTGTCGCAGACGAATACGTAAACGGAGCCGCAATCAGTTAAACAGTTAATTTTTTGTAGTAAAATCTTTATTTATGTTGTTTTCTTATCTTGGAATATGTTCTCTCCAAGGACGGTTATTTGATAAGCCATCGTCGAAGAAGTTGTGCCACAAAGTTCATGGTGGGGTAGACCGGGGCACGTTTGCGCATGGGGCACGTTTACACAGTGCACTTTTTCCGAAACGAGTTATAACTGGCGCGCCACCAGTCATGACAGATTGATGCTGCTCCCCAGCGGGTATTCTCACAAGTTTTTGTGCGTCAGTCGAGCTTCGGTCTAGCATGCGGAATGGATAACCTGTTTTCTGTCAAGGCGAGTAAACTTTGTGTTGAACTTATTGAAACTTATTGTGAACTAATAATACTTAGTTAAGGATAAACAAATATATGAACATTAGAGGAATTGTATCCCTTTTTGAGAACTGTATTTGTATGAACAGAAATGTTATTAATTTTCGTTGCACGTTAAAAATAAATCCAAATATGGCGATGGGGCACGTTTACGCATTGACATCGGGGTACCTTTACGCACGTTCTTTTCAGGCTATTTAGTTTTGCAAATCATCATTTAATGTTTAATTGAGTAACAGATTCGTCACAAATTTTGACTTTATTAACTGCCTTATAAAACCACAATGTCTAAAATTTCCAGTCTAAAAGTTAAAACATAAAAATTAAAAAAATCATTGAAAAAAATCCTCGTAAACGTGCCCCGGGCTACCCTACTGTTAGTAGTGGCTCAGTGGCGCTGATGATAAGGTTGCAGGTTGCACAACTTCAAAAAAATCACCGAAAAAACGCCATTCAAATTTTTAAATTTCTGTCGTAATAAAAGTAGAAATTAGTTCATTTCTGACAACATACCCACACATTTATCGCTACCAGTCGTATACTTGTACAATTGTACATATGTACATGAAACTAACAACACCACTGTACCATTTCACCTGCTTAGGAATCAACAGACATGACTAGGCTTCAGAATGTTTGTGTGCCCACGGGTTAAACTCCATAAGAGTCTTCTGCGTTCCCGCGACGAGAGGAATGGGGATAGCGTACTACAGCGCATATGCGGGCTCTGGAGAGTGTTAGGGAAGGGGTCAATGCTGTATGTACCATGGGAACGGAATATATGCGCATATAATGTACAAGGTGTACGTACTATACAGTGTGGAACAGCCAAATGGAATAAATTCAACGCTATTATGCATATTTTTAGAAAATTCTGATATGTCAATTTTTAATTCTAAAATTACAACAATACAAACAAACAAAACCAAACCCGACGATTTATCTGACTTAAGAAGAATAATAACACTTGCAATTAGGTCTATTACCCCGCAGACGTTAACTAACGTTAGAAGACATTTCTATTTACGTCTAGGATGCTGCCAAGATGCTGGAGGCATGCATTTTGAACATCTGCTGCATTAATAATGATTTGTTTTTATTTTATGTAACGAACTTCCTCCTGGAGAAACTTTTTTTTCTTGTTAATTTTTGCAATAAAATTTAAAACCATAGCAGTCTTGAACAGAGAATGAAAAGACCTTTCAAATCGCAAGATGTCATTTTAGAATTAAAAATTGACGTGTCTCAGGATTTTCTAAAAAAAATGCATAATAATGGAGCTACTGAATTTATTCCATTTGGCTGTTCCATGCAGTATATATACTTCATACTTTCATTTCATATAGAGCCGAGCTCTGCGACACTTCTTAGAAGACCTTGTTCCGAAAACTTACGTTGTAAAAGAAACTAAGTTTTAATATTACGCACAGCCTGGATTTTCTCAATCCCTCTTTTTTTAGTACGCTACTCTATTTTGTACAAGCTACTTACTATGTTAAGCTAGATGACTACGTCATTTCAGACACCTGCATGCTTTCCGTTGTACTATACCTACATCGGTTTTAAGTGCTCTGGATTAGGCAGCCGAAACAAATTTGATTATTGTTGTTGGAAGTTGTATATAAAATTTTTTCTTTTTGGTGGTAAACAATTATGGAGAAAATGACAGTAATTACTGTTTTGAAGTAAGTGCACTCACCAACAGTGTTTGAACTTGATTGAGACCACATGGGGAGTCCACATTTCCTTAATTAAGGTTTTTCGGTGTTTTGGTTTGAGGTTATTAAACGAAATAATCTATTTTGTAATAATATGTGTGAGCAAATTATTAATTATTATTAAAAGTAAGAGACATTCTTCACCCAGAATAGCTTTGCCCGCGAAATGCGCTCAACAAACGTAGTATGGGGTTGTACAACCATGCACGAAAGGTATATGAGGTATAGACAAAAACAGTCACAGACTGTCCTTCTCGAAGCGGTTACGGCTGCAGCTACAAAAGAAATGTGCACCATTTCAGGTTTCGTCTACAACAGCTAAGGGCAACGCTACTGTTGCTGCACTACAACAATGCTAATGGCAGCTATTTAGTGGCGTCTAAGATATCAGACAGTTAACAGCCACCAAATGATTGTAGAGTTTTTGACTCAGTGTTTTCCGTGTCTATGGACAGCTTAAGACAATTCTAAAGACTGTTTTACACATACCAATTTATTGCACAATAAATTGTAGAATTTCTTTTTCAATAAATTGTCCAATTTTAGTAACTGTTCACATTTTGCAATATTTGTAACAATTTATTGGCCAATTTCAACACTGCCAACTCTCAATGACTAAAACCTAAGAGTTATCATAGGTTTGTCCCTTGAAGTCCCTAAGAGAAATTGCTTATCTCATTATTATGTTGGTACAATGAAATAAATGTAAAAAGTAACTAAGTATCCCTAAAATTGGCCAAGAAATTAGAGCAATTTCTAAATTCTACAATTTATTGTGAACAATAAATTGGGCGCAATTTCTGTTTTACACGTATTCCAATAAATTAAAGGTCAACTTGTACAATTTATTGTAAGAAAAATTGGTGTGTGTAAAACAGTCATAAGAACGTGTTAGTAAAGCTAAAGGATGCAGCTGCATCTAAGGGAAAGCGAGACATGTGTTAACTGACACTTGCAAAATTTGATACACTTTACAGGTCATGCACTTAACCGAATAGCAGAAACAATACAACAAACAAAGTTTTTATTTAGCGAATGTGAAAAAAAAATTAGTCTTTCTTTTTATAAAACAACATTCTCGCGTACTCTGGTAAACCACACAATCTTCTTATTTTTGAATTTCTCTTTATTACTTAAATTCAAGTATATTTTTAGTGAGCTCCTAGAGAAAACTGACTAAGCATAGGCGTTACTTTAGTCATCGATTCCCTATTACCTATCTAAACTATTTACTTATTAAACTTGTTATTTGTAAGTGTCTGTACACCTTCTTCCTTCATGAATAATAACGTTAGAACCGGAAAACTAATTACAATAAATAATATCATTAACAAAAATCGATGCTATTACCATTAATCTTTTCCAGTGGCAGATTCACACACCTACAAATACAAATTGCCGTCACATTTTTAACGCACAGGCTTAGATTTACATGAAAGCGCTTTCGCTAAGCAATAACTTAAAATTCTCTTACAATTGAAGAAATTAATCTTTATCCTCTAACAGCCTTTTTTTAATATGATAAGTTGTATTTATTTATATATATGAAATATATTCGCGATAGTTTTCGTATGTAAAATAACAACGGCAATAAATAATATTTTAAGGCGAATATCTGTAAGTTATTAGTATTTTAAACGATCCTCATATTTTTTCAACAAAGAGGGGAATTCAATAATTTTTGTTTTATATATGCTGTCTAAATATACATAGAGTAACAGAGATAAAAAAATTATATCTCTCTTTTGTGGTGATGGCATTTTTTTAGTTTCGGTTATTTTTATTCTGGTTATTCAATGGCAATACTCGATATTAGATGCAGACTAAGCGTTAAGATGCAACAAATCCAACGACCTTTTATCGCCAATAAACAGATTTTGTAAGCAGAAATTATTAATAGACATAAATAATTATTGATATTTTGTTGTTTCTTGAGATATTTTGGATGGAATTTACTTACAAATTTTATGACAAATTTTCTTGTCTGAAGCAGATTGAACTGAATATACGATCGGATTTTAAGGATAAGAAAGTGTGGGTAACTGTAAATGAAACAATGAAAAAAAATCGTAATCAAGAGGGAAATAATTTGGAGTTTACTTTAACACAACTGAACGAAATTGCAGTCATAACTAGAGTTCGTCAAAATGAGGCTTATCACAGGTCGCACTAGCCCACACAGTTACCTGTATATAATAAACAGGTGTCTTACCTTATAAATAAATGCTTGTTAACAAAGTTGAATGGCGCAGGACGGTGATGGGAAGAAAACAATTCCTTGCTGTTTGTCGGAAGCCATACAGCTATGCCAGGAAGCTAGGGCAGATGTAACCTAGCCAACACAACCCAACTTCACTTTTGTGAAGATATTTTTTTTTGCTCATATGTTTTGTATACCATACTCTATTTGAGACATCGTTTTTTTTTTATACAGCTGTGATGTTACTTTGGGCACAGCCGATGACTCACAGCTTTAAGAATATTTGCCTTTTTTCCACCAGTCGCGTACCTATGCAGCAAATAGCGCGCGGTTGCTGTGGGTACTTTAAGTTTTGGTAGGTACCAAGTTTTTACACAGGATTTGAAGAGAAGTCCAGAGTTACGCCCATTTTTTTTTTAATCTGAAGGGCTTTAGATATAAATCTGAAAAGTTGCTAGAACGACGGGGCGTATGCAATATGGACATTAATTGAGTTAACTAACTGAAACTACATCGAACTGTCCTCGAGATATTTGAAACCTTCATAATGTGACGTCACACAATGAGATTCTATCTATATGAGTCATTTATCTTTCAATGACTAAGCAATTTAGGGCCGCTATGCAGAATTTTAGTGACAATAAAATTAAATTACTACCTTGGCCTCCCCAGAGCCTCTATCAAAACCTCATCGACCATGTTTGGGATCACACAGACATTTCCGATTCTGAAAGAAAACTTAAGCCAGGCCGTTACTGCCACCTTCAAACGTATTTGAAGCAGCATTGATTAGATGACTTCAACACAATTATTAGAAAGCAAGCCTCTTCGTTTCCAGATGACCTAGAGGCTGGTTATTAAAGGTTAAAAAATTGCTATCACACACCTACTAATTTTGTACTTACCACCTGTAAACATACTGCGATTGCTAATTTCTTCAACCTTTAATTATATTTGTGCCTTCTTGCTCTGTTATACTTTTCTTTTACTTTTAATTACTATTTACTTTTAATTACTATTGTTCCTTCCATTTCCAGAGTACAAAATTTTATGAAGTTCAATTAATCAAGAAACAGTGTTTAGGTTTTTAAATAAAATGTTCTTCATATGTGAAATATAAATTTTCTCATTGTTTATATTGTTACGAATTTCTCACTAAACAATTTACTGCTTCACTTCAAAATACTTTTATTGAGACTTTACAACTCGTGGGTCTTAACCATGTAACATTCAAAACATAACTAACCACTATCCTAGCAACAACACCAGTATTTATAGTTTCTACATTTCTAGAAAATTCTTTTGACATCCAGAATATTCAATATGTCATTCCATACAATTCTGTACTAATAGCTAGTGTGTATAAACTAAATAAACTGAGTATGTAAACTATAAAACTTAATAAATTTCAGCTGTCACAAATGTCACTTTTACAAATGTCACAATATTTACAAAATATCTAGGTGTCCCAAATCCAGCAATGAATAACATTTTACAGTTTTATTGCCAAAATCTTTTGTCAGTGCTTTGTGTAACAGTACGTATTCAAATTATTCAGATTTCTTTGCAAATCACGATTTACGTCATACTCTATGTTTGTGTTTTGAATACTGGATTTCTTAAACAATGAACTATTTTAAATTGACAATTGTAGCATATTACGAAATAGAGGACATAGAAAAAGAGGGAAAGAGGACGTCTAATGTCATCTTAATGCGTAATATCCTTAAAGGTTAACAAAAACTATACTGGGTGTCTGAAAAAAAACGATTAAAGATCCGGGTCCGGTGATTCCTTAAATTATTCATTAAAAGTCACAATAAGAAAAAAAGTGTCCAATGGACATGCGTTCGGAAATGAGAGAGCTAGAACTCTCTGAAGTTGACGCCAAATAGGTCTTCTTTTTCAATTGTTTCAATAAACGGTTGAGACTTTACTAAAATTTGCATTCTAAGGACAATGTTAAAAATCGATCAATTTCTGCCCCACTCTGGAACTTTCTGTTTTACTAGCTATTTTAAGTAATTCCAATAGACTTGTATTTGATAGAAATACACTTTTAAGGCTGGTATTCTGCGGGGAAAATCGTTCAGATGGCAATATCCGCGTAATATATGGTAAAACTTGTGTAGCCTCTACGTAGATTCTTTTGAATAGATCCATGTTCTATATTAACTTTGGAACTTTTTGTACCAATGTTAAATGACACCATTAGGCTTGTATTTGATATAAGGACATGTATAAAGCCGCACTAACCGGCATTTGCCGGAAGAAAATGTGTTAATTATAAATACATGCGTAATATCGTATGTAACTTGTTTACTTCGTAAAATAGACTTCGTCATTGATTGCTTTGGGTCCCCTCTTATCCAGCTATGGTAACTGGTTCCATTATATTTGAATTACTGAAAAAAAAATTGAAATTCGACATTTGCTTTCAATCTAATGGCCTTTTCATGTGGATTCAACATTGTGTATTTTCAACATACACCACAAGTTGACAATTGTTATCGCTGTGGATATTTTTGTGCGTTTTTTTAATATATTTTCTGTTTGTTTCCGTTTTTTTTTGTTCTGTTTTTTTGTATCTTTTTAATTATTTTTATATCTTCATTCCCTTGTATTATCCACAGCGATAACAATTGTCAACTTGTGGTGTATGTTGAAAATACACAATGTTGAATCCACATGAAAAGGCCATTAGATTAAAAGCAAATGCCGGATTTCAATGTTTTCTTTCAGTAATTCAAATATAATGGAACCAGTTACCATAGCTGGATAAGATGGGACCCAAAGCAATAATCTACTTCGTCATTTTACGAAGTAAATGATGAACCATTCACTTCGTAAAATGACGAAGTCTATTTAAACTATAAACAGGTTACATACGATATTACGCATGTATTTATCATTGGAACATTTTCTTCGGGCAAATGCGGGTTAGTGCGGCTTTATACATGTTTTTACATCAAATATAGGCCTATTGGAGTCATTTAACATTGGTACAAAAAGTTCCGAAGTTGATATAGAACATGGATCGATTCAAAAGAATCTACGTAGAGACTCAACAAGGTTTCCCCTATATTACGCGGATATTTCCATCAATACCAGCCCCGCAGAATACCAGCCTTAAAAGTTTCTCGTACTTTCGTAAACATTTCTATCAAACACAAGTCTATTGGAATTACTTAAAACAGCTACAGAAAGTTCCAGAGTTGGGCAGAAATTGATCGATTTTTAACATTGTCTTTTGATCCGGGAAAGATGACATGCATTTTTATAAAATTGGTATACTGTTTGGTTTTGCTATTTATAAATTTGTTTGTATGAAAACTATTTAGAATAAGGAATGGCCAGTCTATTACGCAGAAAATTAAAGCCTGCTGCCTTTGACGAAAATTTGTAATCTGCATTTTTTTAAGAAAGGTAAATGATACATGTAAAACAATGATATCGACCTGCACTATTTTCATTTGAGTACAAAATAATCTGTATTTGTAGTTATCCTTTACTTAAAAAATAATAACTATGAAAATATTCATTTTTGGTCAAAATAACTACTTCCTTTTTTTTGACCTTGATACTTCTTCCCCTTTTCTCATCGCTAAATCAGAGAACTTAAATAAAAAAAGTAAATGTTCTATATTCTATTTTTATAGGAAGAATTTCCTATAAAAGAGTGATATAAATACTTATATGGTATCACATACCGAATGTAACTGGCATCACTCCCAATTTGAGGGAGATATGCCAATTAAAATTTGAATTTGGCGTTTGTTTGCATGCTAATGGTAATGGCTGTTAGCATACCCTTAAATATGCTAGTACAATGAATTAATTATTAATAACAAATATAATTATATATGTTAGTAATTTAAAAATAACAAGTCAAGTTGATTATTTACCTGTTAATTCGCAAAATTTTAAAATTCAACAGCTGCTATAAAACAGCAGTTATTTTTAATTATCAAAGTCATACCTTCAAAGTATATCGTAGATATACACAAAATTACAATCTTCTCGCTGTCCAATTAGAAATAACCAAACAGGCAGCCTTAGGTGTAAAATACATATACAGAATGCTATAAGGCATCCCGAACTTACCCTACGTCAATTTGTGAAAACAAGATATTTACTAGACTGAGATATATTTGTTATTAAGTAATTACCTTTACTTATTTTATTTTGATAAGTGTTTGAACAGAACAATTATACTTACTTTATCCAATTGGATTTAACCATTAATTTAGCTATTCATTTAAATTATTAAGTTTCTTAAAAATATATAATTAATACAAATGTATAATTAACTAAAATATTAAAAAATTATATTTTTTATTTACTCTTGTATACCGACTGATCTATTGGTTAATAACAATAACTAAGGACACAGCAACGAATGGAAAAAATACCTAACAAACTGTATGACAAGGAGGAGCCGATGAATATGTATTGACTACGATGCGAGTTGTTTCCTCTGGTATTTGAAAAATTGTTTAGCGGTGTTTATTCTCCGTAGCAATTATTCCATTATTTCAAATTGAATTTATTACAGTACACTTGACTTTTCAATTAATACTCTTTTAAGTCTGTGTCATTAGAAACTACAAAACTTTCTACTATTTATCATTCCGTACATACTTAGGTAATCAATTTTTGAAGCAGGTTCTTCCTACCACATGGGGTACATACAATTTATTTACTATACCACGAATATGGGAACACATTGAGCCGTAAAATGACATTTTTAGTACCAAATGAACAAAATTGTTCCAATTGTTCCATACAGAATAATAACCTATAATAATACTAAATATAATAATACTAAATAAATATAATAACCTATAACACTGAATAATAACAACACTGTACGGGAAGAACTACCTACAGAAGAACTTGTGTCGCGACAAGTTTGAATATAACTGTGTCTGGTGATACTTTCCCCACCTCGAGGTCACTGGACAAGCCAGAGGGTCGCTTAGTTTGACTGTAGCAGTCGTTTGAATTAGTCTACGCACCAGTGAGGCGTCGAAAAAATGTTAAGTGTTCAGATGGAGCAACGGTTTAATTTCAAGTTTTTTGTTAAACTGTGAAAAATTTACAGAAGCTTTGCAATGTTAAAAGAAGTGTACGGGAACAAGTATCCCACCAAATTTTGAATGATTTAAACCAGGCCTCTCCAATACGAGCTCTCGGTGCCGGCGCGCACCGGTGCTGCACTTTGCAGCACCGGTGCCTGTCCACTGCCTTCTCACTTGTCCGCAGCACCGCCGCCTTTGCGCGACAGAGACAAACACATTCTTGCATTTAATTCCCAGTGCTTGGCCGGCGCTCGGCCGGAGCGGCAATAGCACCAGAGTTGGAGAGGCCTGATTTAAACGGTTTGAAGAGGGACGTGAAACATCAAAAATGGACGAAAATATTGAAAGCATTGGTAAATCCGCGAAGATTGTCGTCTAAGCATCCGAGAGCTTGCTGAAATAACAGGAATCGACAAAGAATGTGTTCTCCAGATTTTGCATTAATCGTTCAACATGTGCAAAGTTTGTGCAAAAATGGTGCCAAAGCTCCTCACCCCCAAGCAAAAGGAATCAAGAATTAACATTTGCACTGGCTTGTTAGAGATGGCTTAAGGGGAGGAATCAACTATGAACTTTTTTTTTTCGATTTTTAGTTTTTGTGCTTATCTTATAGAGGAATTCTTCCTCTTTAAAACGCTGGTTTATTTTTTGCGATACATGCACCCGTTCGGCTACAGCACCTTTTTTTAAAACTCTGTCACTCAAAAAAATATTGATATTTTGTCCCTGAATGCGTTCAATCTTCGACTTAAAGCGCTTGTTTGAAAAGACCGCTCTGTGCCAAGAGAATGAAAGAGGTGGGGGAAACCCACTGGGTCACTGATGACTCATATGTTAGTGTACAACATGCCTCTTTCACTGACAGACCGTAACTAAAACTTTGAAGTCATTTTTCTCAAAACATCTTTTTTTGAGCTTGCGCGCAGTGTTTTTTCGTAAACTACTGAATGGATTATGTTCAGATTTGCACTAATTGTTCAGAACACCTAATCTTTAATAATACCGGTGGGTTTTCTAAAATTTTGATCCATTTTTTTAAAATTAGTTTTTAAGTTGGAATTTCTATCAAAATATGTTGTAAAATGTTGTTATTTTGTAACTGCGCTCCTGAGGTCTTTATATTAATTCTAACCGTTTTTTTTTAATTATCATGATAGGCTATGTATACATGCAATGTTATAAAGTTGTAAGTCAAACCATTCTTGAATTTTGTGACGCGCAATGCAAGAAAGTCAAAATTATACTATTTTGTATGCCTATGTTTGCCTGTGTAGTACATATATTGTTATTGATATTTTGTGGAAAATGTCAACGTTAAACAATTATTAAAAAATGTAATGTAATATGTATTTGTAATAACATAATTGATTCATTGTTCAGAAATTATCAATACGTATTGTTCATTGCAAAAATGCTTTTAATTAGTGTTGTTTTATTCTACTTTTTATACTAAATTTATCGATTTACTATTACTTAATTACTTTGTATTGGTTATATATGTAAAACTGTAAGTTGATGAGTTGCTGATTATAATTCCATATTTTATCTTATTTTAAATTTTCAGGTCTCATTTACACAGTCACAAGTTAAATAAACTCTAGAATTTAATAAACTAGAAACATTTTACATGGTGTAACATAATTTTTAAATACGTTTTACCGGAAAACGGTACGTCATATGATGATCATAAAAAACTCTAGATTTTCAAAGTTTTTGCTGAAATGCAGAAAATAATTGCGTGTAAAGAAGTTGAAAAAGCATATTCTCAATAATGTTGATCTCCCAATTTGAGACGTCCCTGGGCAACTTTTTAAAATAGGCAAATTTTCAGGTCGTTTGTTTTTAATTGTAGCAAATAGCCACCAACTTCATAAAGTTTGTAACATTTTTGTAACAATTTTGATAAATAGGTACCCTTTTCTTACGTTATATTCAACGATCAGTAGCTCCTTTAGGGACAATTTCAGGGCCTATATTTATTTTATGTATATAGTAAATTCCTATATATAGGAAAAAAACTATATTATTTTTGAGTGTAGAATATGCCACAAAAATATTGCAGGCTAATTTTGGGATACCCTGTATAAGTAGATAAAATTATGCAAGGTGTCCCATTAATAAAGGGACGGAGCGAAACTGCAGATTCTTTCGGTAAAAATATTGTGATCAAACTTACCTCCAGAAGTCAATGGTAACCAAGATAAAGAGTTTTTTTTTTTATATAAAAGATTTTATTGGCGATTTTCGTAACTATATTTTAAATACACAATATTTTTTTACAAAATTTTGTGACGAGGATATTCTGGGAGAAGAATTTTAATTTATTAATCATTATGATGTAAAAACCGGAGTGACTTTTTTTCTTAAGAGTATTTACATATGTTCTTATTATATTTTTTATAAGTGTGTCAACCTTTCAACGCAAGTAGGTACTTTAAAATCATCCATTATATGGATTCCGAATGGTTGGTTATATATTAAAATATTCAAAATATATTTCTTTTACATAATGTACATTAAAATGTTCAAAATTATGGTCAAAATTAATGTTTGGACAACGGCATAATATTTAGGGGAAGGGGGATGAAGTGTTAAGTATCCGTATCCTACGCAACTGGCAAAAGTAAATTAATTCATTTTTCTACAGTTAGGTGTACCTTAGGACGCTAAAATATCTAGCCAAATTTGGTAAAGAAATAATAAGTAAAGTTGCAATACGGCGACGCAACACATAATCAACTTGCATAGCATGTGATGGGGGTCGTCTCATTTCGCATTTATTGCAGTAGTCCCATGATAACTAGTGCTGTTCTACAAACTCCGCTATATGTAATATGTTGAACAGGGTGACATAATTTGGTGACCTTCGAAAGGCTATTAGTTATTTCCGTGTATTACACTTATGACGCGTTTAAGTTTAATAATAAGTAAGTAATAAAAAAATATTATCAAACATATATTTTTATTTCCAACTTTAACACCAGCCCTAAAAAGTTAAACCGGTTGTTACATACTCAGAATACAGCAAAGAGCGACCTCTACAGTTTACGTCAATACGATTGGCAAACGAAAATTCCTCTCCCCCCACAAAAAAAAACCTCGATCACAAATTTTTGTGAAAAAAAAAATTTGTTTTTTAAAGAAGTTATTTACGATAATCGAAAATAAAATTGTAACCCTGTACCCTGATTGCTAATAACTTTTGGACTAAGGTAAGTTTGGTTACATCGAATAAATTCCCATAATTCCATTCCATGTCCCATAATTAATGGCACATCCTGTATAAAAAGGGGCGTATTTTCGTTTTATGTACAATAGCATCTTACGACTATATGTATTTCAGCGTGATTTACTTGCAGGAATCTGCCGCTAATTAGTACACTTCAGTTTACGCCGTACAGTTATTGGTCGTGCTAAGTTTACACATTTTTTCTTAGAAGAATCACGCCTTGCTCAACTCGTGACATTTCCAATGCGAATAATCTTTCTTTATGGAGTCACACCCGAGAAAAGGAGAAGCGTAACCTTTCTTCAAAAATTGCTCGGTATGTACAGCTCTGGGATCCAAGCAACTCTTCACATGGTTTTAAACCGTTCGCGGTTTTAAACGTTTTACAATTAACGTGTCTATTTGAAACTATTTTCAACGCGAAAATTATACAGTACGAATATGTTGCGAGGTACAGATTAGAAATACGATTTTAATTCTAGAAATACGTACATCGTGTTTCACTTTTCATGGACACTCTCATATCTCGCTTAAGTCGCTCATCTGAAAACCAAATACAGTAAAAACTCGATAAATCAACGGCAAATCAAAAATATCAACGGCTGTTTATGTTGTTATCTTAAGAACTTTTCTTGATATCGAAGGTCATGCAAAAAACTACACTGTATATATTATTTTTTGATTAGCAACAAGTTTTTTTGTTTTTTTTTTCTAAAATTCTAAACTTTAGTTGCAGCATTACACATTTTCATTTTGGCTATAACGCATAACGTATCAATATGGACCTAGCTGAACTGCAATGTTTACTTTTCCAAAAAGTGTAAATTGTATAACAATCTTCATATATTGTGCCGACACTACAGTGCTTTTTAATACGGATTCCTAAATGATTTTAATCACTTATGAAGTGTGTAAATTAACTGAGACTGATTTTTGATTTTTTTTTATTCGAATAGAATTACAATTCAGTATTGTCTTCTTCAAAATAACTTCTTTGGGAAGCCACACATCGCTAGAGACGGTTCTTCCATTGCTCATAGCAGTGCTGGAACTCATATACTGGAATAGCCTTCAGCTGGTCCATTACAGCCGTTTGAATGTTTTCTGTGGTCCCAAAATGACGTTCCTTGAGATGATGTTTTAATCTCAATTTTTCTCATCCTCAATTCGTTACTCAAAATCTGATGAACAGTGGTGTGATTCAAACTTAACTTTCCCCGATCATTCTTGTCGTCAACCGACGATCTGAACGCACAAGATCCTGTATTCTATCGAGAGTTTTATCGGTTCTTGAAGATGAAGGCCTTCTGCTGCATGGTTCTCTTTCAATCGACTCTTCCTTCTGAGAATGCCTTAAATTACCGAAAAACCTGGGCTCTTGATAAGCACTGTATCCGTAGGCGTGTTGAAGTTTTGCAAAAGTATCCGTTGCGCTATGTCCAACTCTGAAGCAAAACCTGATAGCATACCGTTGCTCAAAATTAATGCCATTCATTTTTAAAACGCAGTAGAAACGGTTTGCGAGAACAGTGAGAGAAAACAAATGACACACAAAGAGCAAACACATGACTCTAACAGGTTCAAACTTGTACTGCAGGTGCATTACATGTTAACCTACCGCCCTTCCCGTCCGTGTTAAGTCCCGTCTCCGCAGTGCTAGATCGTGCGCTACGTTGCCAGTCTTATTACTTAATTTACACACCTCGTAAATCAATCAATCCCATTTTTGCCCATTAATTATTCACCACTAAATAACAAGCAGAGGAAACAAAATAACGCAATTTTTATATTACAACCGCATTTTTTCCAAAAATGTCTAAAAAAAATAGTAGGTAAGACCTGCATATTTAGGTAAAAGATGTTGATAAGAAAATTTAAAAGGAAACCCCTAACTTACACATTCTCTTTATTTTCACTTACTTTATTAATTGAACGAAACCAGTGAGGTGGATACTCCTAGTACTCACGCTTGTAAATGTTGCTGGTCGTGTTTAAAGCTTATGGTACTAATACAGAAAGGTGATACGTTTATGTTACACCACAAAGTAAACATGCAGCTCTTTAGCGGTGCGTGCTCGTCCATCTCTTCATAAATCATTCAACAAGATGTTTAATCAAATTTTAATGTGTGAAGCTTTATGCAGTATGCGTATTGAATAATACACCACAGCGTTTCCATTTACTTAGAACGATTTTTTAAAACAATTTAAACCATAATCCCCAATTTTTCTGTGTTGTAATATGTTAATGATAATTCATTGTGTTCTTTCCGTGAAATTTTCCGTAGTTTCATAACTTATTTGAAAAAAAAAACTACTGAAATTGAAAAAGAATAAAAAAGACGAAAACAATTATATAGACGTAAACTAATATGCGTGGACAGTATCGCTGAAATAAAACGTTGCTTGATTTTGATTGAGCATGATTGAAACGTTTCATAAAAATGTTGAAACGTATGTGAGGTTTTTTGCACCCACCCATTTTTTTAATCTACTGGGTGTTTATATACTTCTGGGCTTCGGCTAACTTCTCTCTCTTCTTTTAAATGGAACACCATCTATGTTTTTTCAAATTTGGAATATCAATATTCATTGTTATACAGTTGGCAGCGATCCGAAGTTGCCGTGTTGTATAACTTGACATTTGTTGACAGTTTGAAATTACCTGAAGCTTATATAGGCTTTAATAGTGGTTTGTGTCTTTTTTGTGCCTCAAGCTTTTACCTTTCATTAAAAAGCTGTTATTTTCAGAACAATCAAAGTGTTATAGTTATCAGATTTCCATTTGCTAAATGCCAAAACAGTTAAACATCTGCTGCCAAGAGTTAGTATCATTTTGATCAATGGCGGCTGGTGATAAAGGGCACAGGGACACGTGCCCAGCCCAAATTTCAATAGAAAATATTTCTGTTGTGTTAATTTACTATAAATTACTGTTACAATAATATCAATTAATTGTATACGACAAACTATTCATAATCTAATTATTATTCCTTTTATACCACAAATAATGATTTTTATCACATATATATGACAGATTATCGATCAAGCACCGAGCCACCGTAGTCTGAATTCGCATCGAGCCACCGTAGTCGCATTTCGCGCGCGTGGCCGAGGGCACACAGTATCCCAGCCCTCGTTTTTAATCGGGCTTTTTTGGTGACTGTTAATATTTGGAGACCATTGCAGCAGACAGACATCGTTAAATCGTTCGAAAATCAGCTGAACGGGTCACACTTGTTGAGTGACCTTTTTTTTAGTGATTGTTTATTTTCTTCGCTGAGAAGTGTGTTTTTACTGTTTTTGATTGTGAAACGTTTCAAAATGAATTCGGTGGAGTTTTTATTGACTAATAAAGATATTACATACGACATCCGAACGGAAATTAAACGGTTAGGAAGGCCGATACCCGATTTGATTATTTCCAAAACAGACGTAGGAAAATCGCAAAATTATTCACGAAATTTTATTAATAGTGTCTACGACAGATTTAAGTGGTTATGTGTCCTAAAAGAAACAAACTGTTTTGTTTTATTTGTTTAGTGATGGGTGGCTACCAAAGTGCATGGACTCAAGAAGGGGTGAGTGATTTAAAACATTTAAATGAACGAGCTAAGAAACATACTAGCTACAATGAAAACATTTACATAACATCTTCGATTTTAGTGTGTTGGGAAAGGTAGACATAAGGCAACAGCTTGATAGTGCTTATCGTGAAAATATAAGACGTCACAATGAAAATGTGGATAAAAACAGACATATTTTAAACCAAATAATTAATTGTATTAAATTTTGTGAAACAAATCCGGGACTTTAATGAAAAGGCGATTAACATTTTTGTGAACAATAAGGACAGGCGAGCTGATTTCCTCTACAAATAACGGTAAAATACCTATATCAAATTTTTTTCACATGTTGCCACCCATTATTTTTTTCTAAATACTGAATTATTTTATAACAATCTGGCATCACTGCGTTCTAACACGTGTTTGATGACGTGCATTGGTTTTTATTTTTGTATGACATAATTAACGACTGCTCACTTCTTTTTTTATTATAAAAATGCTCTAAGAACATTTTCGGTGCTGCAATGACAAGAATAGCTTTCTGTGACAAGTCATTGTATTTGTTGAATTTGTTCATAATGTTTTGGAATAAAGGAATTATTTTTTTTAATGCATATCAAAGTTCTTCTTAGTAAAATACTTATCTTAATACTTATTGTTAAAAGACTTAATTTTTCTGAAAACGTAAATTAATATGAGATATTATCGAGCACAAGTCAATCATTTGTTCAGTCGATCAATTACGAAGATAACTCAACTCAACTGGGTTAATATTTTAGTTTTTAGATAGCCGCCGGTCATCTGTTACCCAATTCCCTGGGGACGACCGGGATGACCGAGATTTGTGGTCAGGAAATGGACGTATTAAATTTCTAGTAGTTTGCATCACCTGCCTTAGATGTCCGAAAGTCCGCAAATGTGGTTAGATTAGAGGAGATATATGGCCGCATTTACACTTTAAGTTTCCGTGCAAATTAATATTCTCTGAAGGTTCAGAACTAAGCTTCTTGTCAAGATAAATGTAACCAATATTGAACGCACCTACATTAAAAATGTACAGGGTGAGTTCGTGAAAATCACAACCAACACACATTTCCTCCTTTATTTTTAATTATATGAAAAAAATTTTTTGCAGGGGCAACTTATTGTTTCTGAAATTAAAGAATATCTAGTTAGAAAAATCATTGAAACAAAGATGTAGCATCGGTTAATTTACTATTACCTTTCTAAATTTAACACCCTGTATTTTTTACATTTGTTGAAATCCGCTTATTTTTCTAATTACAAAGATATAACATATACGTGTTACACCTACTTTCTTCCACAGGTTATTGAAATAAACTGCTCGTCAAAGTGGCGCTAATCGAAAAACACTTTTTAGATTAGTGCCATTTGCGTTCTATTCGAGTTAGAGACTTGCGGTTTTTAATTTTCGGTAGCCTATAGGGTTGGTTTTGATGCTCCGAACTCTCTACGCTTAAACGGTTCACCGTCCACACCACAAAACGCAACCCCATGTCGAAATTTGAATTCACAAGATGTTGACGCCAATTTCAGAGACCTACAGGATCGACTAAGAAGGAAGTTGTCTGGTAAAAACTCCATCCCGGCACACATTAAGACCTCCTCAATAAGTTCTGTGTATTTGGTCGCTGTCCCATTTCTTCAACCCATTTCCGGACCCCCTTTGCATTTACGCAGGGTTTTGCGTGGTTTGACCTCTGTTGGGCGAATCCATTGATCCTCATGCTGCCTAATAAATTGATGTGGGGTGCGTCAACTCACTTTCATCCTTTGGCAACTCAAGCACCCTTCCGGGCCATAACCACACCGACCCCCCACTCACCCCCTCTGGTTCCATCCCTGTAGAAGGCTGCGTGGGATGTCATTTTGTCTCGAATTCATGTCATGGCATTACTTGAAGGCTCTCGAAGTTGACGGAACATACTGCGGACGGCCGGTTGAGAGCCAAAAATGATATCCCAACTCCAATCTTACGAATTAAAATTTCGAATGTGGTTGGTTTTTGGGGTGTACACGGCGAACCGTTTAAGTCAAGGCATACCGACGGGGTATTAAAACTAACACTATAGGCTACCGAAAATTGAAAACCGCAAGTCTCTAACTCGAATAGAACGCAAATGGCGCTATTCTAAAAACTGTTACGCTAATTTTGACGAGCAGTTTATTATATGTACATCGAATATATAAAATAATATACCCCCCTATAATTTAACATACGGGTCTAATATTAGGGTGAATTCTACTAAACTCAAATAAAATTAACCTCCAACCGCTCCTCCAAATTGATAGGGCGCCATCACCAGTTGGGCCAGTTTGACAGTCAGATACCGACCGAGTTACAGGTACCGACTTTTTAATCGAGTATGTTAAACCATTTGCACTCAATATTCATGGTCGATTTTTTTAATGTAAGACAACGGACGACCTCATTGAGCGGATATCGTTACTTACTTGTTAAATGTAATAATATAATTTAATGTCTTGAGTTCCTGGAAGTCCTGACATGAATCCTATCGAGAATTCGATGAAATGAAACAACGTATTCGAAGAAAATGTCACTGCATTAAGGGTTGCTGTTACCGAAGAATATGACACAAACTCAAATTTAATCGACATCATGCCACGCCGCACAGTGGGCGAAAACGGCAAAATTTTTCTCAAAATAAGATAACTCCCCCACAGAAAACTCCGATCATTGTGATTTTTTTTTATTTTACAGGTTTTGGACAGTAGATTAAAGGAAAATTGGGCCGATACATGTTTGAGGTTTAAAGAGGAGGGAGAGACATCCCATAAGGGACCCCATATCTCAGTAACTTTACAATTAAATCTTTTAAGCTCCAATAACCGCATACCTCCAACCTTTAAACCCCCCTGACCTTATAACATAAGCTTTCAAAACCCCGTGACCCCATAACTGAAATTTTATATCCCCATAACCCCATAACCTCAACTTTTAGACCCCCATCTCTATAGACCCAATATCTCTATAACCTAAACTTTCAATCCACATGACCCCAAACTCAAACTGTCGAACCCCCATAACCCCATAACCTCAACCTTTAGACCCCCACATACGCAAATCTCAATTTTTTCCAGCCCGACAACCCTAAAACTAAAGCTCTTATGCTCCAATATCTAACTTAGCTAACCTAAGCTTTCAATCCCTATGACCCCATTACTTAAACTTTTACACCCCCATAACCCCATAACCTCAACTTTTAGATCTTCATGTATGCAAAACTCAATTTTCGAACCCGACAACCCTAAATCTGCAGCTCTAATGCCCCAATATCTAAATAACCTAAGTTTTGAATCCCCATGACCCCATAACTTAAGGTGTTAAACCCCTATAACACCATAACCTCAGTTCTGAACCTTTAGATTTGATTTAGGAGGTTTTCTTTGTAGGAGTATAAAACCATTGGTTATAGGGTTCTAAAGTTTGAAAACTGAGGTTGTGGGGTTATAGGGGTTTAACAGCTTCAGTTTTAGAGTTGTCGGGCTTGAAATATTGATTTTTGTGTAGGGGGTCTAAAAAGCTGAGGGGGGTTAGGGGGGGTGTAAAAAAAATATAAAAAAAGATATAAAATTATGGGGTCACGGTGTTTTGAATTATCCAAGTTGCTCATGTTAGTTAGGAGGGGTTTAAAAGTTGGGTTATGGGGTTATTGGAGCTTAAAAGCTTCAGTTGTAAAGTTACTGGGATATAGGGTCCCTTATGGGTGTCTCCTGAATATTTGTATCGGACCATTTCACTGGTTCTAAGAGTTTTCTGTGGGGAGTTATCTTATTTTGAGCAAAATTTTGCCGTTTTCGCCCACTGTGCGCCGTATGAATGCCTTCGTGCCAGCAATGGGGTAATACGTGCTATTAGACTCTTCTGTTGTGTTCATTATGGTTCTTCTTCATTTTGTTTTTATTAAGTTTGTTCGAATAAATTTGCTTACTTTAAAAATTCTTTGATGGTCAATTTCTCTTAATGAAAGACAACACACGATCTCATACAGTGACTATCGTGCTAGTAGACTTATTCAATACGTGCTTGTAGACTGTTTACTATTATTTGCTTACCTCAAAAATGTTTCTTTTGGAAGAAAGGTTAAAGTGTTCTACTTTAAACAGTTAAATGCTAATGCCCAATGAGCTATGAATGGTGAACCAAAAAGGAATTGATGAGAATAAGATAGGGTACCAGGAGAATATGTTAAAAATCCAGATAAATAAGAAATTTTCCTCACAGTTGAACCTAGAGGAAAAAACATTATCTGGTTTTAAAGGGCCTGCGTTTGAAAAAAAGTTAAACTAAGCTAAAAATAAAAGATATACAGTCATTGGGCAAGGTTGGAGCTTTGATTTGATAAAAAAAATCATTAAAATTGGATCATTCTTTCAAAAGTTATTGTGAGTAAATATTACTTTTGGTTATTTTTGGTTACTTTTGGTCCAAGTCCAACTACTCATACCTTCGTAAAATAAAGAAATATCTGATCAAAATTTGAATATAGGAACATATGTTTACTTCAGACTGGCTAAGTCAGGTTTGTGTTTGAGACTAAGATTTCCTTTAAGAAAATGACGGTATCACCGCTATGCTAGCTAGAATGACGTGACGGGCGTGACGGCTGATGCACGAGTTTCTACTTTTATTCCCATCCAAATGAGGATATAGCCGCTATGCTAATATTTTTTTATTTTCGTTTAAATACATAAAGCATGGACAATTTTAGAATACAGACAGAAAAAGTGAAGTTCAACTTTCGGATTTACCTTAAGTATAGTCCTTCTATTTTCAATTGAAAATGATAAATACGCCTGGGGAACAAAAAAAAAGCGGTGCAACTTTATGATTCCATGGGCGTACATATATCTTTTATAAATTCGAAAATTGTGAAATAATTTTTTCATTCAAATCAATATAGGAGATTAAAATTAGCCTGCATAAAAAACTCTTAATATTTGTAATATAATTTGCTGTAAATAATCCTCATTTAGCCAGACAATCTCCAAAAATTGTCTGTGTTAATAAACCTAGCTGAAATACACGTCACTGGCGCCTTAAACAAGTAGAATTTCTGAAGTCGTAAATCATTTTAACGACGTCGTAAAAATTTATGGCACAGTGGACCGAATAAGTATTTGGCATGTATTACATACAAAGCAATCCAATAGTATAATGGTCGGCATTCGCTGGTGCATTCGCGGCATCGCGTTGCCGGCTCTTCAAAATTTCCTTAAGTATAGTAATATACATAAAGTTGTTTTAATTAATAATTATTTTTTTCCAGCAATTTTAAACGCTTTATTTTAATGCTAACTAATAAATTTATATCTGTATTTTTTTTAAATATTTCCAAACTAGCTTTCTAAGAACGTCACGAACTAACAGTTTACTGAAGTATGAAGTATACTTGTATAGTGAGCTTAGCAATTTTAGAAAATATATCTGACAACCTTGCTTTTTTCTACCTATTTTCAATTTAGAATGGAAATACATTACTATTAAATACATCTAATTGTTTATTACGATTAGAGTTTTTGAAAGCACTTAGTCAATTTGTAATAAGTTTTTGAATGTCACTGTTGAGTTAGTTTTTTAGCTATTTTAATCATCAAAGAAAACTAAACTTCAATCAGTAAGACACACGGGTAATAAGTAACGCGACAATATTAATTTCACTGTCTTCGAATCATTTTATTTTGCACTCTCCCGACTCTACACATTTCTAGGTTTATTCGTGTCACGATTAAATTATGCAAATTGAAAAAGGTTGCTGCAACGTTAAAGCTTTTCAGCAATTAAGTAAGACACTTAACGGCCATTTACTATCAAGCTGCACGAGCAATTAAATTTTGCGTCAAGATATTCACCGATCACGTCACTCGCAACGTTCCATCGAGTTCACTGTATCCTCCAGCGGATGGCTAAGTATGACGCCCACGCATCTTTTGACGAAACGCATGTGAAATGTTAGAGACAGGGTGTCCCAATCTAACGTCTCATCGCCGATGTTTTGGGTTATTTTTGTACCAGAAAGGAGATTCGAAAATATATGTAGCACTATTGAAGTCTAATTTTAGGGAGAAGAAATATTATGAAAGTGACTATTACTTCATCAGTATTTTGAGACACCCTATGGTGTTTCAAAATAAGACGAAGGCAATAAGAATGAAATGAAAATAGATAGAAATGAAATGAAAATATATAGATATTTAAAAATGGGAAAATATATAGATATTTTCACATTTTTATTGCCTTTGTCTTCGTGAATCTGCAGATATACAGGGTGTACCAAGAAATAACGTCAAGCGGAAAGGGA
Organism: Aromia moschata; assembly: GCA_029963805.1. Lineage (NCBI taxonomy): Eukaryota > Metazoa > Arthropoda > Insecta > Coleoptera > Cerambycidae > Aromia > Aromia moschata. The sequence continues at coordinate 833,597 of JAPWTK010000025.1, read as the reverse complement.
GTCACAAACCAGGTCCTGACTAGACGCGTGACAAAAAAAAATATGAAAATATCTTTGTTCTCGAAATAGAGTAAGTTTTGTAAAATTTGGGAAAACATTTTTGTTCAAAGGCATCACATGAAGGCCTATTGTTGATTTTTTTTATATATTGTGCTGAATAACACGACAGAATTGAATAAACTATAATTTTTACAACAGTCACGGTACTTTTATTAAAAAAAAAAAATCATTTTTAAATACTTTTTTAAGGCTTTGCTTATTACCATCGCTCAACTTTGATTATACATCCTTTATAAAGAATGTACTAGGTGCATGGAATCTAAAACTGTCATAAAAAGTTGGCATATTTAACGCAGATTTCAAAATGGTAATAAGTTTTTGGGACACCCGTATAGGGTGATTCACAAAACTGATGAAGTTACTTCCGGCGAAACTGGAAAGCGGATGTGATAACAGTGTAGAATACATCGTCTAAAGGGTGGGCCATCAGATGGTTTCTTTTTAAAACTGCTATTAAACTACATCGTTGAATATTTTTAAATTATTGTTGCTTTATTCAAGAAAGTATGCCTTCCCATTATTTATGAAAAACAATTTCAGTTAATTGGCTGCCGCGGCTGGCTTGGCAGTAGTTCATTCTTTTCACCCAATTTTGCAGTACATTTTCGATTATTTGTGGCTCTATTGCATGAATAACTCGATTGATGTTTTTCCTTCAGTGCGTCAATTGTTTGTGGATCGTTGGAGTAACGACGGTCATTAACGTGTCCCGATAAAAAATAGTCCAACGGTGTTAAATCGCAGCTGCGCGATGGCCAATTAATGTCTCCAAAACGGCTGATAACACGGTTACCGAATTTAGTGTGCACAACATCGATTGTTTCACAGCTTGTGTGACACGTTGCCCTATCCTGCTGGAACCAAAGCTCGTCCAAGTCCAAATCGTCCAATCGCGGCCACAAAAAATCATTTAACTTGTCTAACGCATTCCATTTACTGTAAAGCTGTTACCATCTTCATTTTGAAAGAAGTACGGACAAATGATGCCCCACCACTCCTCAGGATGGTCACTCTTGCAGGATGCATTGGCTTCTCTATGACCACGTGCGGATTCTCGGAACCCCAAATCCTACAGTTCTGTTTATTAACATGTCCTCCAAGATGAAAGTGAGCTTCGTCCGAAAAAATGATTTTTCGATTGAAATCGGTGTCATTTTCAAACTCATTAAAAACCCACACGGAGAAGCGATAACGAAGTGGATGGCCATTTTCCTTTACCTCTTGAGTAAGTTGCAACTTGTAAGCAAATAATCCGAGGTCTTTATGCAATATTATCCTCAGAGAAGTGCGACTGATATTAAGTGGTTGTGCTTTGTGACGAGTTGAGGTTCTTGGGTTTTCACGCACACTTTGTTGTGCGCACCGGACGAGAAAGTGGATGACATATATCCATTATCCATAAGCATGCCAGTTTCACAAACTTTTCTTAAGAACCTTCTTACACCCTTTGATGACAGAGCTTCATTTCGAACAAAAATTTTTCTCAATTTTCTCACTGTTTCTGCAACACAGCATTCACTTTGGAAATGTTTTTCAATATTTCCCAACGTTGTTCAAGCGTAAAACGATCCATTTCTTACAGCGGAGGTTAGACACCACATTCATATATGTCAGGTGTCAAGCGCGTCAGTGTCGACAATGTAGAAATATCACTCAGTGTAAAAATAAACCAATAGATGGACCACCCTTTATATCTAATCTTTAATAATATCCGGCACTCCAATATCCAATCGACTCCAATAATATTTCAGTTTTTTGGTAAAATCTTATTAATAACACCCTGTATAATAATCCCGAAGTCTAATTCAAATCCTTGGTTTGATTTTCTCTCTAGCTCAAAAATCACCAAATATATTGGCAGTCACACGTTACTGTAATTGGGACTCCCTGTACATCTCATCACGGGTTAAATACATTACTGATTACTTCAGCGCCATCAGAAAATACGTACTTAATATACACAAAGAGGTACCATAAACTACAAATTAATAACATTACTTTACACGTTTGTTCCTTTGTAACGAAAAGGGTTACAGGTTGATTGATTGACACCTAATTCGTTAAACTTATTAGGACTTGTAGAAGCTACTGATTTTCGAAATAATCGACATTAACTATGTAATAGGCCTATAATAAATTTGACGAAAATATTTTCAATGTGGCTGCACTTCCTGTTATATCGGTGGTCAGCACTAACTTCTTTATTTTAAATATAATGGTGCTGTTTCTATTGCATATTTCGATTCTGCGCGTTATTTTAGATAGATCTTCATAAGGTTTCCCGATACCTATATTTTACAGTTTTTCAAGTATTTCGAATTTTTTTGAATTTGATTCGTTAGCACCATAACATTAGAAACTATCTGTAGTGGCTCCTTAAGTAAAAAATATTTCATCCACTTTTAAAGTGCCAAAGAATGCTCTAGCATGGGTTAAATATTATAAAATATAAATATAAATATATTTTTCCTAACTGTCCCCTAACTAACTCCGTCTTTGGGGTTACTTTGGTAGGCTAATTTTTTTTCTCCATTGTCTTTTGAGTCTTATACATGAAATTCATGTTTCATGTCAGCTATTCCTACAGGGCCATTCGTCATTTTGACTTTTGTAACAGTATTTCACCATGCGTTTTTTTCCTACGTGATCAAAATACCTTAACACCTAAAAAAATAACTCCACAATATGGTATTTTAGCATCTGCTTGTAAGTATGTTATAATATAGAGTAGAGGATACTGAAGAAGGCATCGAACATAAAATATATCAAACTGGAAAAAAAACAGCTTTAATGAAACCACATCAAAAAGTAAGATTATCAGTTACTTGAAAGCATATATCACGGATCAATAACAGAGTGTTTTTTTTTTGGCTAAGCGGTGTTATTATCACCATATTAGAGAAGAAGATATTCGTTCTTGATATCAACAAAGTGGAGTTCTAACAGAATTGGGAAATCACAACAACACCTCAATACATTTATTCTTATATATAGGGTGTTTTAATAAGTGGCCAATAATTTACACTGTGATTTTTTAAGTAATTTTAAGATAGAATGTTCTTATAAATATGTGGTCAAAATGTTTCGTTTCAAAGATACAGGATGTTAAAAATTAATTAAAAAGAATTTGTTTGGCAAACAATTTAGTTTTAAAAAATACCAACATTATAAATATTACCAAAATAATGGACGCTTATTAAGAAACGTAATAGTAGTAAATAATAATATAACAAGTAGTACATTTCCTGCTCTAGATAAAAATTCCATTTTCCATTCCATTTTCCATTCCAAGAAAATTTGGCGATGGCGATTTTCTAATGAATTCCCTGAACTTTTTAAGTACTGAATGTATCGGATGTTTTCAGATTCTTCGATTTTTCAGAATGCATATGTCGGCTTTTGGACATCTTGGTGAATAAGGAAGTAGTATTTTGCAACATGTTCAATATCTCAGACCCAACGTAATTCGTATACTTTGCACCATTCAGACCTCACATTATTGTATGGCAGTCCTCCCACCCAGATAGGTATCTCTTTCTGATTAAGTAACTCAGATAGCGTGCAGACACTGGTAAATTGCTACTACAAGGAAATAGAACCTCTATAAATTTTAAGTGAAGTATTCACGTTAATTCTGTATAAACACTCGTTATTTCATAGGTATCAGTTGACATCATTAAGATAATCGTTATAATGCTCTCCAGCTTTATGGCACATCTACTAAATTTCGATAGTTAGTTGTAGCTTGATCATGTTAACCGTACTATTGTAATTGACTGGTAGTGTATTACATAAATGTATTCAATAAAGAATCTTTGAATTACTATCTTCGTGTAAAAGTAGCAAAATATGTATGTACCAAAAACCTTAGAAATAGTTTTGAATTCAACAGTAGTCTTTATTTTTATCCTTGTAATTTAATCCAAACCCAAATAATATTTTGATTTTACTTTTAATTTTACAATGAAATCACACGGTCTGAAAAAACCTTGATTACAAAGATAAAAACATTAAGAACACTAGATAAAATTATTTGCTAAAGTAAAGGCTTTAATTTTTTTTCCATACTACTGTGCGGTCTCTGAGACCGATTGATTTGTTATAAATGGACCCCCTCTTGCTTCCTTATTACGAGAGACAAAAAAAAATGTTAATATGAAAGTCACCATTTTTTCTAAATTTTTAAGTTGTTAGTATCAACAATGTCGAACACCAAGTTAACTGTAAAATATTGATAGTTTCCTATTTTAAATGCAACATCCTGTATATTATTTTACTTTTCTATTTCACTGGCGGATCCAGGGGGCCATGCCCCCCCCCCTTGGCACCCTTAGAAATTCCAAAAAGTATCCTTGTGATAGTCGGTATTTTTGTATAAATGGATTTTTCATTGAAATTCTGCAGTGCCAGGAAAACGCGTGACCTTGAAAATTATTTGTGCGGCGTCAATATGAACTCTCGCGGGTCAAATGTTGCTTTATCACTAAAATGGCCCCCTTCTGAGAAGCCTTCTGGATCCGCCTATGTTCTATTTAACTTTTTTCTCATCTCAAAAATGTATAATATTTAAGTACATCCTGCGGCAAACAGTTTTTGAGATATATACCTTTAAAGTTTTTCGAAGTATCTTTTCAGATATACTCGTATAGCCATGACACGCTACATTATGCGTCACAGTAAACAATTAATCACACCTACACACCTCGTATCGTAATGGTATTTGTATACGAGGTGAGTAAATTAAGTAATGAGACTGGCAACGTAGCGTCCCTAGCAACACTACGGAGACGGGACTTGGTAGGTTAACATGTAATGCACCTTCAGTACAAGTTTAAACTTGTTAAGAGTCATTTGTCTGTTCTTTGTGACTGTATTTTCGTAAACGGATTTTTTCTAGTGCTTTTTAAAATGAGTGACATTAACTTTGAGCAACGGTGTGCTATCAGGTTTTGCTTCAGACTTGGACATAGCACAACGGATTCTTTTGTAAAACTTCAACAGGCCTACGGATAGAGTGTTTTTTCAAGAGCCCAGGTTTTTCGGTGGTTTAAGGCAATCTCAGAAGGAAGGTGGATTGAAGACGAACCACCCAGCGGAAAGACTTCATCTTCAAGAACTGATGAAAATGTTGATAGAATACGGAATCTTGTGCGTTCAGATCGTCGGTTGACGACAAGAATTATCGAAAAAGAGTTAAATTTAAATCACACCACTGTTCATCAGATTGGGGATATGAAAAATTTGCGCAAAAATGGTTCCAAAAAACCTCTCGCAGGAACAAAAGGACATCACAAGAGAAACTTATTATGGTTAGACTTGGTGTTTGGTACGACCCAACTAGGCGAGCTTGGCCCGCCCAAGACCCCAAAAGCAGTGACAAAAACAAAAACAATTTCATTTTGTGGGCAGTGACTTTTACATACTATAAGGAACTCAAAACTATGAATATGAAAAAGAATTGGTCCCTCATTATTTCGTAAATCACCTGAGACAACACCTGATCCTTGGTAAAAATGCGAATTTTCTTAAATAATAAACTTAACAACGTACCTACTACAAAAAAGTGGACTACATCAACGGAAGTGGCCTTCGTCTGAAGATGTCCTGTGGTGTGAACCTGAAGACATTTTAAAGGTCATTAATACACCGCAACCCTCCAAGAGAGGATTTTTTTACAATCCATGAGATAAATAAATATAAATAGGTTGTTTTTTATTTATGTTTAATGTTTACATGGTATATATTTTTTTATTTTATATTCTCAAAGAGTTTTTAATTACTTATGCTAAGTTAGGTAAATGTGCCCTAAAATTAATAAAATATTTTTTAAAAACAACTACATTTAAGTCATAGATGACTGGTAGGCCAAAGTGACCCAACTGTGTCTTCTAGCTTTGGCCCCCATTTTTTTTAATGGCACTTTTCAAATAACCATAATTTTGTTTTTTGCACGCTGAAAGTATTATTAGTGACATATCTTCTGGTGCAAAAAAAAATGTGACCAGTGTCACCTAAGTTTACAGTACTAATTTTTTTCAAAATTTTGGTATCAGAGACCGACGTTTGTAGCGGTGTTCCATGAATTCACTTTAGTACTGAAAGGCTAAACAAATTCTTTGGATGTACTTGAATATCAAGAAAATTATAGATTTAAGAGTAAATAACTTGAAACAGTGTTTTCTGGATTTTGTAGAGGGGCAAAAAAATAAACGACAAACAAGATTTTTTTTTACGAAAATACATGTCACTATTTACAATAGAAAATAGATGTTACACTCCCAACTCCTAACAACTGTTGACTACATCAGTAAAACTGGCAACTTTCTTTCTTATGAATCCCATAATTGAATTCTTTAATCTGATACGGAACGATGGGAAATAAAAAATAATGTTGAATAAAATTTAGGCAGTTATAAACTCATAACATTCATATACATACATATGTAGGAGCCTAAGAATAGAATATTAACGAGCATAAATATGCAGACGACTTGTGAGGTGGCCATTGTCACTACAATTATTTACAATTCAATGCAGTGACTTTGCATGTATAATGATTGATAACGATCAGTGATAACATCAGTATTATTATTTGTTAGAAGGCAAATACACACAACGGTTCTGAATGTTGTATTTTTAAGTACGCATTTCCGAGTAGAACGCCGTTATTCGTTTAATATATCCTAGGTCTTTAATATTTTGACAAAAGAACACGAGTCAATAGATCAATTTTAATTCCAATCAAGAAACATTTGGCAAAGCCTTCTTGACGGTGACTTTCCACAAATCAACAGCAGTTACTAGATTTGAACTTGATTTATGGATTTAAAAAATAAAATAGAATTGATTTTATTAGGAAAGATAAATAAAAAAAAAGAATACTGGTGGAATTACGGAGTAATCTAGAAAAAAATTTTACAGTGATCGCAAAAAAAGCTTGCACTGAATCCAAAACAAAAAGTTTATTTCACGATTTTTTAGAAAATGAATTATGAAACTTTTTAACGATAGATTACTTATCTGTGCTTAATTAGTCACTAATAACTTTTTTCTCTAACGTATTTTTTAGTAACTGGCCTTTAAGGAAAAAATGTTGCGAATTAACTCATTTTTGGTGCAAAGCCCTTAAACTGATATATTATCTGATAATCTATATTAATCTTCCCAAAAGTCCAATTTGTCCTTAGTGAGTCGAAAATTTATCATAAAATGAACAGCAAGAGGGTATCGGAGGAAAAGGCCTATCCGTAGCTTTACTTCTAGCGACATGGTGACGTAAATGCGGTAGAGATTAAGGGAGAGGTGAAGAAGCACTTGTGAATGATCTTTTAGCAGTTTCTTTTAAAAGATTAAAATTCACTGCATTTATTGAGCTATGTCAACTTGAAGCTAAAAGTAAAAATATGTGGAGATAAACCTAATTTTTTGCTCAGCATTTCTAGGGGTATTTGAACACCCTAAACATTCCCTCTCTGGCTACGGCTCTGGACACAAACAAATACCTACTTCTGCAATTTAACTCAGACTCTGAATTTTGATTCTAATTTATTTTGATCATAGCTTTGTTTTTAAAAAAATGTTACATGATTTAATGTTCTAGTTCAATAATCCAATAATAATATCACCAGTTCCAGTAAGTAAAAAAAGAACAAATAGGAGAAATCGTGAAATAAATTGAAAACATACTATAAAAGACAAGAATATAGTTGCTTAATAATCATGCGCCATCTATTACGCAACGTTCTAACTATTGCACAAAGCGACACTTCTTCCTTTAATGTTCAGAGGGTCTTGGTTTTACTGTTCGATTATTGTCCCGTAGGTGGCTAGGGACCATGGAAACGATAACTATATTCTACATTGTTCACTTTATTGACGTTATTACGGCAGATGTCAGAATACACTTTATATTCCTTTATTTAAATATATGAGTTGTGATTTGTTAATTGGGCATCAGTCGCCAATTTAGTGATTTGTAGTCTCTGTGTGAGTGAATTGGATCTGTTACATGCAGGGATACTCTTTACGTGATAAGAGGACGTCACTGTATGAACATGTGAACATGTGTAGTAGCAGGGTAACTACGAAGTATTCAAATTTTGTTAAAGAAACATTAATCGATGACTGATGCCCCTTTATTAAAATGTTCTCGAAAGTTTGCTGACTGACTGAAACTGACTAATGCCCTTTTAATAAATCACTATTAATATATAGTTCAATATATCTTTCTATTCTATATAAATAGTTTGTTATGTTGTTTAGATGTACACCCTTTCATGATAACATATCACAGTTTCTTGCCTTTCCATTAACATCGATACACTATTTTTGAACATAAAATGCGAAAAATCGAGTTTATGATAAAGCTGGTGGCAAACTTTTTTGTCTTGTGATGTTACACATGTGTGCCAATTTTCAAAATGATATTGAAAGATTCAGATTCATATATGATTTTTCTCCACTGAAAAATCATAAAAATGGTGCAAAATCTTGGCGATACAATGTCGCTTGACTGGTTTCCTAAAATTTGGGTATCTGTATGTACAACTGAATTAAAATACAGCAATACCTTTCAGATTAAGATCAAATAAGCTCAAAATTATAATAACATTGCATTTATATCGAATTTTTAGATTACCTATACAATTTTTTATGTACAAATATGTATATTGCATCATATATTTTTGATATAAATATGTAAAATCGCTGGACAAACATAATAATTTTCCCAATATTTTCATCAGAATCTCTACTTTTCACATTGTTTTTTTATTTAAAATGTTGAATTTGACAAACAAGCAATATGATGCACTAAAATCACATGGGCAAAATAAAAAATAATCTTCTCGTCAAAATTAGCGTAACAATTTTTAGATTAGCGCCATTTGCGTTCTATTCGAGTTAGAGACTTGCGGTTTCTAAATTTCTAGCCTATTGAGTTACTTATAACTTCCCGAAGTCGCTAAGTTGTGGCCTAAACGGTTCGCCGTCCACACCCCAACAATCAACCCGATATCGAAATTAGAATTCACAAGATTTCGACAGTAATTTCAGAGGCCTAGAGGATGGACTTACAAGGACGCTATCGCGTAAAAACGCCATCCTGACACATATTAAGACTTTTCCGACAAGCCCTGAGTGTTTGGTCGCTATCCTATCACTTCAATCTCTTTCCACTCCTTCGTGTTTGTGCTTTGATTCTTTTTGAGTTTTTCATGGTTTGACTACATGAACTCTGCGACTCTGACTTGGATTGGTCCCCGTCTATATGCAAAAATCTAATACCTAATAACGATTTAACGATAAAACAACTTTCGTTCAATCATTGGACAGTTCTGATCATTTTGTAATTTGAATATCTATTATTGAGTCATACGAGGTGTGTAAATTAAGTAATAAGACTGATTTTTCACATTGATTAAATCTCATCACCAGTAATGACACGTTCCATAAAATGGTAATCATTTTCAATCGATTCCAAAGAGTCAAGACACCTTTGTCTCCTGATGTCCTTTTTTTCCTGCGAAAGGTTTTTTAGAACCATTTTTGCGCAGATTTTCCTCATCTCCAATTCGTTAGTCAAAATCTGATGAACAATGGTGTGATTCAAATTTAACTCTTTCCCGATCATTCTTCTCGACCGACAATCTGAATGCATAATATCCCGTATTCTATCGACATTTTCATCGGTTCTTGAAGATGAAGGCCTTCCGCTGCGTGGTTCATCTTCAATCGACTCTCTTCCTTCTGGGAAGCCTTAAACCACCGAAAATCCTGGTCTCTTGAAAAAACACTGTCTCCGTAGGCGTGTTGAAGTTTTGCAAGAGTGTCCGTTGCGCTGTGTCTAAGTCTGAAGCAAAACTTGATGGCACACCGTTGTTCAAAATTAATATCACTCATTTTTAAAACGCATTAGAAAAAAACCGGTTTACAAAACAGTCACAAGCAACAAAAAACGACCAAGTCAAAACGTGTACTGAAGGTGCATTACATGTTAATCTACTATCCTTCCAAGTCCCGTCACCGCAGTGTTGCTAGATCGGGCGCTACGTTGCCAGTCTCATTACTTAATTTACACACCTCGTACTACGAAAGTCAAATATTTTTTTGATAAAGAAAAAGGTGACCACACCCTAAAACGTGCCTTACATTTCAATTTTTTAGCACTTGCCATGTTGTTATTCGTAATAATATTTTTTGGAAAAAATGGTAATCTTTTATTTTTTTTGTTATTATTTTTAACTTTATACATCAAGTTAGTATATCAAAGCGTTGATGTCTTGAAGTGAACAGAAATTCAAAATTAAAATGAAAAATAAAATTTAGATTGCCGATACTTATGTCCATTCCAGTATAAAGAGAAATGGAAGTGAAATTACAAGCGACTTCGGTCGGGGAAAACTAAAAACCGTTAATTTTATTAACTGCACATTTAAGTGTATGTGAGCGAAAGTAATATCACTTAGAGGAAATTAGAAAAATACGTGATAATTTTATTAAACGGGCAGTCTGTAGAAAACTATTCTCCGGAATTATCCCTTAAAGACCGAGTTTAAAGATAACGCGCCGCCATAAAATCTCTTGGGAGACCGTGATATCATTTATTTTAGTTCATAATGAGTTAAGGTTATATTTTCACGTTCCTTCCAGCTGCCTTAAGTGTTCCTTTTACGTAGTTGGAATAGCGTCTAAACAGCTCAGAAAAAGAATATTAAAAATGCGTGTTACTGATATGGATATCTAATCTATATACGAGGTGTATACATTAAGTAATAAGACTGGCAACGTAGCGCCGGATCTAGCAAAACTAGTGACATGGGACTTGAAGGGGCGTTAGGTTAACATGTAATGCACCTTCAGTACAAGTTTGAACTTGTTAGAGTCATTTGTTTGTTCTTTGTGACTGTTTTCGTAAACCGTTTTTTTCTAGTGCGTTTTAAAAATGAGTGGCATTAATGTTGAGCAATGGTGTGCTATAAGGTTTTTCTTCAGACTGGGCCACAGGGCAACGGATACTTTTGCAAAACTTCAACACATATACGGAGACAGTGTATTTTTCAAGAGGCCAGGTTTTTCGGTGGTTTAAGGCATTCTCAGAAGGAGAGAGTCCATTGAAGATAAACCACGCACTGGAAGGCCTTCATCTCCAAGAACCGATGGAATTGTCGATAGAATACGGGATCTTGTGCATCCAGATCGTCGGTCGAGACAAAAATGATCGGGGAGAAGTTAAATTTTAATCACGCCACTGTTCATCAGATTTTGACTAAGAATTGGGGATGAGAAAAATCGGCGTAAAAATGGTTTCACAAAACCTCTCGCAGGAACAAAAGGACATCAAGTAGAGGAAAGGTGTCTTGACTTTTTTGAACCGATTGAAAATGATCCCTATTTTATGGAACGTGTCATTACTGGTGATAACACTTGGATGTTTAAGTACGACCTGGAAACCAAGTGCCAATGCATGGAATTGCACACTTCAAGCTCTCCAAGACCCAACAAAGCAAGAATGAACAAGTAAAAGATCAAATGCATGCTGACTTGCTTTTTTTGATAGCCAGGGAATTTTCCACGAAGATTTGTGCCTCCAGTCCAAACATTAAATCAGCAATTTTACAGAGGTTCTTGATAAACTTAGAAAAAGAGTGATGCGTGTGAGACGAAACATCAAGAACAACTGGATGTTGCATTATGACAATACGCCTTGTCACACAGCCACATCAGTAAACGTTTCATGTTTTTAGCCAGAAAAAACATTCCTGTATCTCCTCAACCTACTTATTCGCCTGACTTGAATCCTTGTGATTTTTTATTTTCTCGAGATTAAATAATCACCTCAAGGGACGTCATTTTGGGACCATAGAAAACATTCAAACGGCTGTAACCAACCACAAGTATAAAAAGACTTTACTTGGGTATATAAAGCATATTTACTTGGTGATTATGAACAAATATGTTCGTATAAATATTCGGTAAGCCGTTTCTTACATAATCTGGTCAGGCAGACGTTTTAAAAAAGTTTCATTTCACGTTTTTTTACTATTGCAGCCTTCTACTTAGAACTAGTAATCACCCCCAATGTGATAAATGTTTCCTGACAAATACAAATCTCAAATTCATCACCGCCAAGGCCTTACTTTTTTTTGATATGTAGATGTATTGACTGGAAACCTTTAGGACTTTATTTCAAGAGTGGTCTACCGCAATGTTGGACTAAGGCGTGTTTAATTCATTCGACTTTAACCCCCATTATCTTATACATATATTACCTATTCACTCCAGTGAAATAATTTATGCTATTTCATTCGGAAACACCTTGTATATGGATTATAAATGTGCTGAATCAGAATTTATAAAATTTTTTTTTACTGTATTAAACTTGTACTAGTTTTATAAACTTATCGTTCTTGGGTTATCAGATTAGACCCAGTTTTGCTTCATTTTTAAAAATACGAAAATATGCATCCTACAACAAGTACTAAAAAACAGTTTAATATTACTTGATATTAAGAGAATATTATTTGTACTGAACTACTACTAAAAAATATACATTTTTATGTTTGGACAGAAAATTGCTAGCTGATTTTAAATACATTATTATATTGTTTTTTCGTTTTCTATTGTTTTAACGTTCGGTTGATACGTTTTGGAAAGATTCGTTTTTAAGTTTTAGAATACAAGCCATATCATTCTTACAGTGTATAAACTTATTCCCAAAAAAGTGAAAAAAAAGGTAAAATTTAAAGATCAAATTTGCATATGGTTTATGGACTTGGTTTATGAAATTATTTTATAAGAAAATTACTTAATTATAAATAATTACGTATTAAAAATTATTGTTGACTAAAATGTGTAAATTTGGATTACTCAACAATATTATTATGAAGGACGTATTTGTCGTATTTTATCAAATGAATGGATTTCTACAAAATGACATGTCATTATATTTCATCAACAGGTCCTTTAGTCTTTTTCTGTGAGAGTAAATCATTACTTCAATTCTGTAAATAGAGAATTTATATTTAATTATTTAATTGTCGAAAACGGAGAAATGGAAAAGTGGTGCTGATTCAAAAAAAAAAACAAATAGCTCTAGATAAACAATAGTAACTTTAGAAGCACAGCTACAATTATTCATGGAATAAACAAATATTTTTTTGTCAATAAAATTGGTCATAGTGTTTTCAATTTTATTACTACTAATTATATTTAATTAATTACAAATTGGTTATTAAAATTAATTTTAATAACCACGAGTATTTTATTAACAATTCTTACAAAATTAATGAGGTAGAAAACCTTCACACTGTATATACCAAAATTTGTAACATTTATATCCATTTTACTGTTAACTACAACTAACAAAATTATACCAATGGAATTTTTAACGACAGTTGCAGAATACTTTGAGCAATTAACAATTAATTAATAATAATGTGAGCAATTTTTTACATTTGCTTTTAAACGCTATTATATAATATAATTTCTTTCACGCTGAAGTCCTCCCTCGAACTTTCGGAAGAGCCTTTCGAGGTTTTATTCATTAATTTAGGTTAGTACAGATTACATGAAAACTCCTAAATTTCAATCTCCCCATTCTTCCCCTATTTAAGGGGTTTTTATATGATGGCGAGTGTATCCGAGGCGTCAAGACTAAAGTATAAGCCATCAAGCGATGGAAATTGTATTACGCAGGGGTCGCAGCGAAAATGCAATTTCCCTCAGACGCTTCGGAGATTTCGTACGGGCATTATCTTGAAGCGTTTCATGTGAATATTTAATTTATTTTATTAAACTCTATTGTTCTCTTTGTTTGGCGTCTAAATAAACTTGTAAGTTGGCGCTCGGAACAAGTTAATTTCGGAACAGTCGTTGCGCTGCTTTGCTTTAATGAAACGTGTAAGTGAAGTCAGTCCATTTCCAGTTCTGCTTCAGACGAACTTCAGTATCTCGTTTTCTAAGACTGAATTGTAACTCTATAATAATTGCTAGGGTTCGGAATGTTCGCCATCACGCGTGTTAAACTGCGTTAGATGGTGTAGTACTAGTGTGCATATGTGGGTCCCGGCGCGTTGTCGGGCAAAGTCAATGTCGTACATAGCACAGGCAAGAAATACACGCGTATATAATTTACAAGGCGCTTAAAAAATACTTGGAAAAAATACTTAGCTTAAAAAATCATAGAGTTTTATATTGCGTTATGGCACACATTTCCGGACCCTAATAATGACTGTAATACAAGTATATTCCATATATTCGGTCGTTTAAAAATATATTTTCCTAGTCACCATGGAAGGGGTTAGAATAAAAAGGGTATAAGTACAATTTTTTAAAATTATGGGATAACTGCGTTTTCTTATAGGTGAGATGCCTATTTATTGGAGTAAAAATGGTGCAAGTAATTTTAAATACATTTATCGACATATATTGCGTAGTAGAAAAATCTGGTAAACGAAAGTACAGACTTTGTTGGCATAAAAAGGATACAAATGCAATTGTATTTTTATTCCAACCCAGAATATACTAAACAATTACTGAGTTTCAACCGATCCAATAATACCTATTTATTCTTTTCTGTTTTGTGCTATATGGAAAACACGTAATGGAAAGCGATGAAGAAATAGAAAGTGCTGAAGGTAAGTTGCTGTGTCATATCTATTATTATGTTATAATAAATACCAACAAAATCTGATGAACGCTAAATTTAAAAAAAAGTTACTCAACTCGAAGAAATACACCAACATTTTTTGGAGCCCGGCCACACATACATGGAGTGTAACAGGTCATTTGGACTAATAGAAAAAATGTAAAAGGAAATTTCCGCAAGTATTTACACCACAAGATTGGAGTAATGTAATAGAATCAGCTTCTAAACGCTTCAAGATACAAGAAAATAAGATGATACGAGAAAAGAAGGTTTTTATTCATTTGCTCATCTCAATGCCACAATAGGTGATCCAAAAAAGGACATAGAGAAACAAAATTTAAGAGAAATTTCCGAGACATATGTTTCCCAGTTTAAAATTACTATTGATGATGATTTTCCTTTTACAACATGCGAGTGCCCTTTTTTGGGTAATGGCCGACCACCAAGAGATTTGCAGAAAATATTTTGCTCACAGTTGAATGAAAATCCTATTAATATTTCAGTAGAAAAAATGGAAAAATTTGCAAACACTTCTAGAATATATACCACGTGTATATCATAGCTTTTATAAAGACCTGAAGCATGGGAGTAAGAAAACTAAAACCAAAGGCAAGACAAAAATAAATCAAACGTCCAAAACCACTGCTTCTACATCAAAAGATATACAGAATGATGCTTATTTTGGTGATACGGATTCTGAGTTTGACGACGACGTGGATGATATACCTATACTGAACTCTGATTCTGACAGTAGTGAATATATTTGTTTTCTTAATTTTGGGAATAAAGTTTGTTTTTGCACATATTCTTGTTTTGTTTTTACTTTATTAAAAAAATGTTTGGAATAAAAAGTGTGTGTGCTTTTTTTTTTTGAAAAATATGAGTATTATCCTAAACAACTTTTGAGCTAAAAATTCTGCCATTTTTTAATTAATCAAAATAAAATTAGATTTTACTTAAATGTTTTCCTTACTTTTATATAGTTACTTTTTAAGCTCAAATATCTTCAAACAATGAAAATGTTACTTATACCCTTTTTATTCTAACCCCTTCAATTATTAAGTAGAGGTTAGTGACATTGCTAAAAAATACTGTTAAAAGTGCGCGGAAAAGCGGCAGCCCCCTCCGATACGTCGTCTTGTCTTGAAAAGGAAATTACAGTTTATATTTGACTTACCCGCGTATAATATATACAGTGAGGCTCAAAAATGCGCCCCCCCTTATAACTTTTGAAGGAGCAAGATATTAGATATTAGATTATCAAGCAAATCAGTTGAAATCGTTCTACTTTTACTACGAGAGAGAACCAATGAAAACTGAAAAAGCGTCATTAATTTTTTTCTTTCTAGGCATTTGAAAATGTGCAGACACAGTCCTTGACATCTTTCTGAGCTGGTAGTACGAAGCAGTGCCGACAGCTGGGGTTGAAGATGAATAACAGCTGATACATCGAATTGACACATAAATATTTAAGAATTAAAAAAAAAACAAAAGACTCTACTTCTAGTTTCAGCACTTTTTCTTTTTTTTATCAAATTGGTATTTTTATGGGCGCAATTTTTGCCACTAGCAATAACATTGATTGTTAAATGTAGTTAGATTGATTAATAACAACGACTAAGAAATGTCGTATGAAAAGACGCTACTTCTACAGTTTTCAGCACTTTTTCTTTTCTTTTTATCTAAATTGGTATTTTTTATGGACGAAATTTTTGCCACTAGCAACATTGATTATTAAATGACAGTTAGATTGATTAATAACAACGACTAAGAAATGTCGCTAACTGAAAATTCTTCTATTTTAAAAAAAATTCTATAGAGTAAAAATTAAGATCTAAAAGCATGAAATACTTAATAAATTTTAATAGTAACTTTAAAAAAAATGGACCAACTTTATATACACTTATATATTATATATCTTTATATATTACTTATATAAAGATTTTCTCTTTTAAAACAAATCTTATTGTTAAGACGTACTTGTACAACATGGACGCAATAATGGATTTGATTCAATAAAAAAATATGGGATTTGGTTTTGATTAATATCTTAACCTCCTGGTGTCTGATGTCTAGTACATACATACGTTTTTATTTTGTCACAACCATCTTGGAACAAGATAATGGTACAAATGATAACTGGCTCAAGATTTTTAAGTAACATTTTCAAATTACTATAAAAAGAGATAATTTTAAGTTACTTTTGCTTTTGATTATAACTTTTATAACGTAGGCGTTAGTAAGAACGGCTACTCAATTACTAATCCTGGCGCACCCGCCATTATTTTGACACATAAATGAGTTAGCCAGTATGTACCAGATGTAAGGTTTTAATTGATATATACAATGTGCCCGACATATAATTCTCACCTCAATACACTCCTGTTTTTGTAATATCTCAATATTTCAAAATCATCTAACATTAGTGTTCTGGACATTCTGAGACACCATACGGAGATGACTTTCTACATCTTTAAACGACAAAGCAATTTTTGGCGCATATGCTCCTCTCGGAAATCCCCACCGGCACCACACACTTTTGTTCACATGCCCACACCACGCCTCGTGGCTAGTGGCAGGTGGGCATTAGGGCAGCGGATCATTTCCTTTTATTTAGCTATTCAATTTTTTTTAGACAGTAATATTTGCTATCCATAAGTCAACATGGGCCGCATCTGTATATATTCTTCGATTAAAATATAAAATAAAAACGAAAAACGGATATTTATTTATTATATATTAAAAAAACTAATTTTTTTCTAATAAAAAAAGTTTTTCTAATTTCAGTAATATGATTGATACACTATATGATTGATTACCATTGACAATATATGATTTATTAATTAAAATATTAAGTTACATATTATACACAATGTATTCTACAAAAGTCCCTCAAACCTAAATGGAAAATGAAATTGACACAAAAATGATAAAGACCGACATTAAAATGGCTCAATAGCTCTAAAATTTAGCATATTTTATTCTAAAATATATTTAAATTCTGACCATCGCTTAATAAAACTTTTCGATAATTTTGCCTTGACAAGGTACTTTAACATAAAAATATTTAAACTGGTTCAATCAGCATCTATTTGCTTTTGAGAAAATGAAAGTAAGGTTAAAATTACTCTTTAATCAAACAGGCCCAGACCCCAAAACGTTAAATTTCAACTTGATTCTTTTGTCATTCACATTTTTTTCTCTTATATTAATCTGGGACATGCTGTGCATGCAACAAATATGTATGTTTTTGAAAAAAAAAAAATGAATATTTTTGACGTTAAACAAATAGTAGATAAAATCGGTTTAAAAAAATAAATTTGTATTTATAATTAACTAAGATGTTTTCCGTATTAAACCAGTCGAGTCGAGTCTTTGTGTGAGGCCTTTTCTTTTCTGTACCTTTAGGATTAAAGAAGTAGGTAAGGAAGAGATTAGTAATATAAGTAACGTCTTAGTTTTCCTGAATTCATCTCGAGATACGCTTCCGCTTTGGATAATAAGCTGCGCCGTTCCTTGCATTATATCTTCTTTCTGCTTTTTATTGGCTTGGCTGCGAGAAATATTTTACGAAACAGACGATATAACGAGCAGAAAATGCATAAAATAAATTTTTATAGGGGCGTCTCTCTTTTATAGTGCAACGTAGGTAGGTACAACCTTATTTAGGTACAACACTACATTGAAACATTTTCCTTGCCGCTGTATCATCCTCGAATGTATTATGATATCTATAGTGTCATCAAATAGTAGGTAATTCTTAAGACAGTTAATTTAATTCTATTTTATTAAAAAATGTGAGAATATAACAGATTTTCGACCATTTTTCGAATTTTTCTACTAGGTTGATAAATTATAGGTATAATAATATAATTATGTTTATGTGATAATTAAAATTAATTATAATAACTGTAATTATTAAAAACAATTACGGTTATCCATATTCGTTTTATAAAGTAGCTTCATTTACTTTGATTTGAATTATGTAAAGTGATGGTTTATCCACTAGTGAATAATTAGAAAATAACCATACAAATTACAGATTGAAACCAACAGTCTATCAAATTCGAGCTTACCATATGTTACATTTATTTAAATTCGGTTCAACTTGGTAGACTCTGTTGGTTTCCATCTGTGATTTGTAATTTGTATGGTTATTTTCTAATTATTCACTAGTGGATAAACCACCACTTTACATAGTTCAAATGTATTGTAATAACCTTGGAAAAAGTTATAAATATCTTAATTTTTTATTATATCCGGTTATATCAAATAAGACATATAAATACTATTTACAAATACATATATACCATATTTTATTAATCGCCTATATTACACAAAATTACTATTCCTTTTAAATATATTTTTTCTGTGTGATATTTTTATGCTTGAAATTATAGTGAGGGCGTAAAGTCGCGCATAAATTCTATAAAAATTAAAGGACATTTTTGTTAAAAAAACGTTCGGACAAGTCAATTAAATTTTTCATTTGCCGACATTTTGACGTACTTCTTTTGTTTTTTTTTTATTGACAGCTGTCAAAGATATGACGTCATCGATATTTTTTTAAATGACAACGTATGGCTTATGATACATCATTTGAAAGCTCTTACTTCACGCAGCATGCTCCTATATTTTGGTGAGATTCTATCAAGCCGTTTTAAAATGGCGACCGATCAAATGTTAAAATTGAATCAAAAACGAAGGAAAGTTTATTTAAAAAATCACTTGGAGACAAGATGTTCTACAGCTATTTGATCGGCTATTTGACATAACACGCACGTTCTCAACAGTTATCCAGAATTCCATAAATTGAGAATAAATAATATAAAAAGTATTCTTAATTATTTAAATTAAATTAATTATTTAAATGAATATTTGAGGGGGAAAAACTCTTTGGACGCCAGTTAACTTTGGAAACCATTTATGTTACCCTTCATATTACATAATGTACTACGAGAATTGTATGTAAAATTATGATGTTGCTATTTCAACGTGACCAACGTTGGTTGTTTAAGTAGAAAGAAATATAAAAAATATTTTGTAAAAACTCAAATAATACTAATATTTTGTACAATTTATTGGTATTTTTTAACAAATATTGTAATGATTTAAATTAGAGTCTTTTTGATAGAAACGTGTCCAGCAGAACTTTTACGTGGAAATCGATAGATACCAGTGTGCAATTCCAAGCACCGGTGGTAGAGCAACTCTTCACCCAAGAACTGTGTATAAAAAGACTCAATTATCGTTCATTTTTCAAACCCAAAATCCTAAATATCGAAGTCGAACGTGTACAACATGGAAATAGGAAAACGAATTCTTGAATTACTTGAATCACTGAATAGAGCCCCTAGATATCTGGATGATGGTAAAATTTTAAGTAGATATAATTTGGACGATGAGGAACTTGTGTGAAAAATGAATAGAATCGAGAATCTTCACCTCAAGAATACGTCAAAAAATTAATAGAAAATATGCCCTGTAAAGGTCAGACGACTATTGATAGTAAAGGCGACTGGGCAAACTATTAATAATAAAGCATCTTAATTCTAAGTTAGTAGTATTTAAGTATTGTATTTTATATTTTTACAATAAATTGTTTATTAAGTTTTCCTGGACACATTTTTCTCAAACAGACTGTATGCAAAGGGTTTTCAATCACATAAACAACTTTACTATAATAATTTTATATAACAAAGTTAACTGCAGTAAAGTTAATTGCAGTATAAATGTTATTAAAATATTAAATACTAAAAGAATATTAAAAGTACAAAAATAATTTGACAGAAATATGACATTAAAATAATTGAGTTTTATTAAAAATATTCTTTAAAATATCCATTTTTATTTTTCCATGTACAGTGTTGTGGATGAATTGAAAAACATCGAAGAATTCTAATTTTATCATAAAAATGTTAAAAGTCGATTTTTTGGGACAGGGCGTTCCGTTTAAAAATCAAAGGTTCCTATTTATTTCTCGAATCAAGTTAAGCTAGAACAACGCGAAAAATGCTAAAAGACTCCAAATTTTGAGCCATTATTGAGTCTATTTTATCTTCAAAGATACTCCGTTACAGTTACAGTCTTAAGTGGGACATCCTGTAAGTATAAAATATATAAAAGGTCTACTAGCTTTTACAGAGTTATATTCAAATTGAATTCATACATGAAATTTTCGTCGACAGCATAATTCGTCCCGGCGCCGCCGCCACATTTTCGGCATTTTATCGATTTATCTTACCCGTTCCTGTGTACCGGTGTTAAAGTTATACCCACTTAGTTAAATTAGGCAGAAATTCCACGGTGCAAATAGGAAGGCGCAGCGACACCAATAAGCATATAAATGGCCGAACTAAAGCGGGGAGAGGACAAAGATAACACGCAGAAGTGAGAAAGTAATCAGTGGAGACATTGTAGCCGAGTTGGCCGCTACCGCCACCGCCGGTCGAAATGGCCGCCCAGCGCTACGTTAGTACGCTTATAACAGTTTGTTGCCGCACAGTACAGGCAGCACAATACAGGGTCGCACCTACAGTGTTCATATGCAAGCGAATAACAAAACACCGAGTGTCTGGCTAGAACCTCATAGTAATCCATAATGCGATTCGAGCGGAAAAAAATAATTTCTCTAAACCAGAGGTTCCCAAACTTTTTTGTCCCGTAGACCACTAAGAGTGTTTCTTAGACCCCCTGCCTGCTTAATACTGAATTTTTCTAAACGTATTAACTTAAAATTTGTTCTTGACAGGCACAGTGCTACTGACATTGATAGGGTTTCTTGGAGATAAGATTTAAAGTAATTTCTTCTGTAAATAATGTCCATTATAAGTATTATGTCCCCTCACGTGGACCCCTCATTTACCCGCTGTCATAAACCCTCTGCAAGTCCGTATAGATCACTTTGGGAATCTATGCTCTAAACTTACCGTGTAAAATGTGGCAAGCGATATCAATTCCGAAACTGAATCAGTTTCGGAATTGATATCGCTAAAATCGTAATTGATATCGGTAAAAATTCTAAATTCAATATGTCGGATCCAATATGGAGAATAGAGCTTGATATAGTATGTTCTGTAGGGGTGTACATACAGTAAGTTCTATATATGTAGGGGTAATTGAATCTGAATTTGACAGTAAATGCCTACAATGTAAGATATATTAAATGCATAGAATTAATATACAAACATATTTACACTATCTTCAATACTTTTACTCCAAGAAAATTCCAGCTAAACTGGAATCTCGTATTTGTCAAAATCCTTGTCTCGAACCATATCTACAAGTACGATGTTAATTTGAATAAAAATCATTTGTTTATGAATGAAGCGGCCATAATTTTATCAATGACATTGTTTTTGTATCCACTTTCACAGCGTGAGATGCTAACTAGCTAAGTTTTATTTACAAACGTAAGTGGAAAACTTGGAAACTAAAATATTTTTAGATGTTCCAGAAACTTTATTAGACTCTAATGAAAACGACGAGGAAACACTATTGTCATCAAATAATGCTTCACTACCGAAATGTGAGGTAATGTTACAGAATATGGGACTGACGAAGAAAAGGAGGATTCTCAATAAAATATAGACAACTAAAACATTAAAACAATAAGAATATAACATCTAGACAGTATATAACATCTAGCAATAAGAATATAACATTGTGGATTACGCCTATTGGGAAAATTATATTAAAAAAACGCATTTTCACTCTCTGTGGTATTGCGGAAATGACTTAAACATGAAAAACAAAAACCTAATAATTAACTTTAATTTCAAGAGAAAAATGCCCTACATTTTTGAAAAGAGCTATTTTTCACGTAACTTTACCCGAAACTAGATATTCGCGAAAAAATGACACAACCATTGTATGTATGCATCATATTATTTTCTTCATTTATAAACGCACTTCGAGCTATCTAGCAATTTCGCAATTTATCTAATTTCATCAATAATTCCTCTTTACAACAAGCCTTTATCACACCCGTTGAATACATCAGTGCAGCAGTGACCATCCACATTTTTCCATATATGTATGTAAAGTGCCGTACGTACATTTGAAGTACGGCCCTGTCATACACCAAATAGTTAGTCCTCTAGTACGTACGATACAACTCATGGTCCTCTGGAGGCCGATCACGGAGCCGACTAGAGATTGCCGTCACCGGAAGCATCGACGGAGAAATTGGAACTGGACGTGCGGAAAAACAAAGCCCTTGATTTATTGGATAAGGAGTTTTCCGTGTCATTTTCATTGGCAAACGCTGGAAATTATGTAGCGCTCGGAGGAGATTCTCTCATTTAATTTGTCAAAAGATACGAAATGAGAGGCCTTATTTTTCGAACTGTATCCATAAATCCACTTTTTTAATGTCGATCTGATTATCGGAACATCGTGGCATGGAAAATATATTATACGTCTTATCCCCCGGCAATAATTAATGGTATACTGAATCAGCTTTAGCGCTAGCAGATGTTTACTGTTGCGCGACATATATATATATATTTCTTAATAAAAATATAACATCCCTGTAGAATTATTCAGAAATATTCGTTTGTTTACAACAAAATAATAGCTGGATATGTTCTAAAAAATATACCTATACATACACCACAAGAAGGAACGTGTCAAACAACGACAATTAGAAATAACACTCAACAATATATCTACTACAGCTCAACAAATAAATAATGAAATTAGTAATTATGAATCATGCACTACAAACCAGACAAGATATTGATGTCCTTCCACATTATACTTGAGATGTTCAGCGGTAGAATTGGATTTTATTTTGTTTAGGGATAATGAAACTTGGCTTTAAATGTGAACATTTCGTAAAAAAGGTTTACGATTTCACTTTGGACCAATTTATCAAGTTTGAAATCGACGTTACATACTTTAGAGTTCCATTTTTTTAAATTCTGAATGATCAAATATTTGTTTTACTTTCGGAGTAATTAAGATATGTCTTATAGTTGCAAATGAATGACGTAAATCTTCGTTTATTTTCGAATAGAAACCCTATTTAAAAGAAAATCATCATTACTAAATTTACACACCTCGTAGATTGAAATAACAACATAAAATACTAATACAACTTATTTAAACAAACCTTAAAACAAAATATGTTTTTTTTATTTATTTATTGGTATGCCATAAAGTAATAGTGTCCTACTGAACTGTATTCAGATAAAATATAAAATGCACTATATTTGTAATTTTTCTGTTATCTAAAAAATATATTTGGAGAATATGGTTTATAATTAGAAGATAAACAAAATTGGCGGAATTGAGATTGGTAACTTATGAACAGTAAATGATACGAAGGAATGAATAAGCGTTAGAAAAAACTTATGTTGTATAATTTATATGTCATAAAGGGTTTGTTTATATTTGTATTTCAATGGTAACTTATGAACAGTAAATGATACGAAGGAATGAATAAGCTACGTTAGAAAAAACTTATGTTGTATAATTTATATGTCATAAAGGGTTTGTTTATATTTGTAAAACTTTCAGTAGTTTCTGAAAAATATTGATATCCTGAAATCTTTTAATTTTTCCTCGGAAGACCTGCATATCTACTCAAAAATCAAACAGAATATCTCTTAATTTTAGTGAAGGTTAATCTAGATACTGTCGTTTGATATTGTAAAATCCAAAATTGCGTTTTTGACTTTTGTCAGGATGTTTTTGAAACTGTATATTTTGAAACTCGATATTTATAAAAAAAATTTACAAACAATTCCCAAAAATCTCAAAATTATGTCACTCGATGTTATATCACTATACACAAATATACCAACAAACCTAGCAATAGAATGTATAAAAAATCACTGGTCAAAAATTGCAGAACATTCACCAATTACTAAAAAGATTTTATCAATGGTATTACACTTTGTCTAAACTCATTTTTTTTACATACAATAATCAAAGTTACTCCCAAATTTTCGGAACTGCCATGGGATTGCCTATTTCCGCTACTATTGCTAATCTTGTAATGGAAGAATTAGAAAATACAATACTACAAAAATTAAACTACAAACCAATTTTTTACAAAAGATACGTAGACGACTGCCTGATTTGTCTCCCTAAAGATAAAGTTAAATATACACTAGATAAATTCAATACTTTTAATAATCGTCTACAGTTTACAAATGAACTTGAAAAAAAAAACAATAGCATTAATTTTCTAGATCTCACCATTATATACAACAAACAAGGAAAAATTGAAACTAACTGGTATACATGCAATTTACAATAATGATATAAAAAGCCCAAAACAAAACAATAACAAACACATGTCAATGCCATACGTACCCACGCTATCTGAAAACATATCAAATATTTTCAAAAAACATAATATCACTATAACCCATAAACCGTTTAATACCACAAAAAAATGTTCACAAAACTAAAACCCAATATCGAAAAAAATTAAGAAACTAATACTATATATAAAATAAATTGCCAAAACTGTAATGGTGTATATATAGGTCAATCTGAACAATATCTACATAAAAGAATCTATAGCCATAAATACGATATTAGAACATTAAACCAAAATTCCACCGCCCTTACAAAACATGCCATAGACCAAAATCATATGATTGATTTTGAAAATACACATATATTGAAAAAGAACAAAATTACTATAAACTAACAATTTAAGATATGATTGAAATTAAAAAGCACACAAACTCAATAAATAGCCGCACAGATATAGAGAATTTAAGTGAAACGTATTTTAACCTAATAAAATAAAGAGCTCAATAATTAATTATACAAATAATAATCTATTAATTATAATAATAAAAAAAAAACAACATTTTTACATCTTCCCATATACCTACATAATCACCTACTCAACTTGATATATAACTCACACCATACACCCATATTTATGTAAACACACAACAGATTCTCACATCATAAATTACACCACTTTGTAAAATATAAACAACCAAATCAGAAACTGTAATACCTTCATTCCTCAGTCGAACTAAAACATCTACAATAGACACGACTCAAAGAGAAAATAGAAAATACATTGTAAGTTACTAGTATACATTTATATAAATTTGTAAGTTAAAAAAAAATTTGTTCTTATAATTGTAGCTCTGATGATGGCTGAATAAAGCCGAAACGTTAGAAAAAAACAAAAACTTTTGTTTTTATAAACTGACCGATAATCCCACAAGTTTATCAAGTTGATATAAATATCCTACGTGATGAGTCACATGGTTTAGAAATGAGCTGTAAAATGTACTTTGTGGCTCATGTATTAGAAAGACATACAAATCTGGCAAAAATGTCATCAAATCTGGCTATCAACGAGATGGAAATAGCGGTTATGTTGAAGCTCAAAACGAAATATCAAACTTTTGAGAAGTGACTGTCACAATTGTAAAATAAATAACGACTGTCATATAATGTAACAGCTTTGACAATTAAGTAAGGTTAAATACATTTAAAAAATATGTCTCTTTTTGCTCGGCTGACTTTGATGACTTTTTTTTGGATGGCTCGTTATTTTGATTTTTGTACTTTTTTGTAAATTTATTCATACCTTGTTTTTAGCACCTAGCCATATCAATAATGGTGTTTTAATTTACACTTTTATTTAAATTAAATAAATAAAATAAACAATAAATATACAAACTTTCACATTTACTTAACAACTATCAAAAACCTTACGCAAAAAATATGACGGAATTTTTAAGATAATTACATAATCAAAATGTACGGTCGCCGACGTCATTTCATTAACAGTAAATTATATAACGCGGCTTTAAGCGATAAATACGGCATATTACGCTGTTCACAATATAAGGCCCGTGCCGCAATCACTGTGGAAAATATATTCTTTGTTGCGGAAAATAAGTGTTTATGCTTGAGAGAGCATGAACCCTTGTAATTGGCTGTAGGTAGAGAAATACTGAAAATCTCTAGAGTGTAAATTTTTCCATTAAAATATTAAAATTCTTGTGGCAGTACATTTATCAAAAAAAAAAAATGTTTCGTGTGCCTAATTTTCTATTTTGCGGGGAACTTGTTATAACGGATTCTGTTAGCTTCAGCTGTGTCTACTTCACAGATTTATTCAGTTTCTGCTATTATTAAATTCTTTTTGAAATTGAAATTATCTACGTGAAATGGGAAGAAGGAACTATTTGTAGATGTCCTACAGAGCGATAAGATACAGGGTTTCATGTACTGTCATAGTTGTTTTAATAAATTTATTAAATTATAATAACAGTGACAGATAAAAACAGATTCAGTTTCATTGTAGTAGATATAAAATATAATAAATACTGGCAAAATTATTATATATATATTTTCTCCAATTATTTTATATCCGACTAGTTCTAAAATATTTTGAATGATTATGAAAAATATTCTGTAACATTGATTCACCCATAGATGGTTAGTAGTATCTTCCTGGAAGTATCGCAAGATAAAAAAATCTTCAAAGTATGCTGTGGAATCGATCCAACATGAAATTTTGAAGTTTTTATTACTAAGAACATTAAATATGGTGACCAAAGCAAAACAAAAAACTTTTATAATTTAAAAGTACTGTAGGATACTACTTAGAGTATACTAGAAACGATAAAGAGTTGATGGACATTGGGTTTATTTAACATGAGACGCTTTACAGAATTTTCAAGCAGAATTTCCACACATAGCTTCGTCAAGTTTTGACTAGATCTGTAGCTCCGTTTAGAGAAACAGTAAGTGTGAATAGAAAGGAAGGTGGTGGGACAAACAAAAAGTTGAGGAGATGAGGCAAATTGTTAATGAATCTTAACAAAACCCTATTCGGCGTTTAAGCCAGAGAGAAAATGTATCTGTACTATGGAACTGTGTATATGTATTATCGAATCTGCAGTGCAGTCATGTGACCTGCATATGCATATGATTATCGTCTAAGCTCAGGCCAAGAAACCAAACGACCAGCCGCAGCGAATGCAATTTTGAGAGTGGTTGATGAGTAATTTATATTATTCTGAGAACATCTTGGAACAAACCTTTTTTTTACTGATGAGGCATGGTTTTATCTCTCTGGTTATATTAACTCTCAACAAATGAGAACATGGAACTCTCAAAATCTACATTTCTTTATAGAGAAATCTCTGCATTGAACCGATATCTTTAAGGGACATATTAATTGAACCGATTTTTTGAAGGGACTCTCAGTTCGGCGCGATACCATAATGAAATTTTAGGAAATTTTGTAACATTGTTTTGTAAGAAAACGTGTTTACGCCTCTTAATAATCATAGTTCGTTGTTTTGTCTTCTGCATCATAGATGTCGCTAATAGTATTCCCTATTCATCCATTTTTAGTTAGAAAAGATTTAACATATACAGGATTTGTCCGGAATGTAATGTCAGTGATTTTTTTTCCCGAGACTGTACGCGCCAGCCCGCGCTTTACGTGCTGGGATTGTGGTGGGGGGATCTGGCAACAAGATCCAACAAGCGTCAGTTGGCTACCGGTCGTTGTAGCGGTCGCATCACTCGTTCTTTGAGAGTCGTTACAGTGACCCGGTGCAAGAAAAAATGCAACGTTCGCTTGAGCAACGGATGGCGATCAAGTTTTGTGTGAAACTGGAGAAGAGTGCTGCGGAAACCATTCTAATGTTGAAGAAGGCTTTCGGCGTCGATTGTCTTTGGGACAGACAAATTTTCCGGTGGCACAAGGCCTTCGCAGAAGGTGGGGAAGATGTCAACGACGAGAACCGCGCTGGACGGCCATCAACCTCCAGTTCCGACGACAATGTGAAACGTGTGCGTGACTTGTTGAACACTGACCGTCGTCTAAGTGTCCGTTTAATTTCCGAAACATTAAACATTACGAAAAACATTGTTCACGAAATTGTGTCGGAGTCTTTAGGAATGAGGAAGGTGTGCGCGAAGCTCGTGCCAAAAGTGCTAACGGACGATCAAAAAGCGAGGCGCGTCGAAACCTGCCAAGAACTTTTGGACACCTGCGAAGACAACCCAGCTTTCCTTGATGACGTCATTACCGGGGACGAAAATTGGGTCTTTGAATACGATCCGGAGACAAAGAGGCAAAGTGCGGAATGGCACACGTCGAACTCCCCTCGCCCCAAGAAGGCCAGGATGTCCAGGTCAAAGATCAAGACAATGCTGATTGTCTTTTTTGATTTCCGGGGATTGGTCCATCATGAGTTTGTTCCGCAGGGGACAACCGTAACCGGAAAGTTTTACGTCGAGGTGCTGAAGCGGCTGAAACGCAGGGTGAATCGCATCCGCCCAGACATCTCAAAATCCTGAAAGCTTCACCACGACAATGCGCCTTCGCACACCTGCTACCTCGTGGCCGATTACCTCGTCAAGGCAGGCATCACCGTTGTTCCCCAGCCTCCCTACAGCCCCGATGTGTTCCCCCCCCCAGACTTTTTTTCTGTTTCCGCGCCTCAAAACCCCAATGAAAGGACAACATTTTGGGTCGGTGAAAAACATTCAGAAGGCTTACACCGACGCTTTAAAGGCGATTCCGGAAAACGATTACCGTGCGGCTATTGATGCGTGTAAGACCCGCTGGAACCAATGTGTGGACGCAGGAGGAATGTATTTTGAAAGTTTCTAAAGATTTGTACACATAGAACCAATAAAAACCATTTTTCAAAGCTCACTGACATTACTTTCCGGACAAACCCTGTAGTGACAGAGGGCAGAATACAAGAATATAGTTATAGTTATTTACTAGTTCAATCGTAATACAAGAATAATCAGCGAGATTCCTTTCCTTCCCTACCCTTTATATCTTGCTGGTTTTCTCAGTGAGAAAACGACAGTTTTGTGGTGGTAAGTTTCTTATATTTTTTGTTTTAATTTGCTATTAGTATAACTAATTTAGTTAATAGTTCATAGCAAACACAACACAACGTATTAGACGACAAATATATGTGACAAGGCTACTTGCAGCAGGATGGTCCAACAATTCACGTACCTCTGAGTTTTTCGACGACCGAATTGTTAATCGTAATATGTTAGTTAGGTGGCCACCCAGATCCTGCCACACGCTGTGTGACTTCTTTTTGTGACCACACATTAAAAACCCGGTTTTCAAATCCTCTTTCGAAAATTTAGAAGTCGTACAGGCTAGAATTACTAATAACTTTCAGATTAACAACCCTCTCAGATGCTCACCAAAGTTTTCGATTCGATGAAAAGAAGAATGAGAATATATTTGGATGTAGAAGGTGGACATGTCACTCTTTAGTTTAAATTTATAATTTTTAAGTTCTTTGTTGAACACTTTTTTTTTAAATTATATTTTATGCAATAATAGTGACAGTAATGTATTTTTTTTTAATAAGAAAAACCTCATAACTTGATAGTTCCAAGAGAAATTATTCAAGAAATGAGAAATTTATTGATTCTACATGCACGGTGAGGAAGCCTTTTTGTCTTTAAAAAACGTATCTTTCGTTATGTTTGAAATTACAAAGCCTACATTAAGGTCAGATTTTGTTGAACGCATGATATACTGTGCCATCTTAGGTGACTGACACTGTATTTTACCAGTTAACAGAATAACGTTGAAGCTAAAAGTAAAAACGTAATTAAGATGTAACTGGTTGGTTTTGGTCAATACATTATTCTACTTTCATGTATGTAACTTCCTGCCTCTGCTCGATTTGCTGTAATATTTTTTTACTTATTTTGCATTTTATAACGTTGAAGTATGTCGACGTAATATACATTTTTTTCAATAACTCACATTTTACGGCGCTAAGGCCGCTGTTAAAACAGATTAAAAGGGCCGTAGACGGCTTCTGCAGGGCTACAGCGGGACCAGAGCTATGCATTGCGAGGTGTTTCCATGGTTACTCCGTTCCCCAGACTCAGGAGACCCGGATTGTCATGTCCGGATTCCAAATCTCTTCTGTTGGCATTTATTTATTCTATGGGAACAACACTTTTGTTTGACGAATAAAACACACAATAGCTCAGATAAAAATCTGTTCTCTTTATACTCTATAATTTTTTTGGCGCCAACGAGCGACATCCGGTAGATATCGGACGCTGTATGCGAGTTTGAAGGGAATATAATATGAATATGTCTCTCTAATAAAAAATTCAAACAAATTCGCATCGCATACATATGTATGTACATAAACAAATAGTCCACGCTGTGTTAGTTAAAAAAATACATGTTTTCAAAAAAGTGCGCGCCAAGTGAGAAAAAATTATTTGCAATTGGTGATTTGAAAACGTTATATATATTTTGACATTCTATGTCTTTATTATGGTCGTGACACGTCATGCGTCATGTCACGCGGTTACTACATCTGTTCGCCGGCCCGACGTATAACATGAAGGGGTCTTTATTATGGGATTGCCCCTGGAAAATATTGCGTCATGCGTCACGTCACGCGGTTACTACATCTGTTCGCCGGCAGGACGTATAACCTGAAGGGGCAAAATCTGGGGTAGGGAAAAACTCTATCGAGCATCATGTTTGTGACGCATGACGTCATGGGTCCAAAGACATGAATGTTCCATGGCCTCACGTGCGTAGCTTCGTGAGCTAATTTCGGGATTTTTTAAATAAATTGATAGGTATATATTTATACCTATATCGATATTTGTGAAAATTGCGAAAAATGTTAGTATGAAAAATTTTTCAGATTACTGTTTTGAACTATGTACCAAGATCTAGTGAAGTCGATGTTTCACAAATCAGTTTTTTCATTTTCTAAAAATAACTAAGTTAAATTCGTTTACTTTTCAATTAACAACTTTTTGTTCCAAAATATTAATTTTTGAATACTATAAAAATTACATTTATAATAAATTTTACTTTTTATTTAAATATAAATGAAGAGTACATTGAAATAACATCCGTACCTACTAATAAATGTAATAAAAAAGAAAAAGAAGAAAATACCTTAGAAAAATCTTAAAAGTGATTGCTATTTAGTAGTATATTTTATTATTTTTGATTTCCTGACTTTTTTTGTTTTAAAACAATCCTAACGTTTTTCTGAAATCCGTTTTCATCAAATAGGTACTGTGATTTAAAAAAACAGATGGTGCTTCCTTTTTAAGAAAAGAAATGTGATGCACAGAAGTATGCCTTTCAAAACTACAAGTTATTAACTTAATTTAGCAAAAATTATATACTGGGTGCTCAACTCAAAACTGAAACCTCAACTCAAAATATGTGCAAAAAAACAATATTCTCAAATAGAAGCTCCATATTTTTATAAGGAACTAGCGACCCGCCCCGGCTTCGCACGGTTTACGACATCACATTGGAAACCTCTAAAATTATCAGTGTTTCTGTACCATATTATGCATGTATTATACATACAAACCTTCCTCTTGAATCACTCTATTAAAAAAAACCGCATCAAAATCCGTTGCGTAGTTTTAAAGATCTAAGCATACATAGGTAGATAGGGACAGACAGCGGGAAGCGACTTTGTTTTATACTATGTTATGATTTTATAATGAGGCTATTTTTTATTAATTTTTTTTTATTCGAATAGAATTACAATTCAGTATTGCCTACTTCAAAATAACTTCCTTGGGAAGTTCTTCATAGCAGTGCTGGAACTCATACACTAGAATAGCCTTCAGCTGGTCGCTTACAGCCGTTTGAATGTTTTCTATGGTCCAAAAATGACGTCCTTTGAGGTGATTTTTTCAATCTCGGGAAGAGAAAAAATGTCATAAGAACTCGAGTCGGCGAATAAGGAGACTGATGAGCCACAGTATGTGTTTATGGCCAAAAACTCGTTTACTGAAATGGCTTGATTTACTGAAGTGTTGATTTACTGTTTGGCCAGGAGGCATAAACTCTTTGTGCCATTCTGTCATAAAAAAACCAATCAGCATTTATTTGATTTTCGACTTGCTCGTTCTTGCTTTTTTTGGGTCTTGGAGAGCTTCAAGTGTGTCATTCCATGTTTTGTCGCTTAGTTTCAGGGTCGTACTCAAACACCCAAGTCTCATCGCCAGTAATAACACGTTCATCACAGTGGAGATCATTTTCAATCGATTCCAAAAAGTCAAGACACCTTTGTCTCCTGATGTCGTTTTGTTCCCGCGAAAGGTCTTTTGGAACCATTTTTGAGCAGATTTTTTCTCATTCCCAATTCGTTAGTCAAAATTTGATGAACAGTGGCGTGATTCAAATTTAGCTCTTCCCCGATCATTCTTGTCGTCAACCGACGATCTGAACGCACAAAATCTCGTATTCTCTCGACATTTTCATCGGTTCTTGAAGATGGTGGCCTTCAGCTGCGTGGTTAATCTTCAATCGACTCTCTTCCTTCTGAGAATGCCTTAAACCACCGAAAAACCTGGGCTCTTGAAAATACACTGTCTCCGTAGATGTGTTGAAGTTTTGCAAAAGTATCCGTCGAACTGTGTCCCAGTCTGAAGCACCGGTGCTCAAAATTAATGCCACTCATTTTTAAAACGCACTAAAAAACGTTTACGAACAGTCACAAAGAAGAAACATGACTCTAACAAGTTCAAACTTTACTGAAGGTGCATACATTAACCTAACCCCCTTCGTCCCATCTCTTATTTTCTGATCCCTCTTCCAGTTTATCCTTAATGATACACCTCGTATATAGATTAGATATCATATCTTAACACTCATTTTTATATCCTTTTTCTGGCTCTTTAGACGCTTTCCAACTACTAAAAGAACACTAACAGCTGGAAGGAACTGAAAATATACCTTAACTCATTTTCTCCAGACTAGGTAACACAAGGTAAACTTCTATTTAATTAAAATTTTCACTGATTAAACCTTTGCTCAAAACTAATGTCACTATTTTAAAGAAAACTTGTTAGAGTCACAACAAATGACTCTAACAAGTTCAAACTTGTACTGAAGGTGCATACATGTTAACCTAACGCCCCTTCAAGTCCCATCTCTCTAGTTTTGCTAGATCCGGCGCTACGTTGCCAGTCTTATTCCTTAATGTATACACCTCGTATATAGATTAGATATCGATATCTGTAACACTCATTTTTAATATCCTTTTTCTGAGCTCTTTAGACGCTATTCCAACTACGTTAAAGGAACACTTAAGGCAGCTGGAAGGAACGTGAAAATATAACCTTAACTCATTATGTCTCCAGACATAGGTAACAGACGAAGGTAACACTGTCTCCGTAGGCGTGTTGAAGTTTTTGCAAAAATATCCGTTGCGCTGTTTGAAGCACAACCTGATGAGTATAACCTTTGCTCAAAATTAATGTCACTCATTTTTGAACAAGTTTGAACTTGTTAGAGTCACAAACAAATGATTCTAACAAGTTCAAACTTGTACTGAAGGTGCATTACATGGTAATCTACCGCCCTTCCAAGTCCCGTCTCCGCACTGTTGCTAGATAGGCGCTACGTTGCCAGTCTCATTACTTAATTTACACACCTCGTATATCTAATTAATTTCTAATAAAACAAGTTATTTTTACAGCATCATTATTTATTATGAAACTATTATCATATGCGAACATATATATTTTATTCTCTTTTTTAGTATTAACGAAGATGGCAATTTGAAATATTCTATGTATTAATTTATTAATTAAAAGATACTTATTTATCTTCGTAAAAACCCACATATGAAAATGATCGTTTTATTTATGTTTTCTGGTTTAATTTACAGATATCATTTAGTCGAAATCAGTGCCCAAATTATATAGGTTTAGTATGTTATAGTGAACAGTATAAGGAATTATATTGTTTTTCTGTAAACTGTCAAGGCAGGGGCTGAATATATTTGAAACGGATAGTACGTATAATTGCTTAATAAAATCCTCGGAATGTAAATTTTGTTGTATTTACGCTGAATTTTGGTTCAGTATAGAAAAATTTAATTATCTTGCTTTTGTCGATAGTCAAAAAATAGATAGGAGGCGAGTTACTTTCGAGAAACACCCGGTATACATCGGTAGTCAAAGGACAGTCACAGAGGAACGAATCTGAACAAAAAAAACCTGTGGTTATAATCTTATCTTGATTGGTGCCAAAGCTGGCCGCGCGCCTTTCGGCCTAAACCTAATGAATCCGGACAGTCAGGACGAGATTATTCATATTCCAGTCGATTCACAATAGAACGAGTGGATCCAGGTTTCTAGGTAATTAAGCGCGGGGATAATGAAAGGGAGATTGCTTTGTACGGTTAGCGCAAGAAATAATCATCCGCAGGATAGCGATAAGGGGTGAGAAATGCGATTTCGCAAAGTCGTTTATTTTAATTAGTTTCCTATAACGCCGAAGTAGTGCAAAATATATGCTTTATTATCTGTTTATTGGATTAACGATTCGCGCCGTTCTATAAACAGGAAGGTAATATTTAACAGGAAAATAATACTGCTGTTTAATAGATTAGTGTTGCAATTTGATGGGATATTACTGGGTGTTTGCACTTGCTAGTGTTGAAAAAGTCAGGTTTTTCAGTATTTTGGTTTTTTAATAAATTTACAACAATTTTAGTTAGTTTAGAAATCAATTTCACTTAATTTAATACAATGAATTTTAATATACTGAAAAAAAAAGCTGAGAATAACTATAATAAATAAATCTAACAGTACAGAACGAAATTTATATCAATAACCTTAAGGCATTATTTAAATTTTTAGTAGATTACCAATAAAAAACAAAAACTTATATTCAAATAGACCGCAAAAGAACTTGGTACCTAATTTATAACCTGTTAGTTGAATATTAGTTGTACAGAGTATATTAGTAAAGGACCCAATAATTGGCACTTTAAGCGAGCGGCACTCGTACAATGGGTATAACATAGAGGGTAAATATAATATTTACAGCAGTTGGCAGTTGGGTCTAATTTAGGAGTTTTATTTGTCAATAAATGTTTTAAATTAGCTGCAGGTCTATTATTGTAAATTTACTTTTTTCCAAAAATATGTGAAATGCTGTAGTTATTGGCACCGATCAGCAGTAATTGGCACATATTTTGCTGCAGTTATTAGCACGCAGCTCTAGTTATTGGCACCTACTTTGTTGCAGTTATTGGCATAATACTCTAGTTATTGGCACCCGTTTGTCAGTAGTCATTGGCTACCGTTTATTTCCGAAATTTGAAAGCAACAACAAAATAAAATACATTTAAAAAATAAAAATTCTATATTAGGCATATTGCACATTGTTTTGATCACATTTATTTTTTGCACACTTGACAAGTAAAATATTCTGCATATATATGTATTATTTTTCTAAACATTTGTAATGATTATAGAACATCTTTGGCACTGAATACCAATATTTAATACTGTGGCATTTTTAACACAGATAAAGCACAGCCCCTTATTCCATATTAGGTAGATTATTCTTTGGTGGATTTTGCTTTTTGGCTTCGAATGGTACCTCGTGGTCACTTCGTACTTCTTGTATTTCTAAATCAGTCTTGTTCGTCCTTTCACATTTTTTGTTTACTAACCTGGTTCAATTATTGAATTCGTTGGTCCCGTAATTACCTACTGAAGTTAGGTTTTTCACATGTGCACGTTTAGGATTTGTCGCCTTCGCAGCCGCATTCAATTCTCTTTTTGGTTTGTTTTCCTCCTTTTTCTTCTCCGTTTCAAGTTTTTTTTGTTTCCTTTTCTTCATGTACCCCCCTTTTTCCACCCACTAGAAGTAATTACATATGGAAGTCTTTCAGTTTGATGCTGGTTTTTGCGTTCTGGTGTCTTCTGCCAGAGCAAATGTTGTCGAAGTTTGTTATGGGCACCATAAGAGTCGATAGGTTTAACATGTGGAACACCATATAAATTGTCATTGGGAAATATCCATCAAAGTTAGCTGGCCGGTTTTTTTTGCTGCTACATTTGCCTAAATCGTCAGTCTCATTGTTATCTATTTTAAAAGGAGTGACATTCTCCTTATTTGCAAATTCGGTTTGTAGAAGAAAATATTCTGGACTATTTGTTGGAGCAGTCTGGTTACTAATAGATAACTCGAGTTCTTCTTCTTTCTAATGAATTACGATGAAATAAATTACTTTTGCAATACCTAGTAAGAAGGCAAACTATATATAACATCTTGAATTTTTATTTTTATTGAGAATATCCATCACAGTTGAGTCTGCCGATCACTTGTGCCAATTGTGTTAGTATTACTTGGCCAATTGTGTGGTATCAAAGGCCTTTGCTAAATCTAGAAAAACCGCTAAACATTTAGATGATTTATTCAAGGCTCTTACAGTTGTGTTAACAAAGTCCATTATGGAATTTACGGTGTTAGATTTTTTAACAAAACCAAACTGTCTTTCTGTTATTACATGATGCCATTACGTGGTGGAGCCCAGTCAAGAAGTTTCTCAAATGAAAGTATGGCATCGTTCGGTATACCGGGGAGGCTAGCTTGTACAGATTTTCAGTTGAGTTTGACGCATTTTCACCATGTGCAGGAATTTGAATAATGTACTAACTTTTACGTGTTAATAGGGAGGGACACAGTCAAATGTACCATCGCTATACAAAAAAATACTGTTTTTATAATTTTTCTTTGGTATTCAGAAATTATGAGAATGATCCGATTCACATATCGTCAGTTCATAATGTAGAACGATATTTTAAAATATTATCTCAACGTATCGTAATTCGTGATTCAACAAAAAACCGTTTGTAATAAGAAAAATGGTCTCTAAAGTCAACAGCGCTCGAAGGAGAATTTCTCACACTTCTTCGCGCTTTATGATAAAATGGTTAGGAACACATCAAGTGCTGTTTAGCCCTCGAGGACTCTAAATGCGATTTTTTGTCAGCAGCCATTAAGTGTTTTTCAGGCATTGTCCCTTCGTGCTTTCGAACACGAAAGTGCCATACATTCTGTTCCACTCCACGCTCTCGAACACGGACCGAAAAGCCCTCGATACTATGTGTTCAAACACGTAGGGAAGGAATTCTTCACCTACTTAATGAGGGATTAACTATTAAAATTATATATCTGAAATCGGCATATACTATACTAGTAATTAACACAGAAACTTAAAAAGGGATAATAATTATTTTCTATTTACAAATGAAAGTAATACACCAAAAGGTAAAAAATAACACAGGTTTACAAAGATATCTAGATCTGGGGGTCAGACTATACGATTACTATGTATTTTTCGACGCTGAATTCGAATATATTTTTAGTTTTGCTCTATCACGTCAGAATTTTGAGATATCGAACCTAAAAGTGCAAAAAACACGGTTTTTTGATATATTTGAGGTTATGTAGCTTCGAGAATTTTTTTCTCAAAAAGTCATGTATGGGATCTTAAAGTACAGATCTTAAAACGCCGTTGAATTTGCTCGAAATATCTTTTTTTTTCGTCGAGATATTGCAATTTAAATAATGATCATAAGGTTTCCGTACGTACTAATTAAATGTATTGGGAAAGATATGATATGAACAATTTTCAAAATTCGATATCTCGGTGAAACAAAAAAGATATTTGAGCAAATTCAACGGCATTTTAAAGAGGAAGATTTGTACTTTAAGATTCCATACGTGGTTTTTCGAGAAAAAAATTCACAAAGCTACATAACCTCAAATATGTCAAAAAAAGTGTTTTTTTACACTTTTGGGTTAGGATATCTCAAAATCCTAACGTGATAGAGCAACACTAAAAACAGATTCGAATTTAGAATCGAACAATACAGAACAAACGTATGGTCCGACCCAAGATCCAGACAATTGTTTTTTTTTTTTTTGTAAACCTGTGAACAAAGTTATCTGGATATTGATTACTATCTGAATCTTTTATTGCCTGATAGATTGTCGAAATCGAAATAACTTGCTCTCTGTAGATCCTAACGATATCACGTTTAGGTACTCGTCCCGCCAACTGATAAATACCTCTACGAAGATCAAGCTTGTACGACATTGTATTCACTTTTATTACAAAAAATATATATCATATTAAACTTCGAACAATTTACTAAATTCTGTTTCCAACGGCAACTTGATCGGATCATGTTTACTATAAATTAATTTTATTGGAATTTTTTCCGAAAACTTTTGAGATGTACGTTATATTTACACATCCGTTCTCTTGTACAGCTTGCCTCCCTGCAGCAAATGGAGGATTAATTCACTTCAAAGTGGTCGTTTTGTAATATTACGTTTGTTTTTTAAAGAGCGAAATACCTCATGTTTCTGTGTCTTTTTATTGCCTTTCGCCTTTGTGCCACGTTAAATATTTGAAATGCAGTTGACAATCTGGATAACGCTTTATACGTTTATGTGAAATTATGAAGTAATAAAACATTCAGTTGAAAACGTTGCATCTCTAAATTTGATTCAGGCTGAATTATTTTACTGGACTGAACTCGGTACGGTAGAGCATGATTTATGAACAATTACGTGACATGTCAATGCATTGTCCATGTGAATTGATTGTTTTAGCGTAAATTTATAAACTAAATCTAGTGCAAGCGTGGAATAAAAATTCGCTCGTATCAATATTTCACTCAACATAGATAACTACTAGTTAGATATTTAAGAACAGGACAAATTGAGGCGAATATTAGTTTGGAATATTTTACTCTTCAATTTTGTGGTTCTTAAACAAAATATTAACAAGTTGAGTAACAGTTTTAGGCGTTCATCTGAAGTCACCTCGAATATGTTCATTTCTTGAAATCGTTAACTTTGCCTGTGGAATCTTTGACTAATATAGCAACTAAGGTCCCGTTTCGGCTCTGGGGGTCGTCGGAACGAACTCACAATACAAACACAAAAACCAAAAACTAACACTACAAATGTTCAACCCTCATCCCCATGTGTAATAGTGCACCTTGGGTTGGAGGTTGAATTTTACTAGACAAATTTTTTGGTACGATACAATTGAATTCTGTATCATCAATTAATCCCTCACGCACAATTTCAACCCCCACAACAATTGGGGGGGGGCGTTCATGGGGTGAGAGGTGGGATTTTGAGAGAAGCATTTGCGATGCCCAAATATCGCTGCTTTTTTGTTTTAATTTAAAAAAGTGTATTTTTGGACTTCGAAAAAATCCGTCTTTACAATAAAGTTCTGTCTCTGGGGGTCATAGGCCAGAGACGGTGGAAAAATCGGTGTTTTTTTTCAGGATGTACTTGACACACGAAAACTAACTCCCATGTACAATTTCGACTCTCACCCCCGACCGCAGAAGGGTATTTTAAGAAGTATTTTGACAGGTTATCGAAATACCAAACATGGGTCCTGTTTTGAATTCTCGCCCAAAGTTTATAAAGAGTTTTTGTTGAAACATAACATACATTTTATTAAGTATGTAGCCCAAAATATCGAAATAACATGGATCTGGAACAGATGGTCCGATCAGTTGACCAAAATCATCAAAGCTAATTCCGTGTGACTTCTGCATCTGGGCTTGCCTAAATTAAAATTTATGTTGTTCCAATTAAAATAGTAATCAGAATCAGTGATAATTAGGTGAGGATAGAAGATGCTTGTAATAAAATTAGAAATAATTATGGACTGTTTGCGAGATGGAGGCGGTATTCACAGAAAATAATCAATTTGTGTAATACAATGATGGTCATGATTTACATGATGGTGATCATGTTGTAAATTATATATGTTTTTCTTATTAAATGGCGTTAACTTGGGGGGTTTCTGTTAAAAACAATCGCTGTTTTGTATTATTTTCCAAAAAATAAAATCAAAGTTGTGACATGTGTGAGCTTCTTTCTATTTTTGATCTATCAACTTTACATAATTAAGCAAATAAGGCGCCATTTTCAATAAGCTCTGACTCCCTTAGGAAGTATTTTTTGGATTAGGGTAAATTAGGTTAAGTGGATATCAAATCCCGTTTAGTATCAGGAGATATTTTAGATATCCTGTAAAATACTTTAGTAAGGTACATCTGTGTAGGTTATTTCATATTGACTGCTGTTTATTAATCATATTTAGTAACATCAAAAAGTGTGCTTGGTGGAACGTAAAATTGAAAAAACCATTACTGTTGCATTTTTTTTTCATAATTGTGTAAATTGAAGGATCAGGTGCTGCTGTTGTTTGTTAGTTTTTATTACCGCATAAGTACAAGAGACGGCATGACACTAAAGTCTCAAAGACTGGTGCATAATCAAGAATGTGACCGAAGCATCGAGGGCATCACTTTTAATACAAATCCTGGAAGAAAGTAGTGTACTAAAGTCGTCAACAAGACTGAGATGCGAGTATTTGATGCTGAAGTCAACATTGTTTTTTAAGAAAACACAAATAGCTCTAAGTATATCAAATTATATTTTTTGAAGAGAAGGAATTCTTTCACTATAGGCGAAAGTAATATTGTCCAATTGTCCAATAAAACCGAGATAGCCAACAAAATTTTATACAGAAAAAATTCTGAAACTTGCTGCAGTATATCTTCGGACACTTCCATAATAGACGCAAATAATATTGATTAGAATAGAGTAGATCGGCACTAGAGTAAAAGTTAAGAAAAGAAGTGATATGTAACGATTGTTACAACTGTACTACAAATATTCATATAAATGAATACGTTTTTAATTCCTAATGAGAGTTTTTTTATATCCTCTATCTTCCCTAGGATGTAGAATTACTTACCTGCCATTACTAACAGAGATGTTTCAAGTACCAACAAAAAGTACTGGAGTATTGAAAAGTATATAATTACAAGTATATGAACTGAGTATAAGTACAAAGTACTGAGTATATGTACTCAAGTACAATTACTCAGTTATTGTATTTAACTTGAGTTTATTGAGTTGTCTGTGTTGTTAATAAACAACGTCTAATTCAATATGGAATGTTCTCATTATAGTCTTGCGAAGATCTTTAGGATAGAACCTTTCTTCAATAAGCATCCTAAAAGTGATGCCTCCGATGCCTTGATCACACTGTGGGTTATGCACCAATATTGGTAACTTTTGTATACTGTCTCATGCCGTCTCTTCGACTTATGCGTTAATAAAATCGAACAAAGCACAATTATTACTGTTACTAAATATTATATTAATGGTACCACTCTGGTTGTTAATAGTAACCAACTTGTATTAGGTAAAATTAACTTACCCCTTTCCGAGTAAACTTATAACAGGCAACTTATCGTAGAAGGAGTGGAAAAAAATACTTTGTTCAATTTTGATACGCCAAGATAATAATGAGACATAAGTAATGTTATTTCACAAATACTAAAAGTAAATAAATAAAAGTTTCTTCATCTATAAAATTCGCTAGCTATCCTTGAAAGTTCTGGCTTAAATAAATTTGTTTGCCCCACAGATGCGCTACATGCATTCATTTGGAATATTTTCTCGCTACGCAATAATAAACCACTCAAATATTTAAAAGTGCATTTGTTCCGACGCCGAACAAAGCGAGAATCAATTTGAGGTAATACTCTCATTCAGCAAAACATTATATTATAGAAGCAACTGAAGGAGTGATGGAACACAATGGAACACAACGGGCACTTTTTATATTCCCTTAATTGTGTTCGAGACGGGATAAATTGAAAAAGGACAATGGCGCCGCGGACGAAATTCATGCCGGTGTTAGTCACGCTACAAGTGCACATCCGAATTTCTGTTTGGGACACATCTCATTAGTCGTCGAATATTGGATCTCAGTCAATTTCTCCGGTACCATTACCAGTGCATTTCAAGAAATTCAATTTTGAATTTAAATATGTGATCAGATTTACGATTGCTATTTCCGGGCCGCACTCCGGCGGGCCCTCCCCGGGTATATAGCATAATAGACGTTCAGTCCTTCTTAAGCAATTTTGATTTAACCTGAACCGGCTATATTGTCGTTCCC
Organism: Aromia moschata; assembly: GCA_029963805.1. Classification (NCBI taxonomy): domain Eukaryota; kingdom Metazoa; phylum Arthropoda; class Insecta; order Coleoptera; family Cerambycidae; genus Aromia; species Aromia moschata. The sequence continues at coordinate 791,069 of JAPWTK010000025.1, read as the reverse complement.
GAGCGATTTCGCTGCGACTAATGAAATGTTCGCTCGGTTGCATCGCAAGGAATGTTCACGCGGATATGATTTAACGAGAAAGAAATATATGGGACGTTCCGCGTCAACTGGACACCCGCTGTACAAAAATTGAAGCATAGCGTCGCACAGTGGTCCAAACGCCAGAAAAAGCTGGTCAACTCCGAAAGTTTTTTCTATGTAATTTTGAATGCGGAATTTGATAAAGGACATATTTCTACACCAAATGCCAAAAGGGTCATAACCTGTTTAACCTACGCGACGCTTGACAGAAGGATATTTATCATACGCGAGATGTGTTGTAACGTGAAAATATACGCTCTGTTAAAACTGGTCAATCTTTTAATTCAAATGTTTGATTTTAGTATTTTCATTTGGAGGGTGTTCCTGGAGGTTTGTGTAATAAGTTTTCAAAAACATTTGTTTATTATTCATGTAAGAAATACATGGCAATTAACCTCAAAATGCCAATAATTTCTACTTTATAAGATATTTATCGACAAGCATTTCAAGTTAATTTTCCACTATACCACTTCTCTAGCTGAACAATTCGCTGGTGAAATCTTTCGCCGTGTTCGTCTGAAACTGCACCTAAATTGTCAGGGAAGAATTCCAAATGGGAGTGAAGAAAATTCAACTTAAGTGACATGTTGCAACCTAACGTCTTGTAAGACTGGATAAGTTCTATGGAAATTCAACTAGATATTTGTAGTTCTCCGATTTCTTGTTACCTAGGAAGTTCCTACATACATTTTTGAAGGCAGTCCGCATGTTGCAAATAAAGAAAAGCATTTCCTTCTGTATTTTAAACTTTGACAAAAAAATTTATAAGCTCTAGTTTCATGTGCAGAAGAGGTAAATAAATTTTCTGCTGCTCTACTAAGGGTTCATTAAGGACGTTTTTAAGACCAGGCACAGTGTTTTTATGTAACGCCCATTTAACAACATAATGTTAGTTTCTGGCTCTGCTATCCCATTCGCATAAAAAACAACAATATTTGGTGTTGCCACTCTGCAGTCCTGTAAGTAGTGCAACAACTTATAGATCGGTACAAATATTCCATCTATGATCTTCGTATTTCATTCGAATGTTAATTAGATTTAGATTTTGCAACGTGATACGATAATTTACAGGTCAATGTAAGGGGTACATAGGTGGAAATGATCGAAATAACATATTAGTTTGGCTGGGAGGATTTTTATGCAGAACAGTGTAATCAAAATCAGTTTAATGTCGCCTCAACATTCAACAGAAAAATTTCCAGTGTAATGTCATCTAGTTCATCCAGCAGAACGAAAATGTTCTGAAATGTTTTTCATTGTATGGCAACAATAACCATGGTAACTGCTAACAATTGATTTGAAGGTATACATGCGAACTTTTCTAAAAATCATTTATGTTTATATAGCTTAATTACTAGGTGTGTGAAGAACACATTTGAATTCTATTCGAAATAGAAACTTGCCATTTTTAATTTTCGGTAACCAATAGGGTTGGTTGGTGGTGGGTGCCCCGAACTATTTAGAAATTTGGAATGAATTGGCCCATTTCAAAGTACCTGATGGTACTAAACTCTGACAAAATTTTTTTTCGAAAAAAAAAAACATTTATTACAAAAATTTATGAACAAATGAAATCTTATGCAGCGATTTAAAAAGAACATTTTTTATCTCGAAATGGAAGGCTCCAATCGAAAAATTTTATAGGACAATTTTTTTCGAAAGGCATTGAACTTTTTGGAAAAAAATGTTAGAACAAATAAAAAAAATTGTTTGTAAAAAAAATGCTGAGAATTCAATGGCGATGATGGAGAACCATCACTTATTTAAATTTTCTTTTTTTGCTAAATACTCGTTATAAATTTCCAGATATTTAGAAAAAAACAAATTTTTTGGGATCGCTGTTTGCAAATAAACTGCACGCTGTTTTGTTGGACGTTACGCCCGCGCGCGAAGCCAGTGCTCGCGCCGTATACGCGTCAAAACTTGAAAAAAAAACATGTGATTTGTCGTTTCTCAACTGTTTTATTGAATGAGTTAGCTTTTCTAAGCTTATTGCAACCATGTCTCGAAGTAATCGTTGTTACAATCCTTTATATAAATCGAAACATAAATGTGTGTATAAAAATGTGATGCAAGTGACGAATAGTAGAATGCAGGCTTTCACGGCTGTTGTCCAATGGTGAAGTTATTTCTTCCGGGTTTTGCCGCGGCCGTCTAAATTGAGTTTACGTTTCACTGATCATGCTGTCAGCTTCTTCAGAAGGTTTCTAAAGACTGTCTTTAGAAACCTTCTGAAGAAGACTGTCTTTAAAAACCTTCTGAAGAAGCTGACAGCATGATCAGCGAAACGTCAAGTCAATTTAGACGACCGCGGCAAAACCCGGAAGAAATAACTTCACCAAGCGAAATTTGTATTCCAAATAATTGGAATGCAAAGTTTGCTCATTTTGGAAACTATGTGTGCGATTCCTGTAAACGTTCAATTAACAACAATAAACTGGATTCGACTACGTACGTTTTTTGTAAATTAAGTTTAATCAAATCTCAACGATCATTTTTATTTAACATTAAATAATATTATTTAATGTTAAATAATAATTTAATGTTGAATAATAATAAATAAGATTATTATTTAATGTTAAATAATAATAAATAAGATTAGCAACAATTAACAACAATAAACTGGATTCGACTACGTACGTTTTTTGTAAATTAAGTTTAATCAAATCTCAACGATCATTTTTATTTAACATTAAATAATATTATTTAATGTTAAATAATAATTTAATGTTAAATAATAATAAATAAGATTATTATTTAATGTTAAATAATAATAAATAAGATTATTATTTAATGTTAAATAATAATAAATAAGATTATTATTTAATGTTAAATAATAATCATCGTTAAAATTTGATTAAACGCAATTAAAAAACTTACGTAGTCGAATCCAGTTTATTGTTGTTAATTGAACGTTCACAGGAATCATACACATAGTTTCCAATCAAATGAGCTTTGCACTCCAATTATTCGTCACTCGCATCACATTTTTATACACACATTTATGTTTCGATTTAGTTAAAGGATTGTAACAACGATTACCTCGAGGCATGGTTGCAATAAGCTTAGAAAAGCTCTCATTCAATAAAACAGTTGAGAAACGACAAATCACATGTTTTTTTCAAGTTTTGACGTGTATACGGCGCGAGCACTGGCACCGCGCGCGGGCGTAACGTCCAACAAAACAGCGTGCAGTTTATTTGCAAACAGCGATCCCAAAAGTTTTGTTTTTTCTAAATATCTGGAAATGTATAACGAGTATTTAGAAAAAGAGAAAATTTGTGAGAAGTGATAGAGAACATTGAATTCTCAGCATTTTTTTTATTATAAACAATACTTTTTTTTGTTTGTTTAACCATTTTTGTTGTCTTTCGAAAAAAAAGTTGTCATATAAAATTTTTCGATCAGAGCCTTCTATTTCGAGATAAACATTTTCTTTTTAATCGCTGTATAAAATTTCATTCGTTCATAACTTTTATAACATATTTTTTTCGAAAAAAATTTAGGCAGAGTTTAGTACCATCAGGTACTTTGAAATGCGCCAACTCATTCCAAATTTCTAAATAGTTGGAAAATCCGTGACACGTTTCACAAATTTTTACTCTCGGGCAAAAAAAGGCATATTTTTGTGAATTTTTTTGACGACACAGTTAAAATCTATTTATTAAAACTAATGGCACATTAAAGTATAACATTCAAAGAATATCGTGTAAAATTTTCATGAAAAAAATATTAAAAAAATACGGCAATGGCAGCAATTATTCGGAAGCGTCTCGGAAAAAAATACAATTGCGGTGTTCCTCATAACTCGGTGCTGGATCATCTGAAGTCAAAAAAATCAAAGTTCTTTCGTTAGATAATCGATTTCCCCAGGTAATGCTGGGAGGGTTTTTCGAAATTTCTATTTTTCACTTTTTGGGAACACTTTGAAATTAAAAACGCAATTTTTGCGAAAAAAATCGGTGAATTTGTTACTGTAAAATAAAAAAGATTAACAAATTTGAAAAAAACTCTCCAGCGTTACCTCGTAAATTATGTGCAGAAATAGTGTTCAACATTTCAAAAGGATTGGAGCAGTATTATTGAAGTTATGAGGAACACCGACTTTGAAAACGTGAGTTGTGGGAAAATCGGAGCGCGCGTGTACGTCTGCTCGATAGAATGTTTACTGCTACACTGAATTATATACTCTACACTGACTAAATATACAGTACAGGTATAAGCACGTTTGTACTTGTGTTGAAATTTCTATAAAGAAAGGTAGGGGGTAAGGTTAGGGATTATACCGATTACGAAAATGCGGATCTTGGCATCTGGTTATAATGTGCCGCTCTGGTCACCAGTAGCAATAAGGTACGGACAGCGCGCGCATCGTTTGTCTCGTACTGGATTCATATTGAATCATTCTGAATCAGTAACTTGGGTGAGCTTCTCTTTGAGGTAACATTAATGTAATTGTTTTATTTACAAAATAAATTTCTGATACCCTCAATCTGTTGTATTGACCATAACAGAAATTTATAGAATGGGGTCATTTGCATTCTTTATTACCAACTGGTTAAAAAAATAAACAAATGATTCTCATAAAACAAAATAGAAATTCTTTTTACATGTTATTTAAAAACGAAATAAAAATAAAACACAAATTATTAAAGCAAAAAGTGCTTTTGATATGTTATTTAAAAACGAAATAAAAATAAAATACAGATTCTCGAAGTAAAAAGTGCTATAACAAAACAACGTTAGTTTAGAACCTATTTAATTAGAGGTTCAAAAATACCACCGGACTGAGCTAGGCAATAACCTAGCCGGTCATAAAAACTACGCCTCACTTCTTGGAGTGTCTGTGGGGTTATGGTTTCAAAAGTAGCCATAATTTTTGTATTAAGCTCCTCTAATATTCTAGCTCGTTCGTGGCTATACCCCACAGAAAAAAATCGCAAGGTGTAAGGTCAGGCGACCTTGCTGGCCACAAAATGGAACCTCTGCCTGCTATAATACGATCAGGAAATATTTCGCGAAGGAACTCCATTACTCTCATCGTATTATGAGCAGGACAACCATCCTCCTGAAACCAAATTTCATCGAAATTGATGTTGAGTTCGCGAACAGCAGGAATAACTTGTCGTAACAAATACAAATACCGGCCAACATTTCGGGTACCATTAATGAAAAAAGGTTCAACAATATGGTCACCCAACACTCCCGCCGAAATATTAAGTTTTTGGGGATATTGGGTCCGGTCGCTTACATACAAATGCTTATTTTCCCGAGACCAATATCGGACGATTGAAGGATTGTGATGCCCATGTAATGGAAAAGAGGGTTCATCGGAGAATAAGATATTTTGTATAAAATCCTCATTTTCATTAACTTTTTCCATCATGGTTTCACAAAATTCCATTCGTCTAATATCGTCGCCGGGACATAGTTCCTGAGTGGTTAATATTTTGTAGGGAACTAGGGGTTCGTCATTTGTTTTTTGACATTTCTTGCAACATGCAACAACACACCCGTATTTTTTAAATGACTTAGCAATGTCACGCACCGTTTGCGTTGACGGAATTGGTCGATTTTCAAAGGCTACAATAAATAAATTTACGGTATCTTGTGCAGAGCTTCTGGAAAAATACCATTAAATTATCTGCACCTTTTCTTCTGTTGTATAAACTAACATTGTATTATTATCACACTTACGAATTCGAAATACTTAAATTTTATAGTAGACATTTAGTTAAAGTCTACTAAAAGACATGGAATCATTTGTTTAATTTTAATTGCATGTGTTCGCAATCGCAGTTGGATTTCAACTGACTAGACTCGCAAAATGCGCCTCTGCCGAACGTGCGGCGATAGACGACAGAGCTTAGCGAAGAGGCACATACATATTATGTAGGGAGCGGCAATTTACATCGTATATACTTTAAGATTTCCAATGAAAGGATTCACTTTTACGCATTCTAGAGAGCGAAGCATCTGCCAGGTACCAATAGCGCGCTCGTGTACTGAGTCATGTATGATGCGCGGTTGCTTAAACCGCTCTATCTTCGTTAGTTTTGCTCCGATTCATCTCAAATTTTCACACAATATTCTTGAAAGGATCTCCATTCAGAAAATCAAACAGTTTAAAAAACGTTACCCCGCCCTTAATGCTGCCTAATACTGTGGGGACAGCACCCTTCTGAGTCCATTTTGTAGATATCTCAAATTGCCGTCAAAAAATTGCGAATTCAAATTTCGATATGGGGCGTGAACGGCGAACCGTTTAAGTCACAGCGTAGCGTCTTCGGGGAATTAAAACCAACCCTATATGCTACAGAAAATTTACAACCACAAGTCTCTAACTAGAATAGAACGCAAATGGCGCAAATCTGAAAAGTGTTACGCTAATTTTGACGAGAATGTTTATTTTAGTCATTTTTCAAAACGGGGTCTATCTCTCCTCGACTAATGAACTATATGTATGGGCTATGGTAAAAAAGGACCTCAAGTATAATCCTAGAAACTGTTATAATCGACTAGTAAGTAATATCAACCGTTTACCGTTAGTAACGTTTCCTATTATGTGTATTTATGTTCAAACCGCCGTCGAGACAACGGTAAGCTCAAACGTTAATTACGCCCTCTGGGCGATAAATAAGGGAGATAAATAAATTACGGCGAGGATGCAATATCAATAACCCCCGTACTTCGCATAAGGCGGGCGCAATTTACCCGTTTAATATAGCAACAATAGCCAGCTGTTACTACCTTGATCCTGGAATATACGGGGCCACATCCTTCCTGCGTTTTCCGCTCGCTTCCGGCCCCGTGGCTCCGAACGAACCCTTTAGAGATCCCTTATCGCCGGCAGATTTACGGCCACGTAGGGCACTCGCGTGACGCGAAAACACGAAGACAGTCTGGCCGAATACAAAACTGCGATACTACGAAAATGAAATTAACCCTTTAATGTCAAAACTACAGTTTTTGTATATCCTCTCTTTAGCAACGTGCCAAGTATAAGAAACGATGGAAAAAAATCGGGAAATGCCTTTCCGAGTATTTTTTAGGGTGCTCTTTCGAATGGCACCCCAAAAAAATTTCATAATAGTTGAACTTACCCTGTTTTTGGCCATTTAAATTGAAAAGAGCACGATTTTTCAGGTAATTTTTTTTTGTAACATGATTTTTGACTGGAAAACAATTTTTCTTTCGACAGAAAACTACGGGAAAAGTGCACTCGAGAGTAGTTGTACTGAAAAGTTATGTACTTAGAAAAAATTAATCCAACATGGGGTGTCATATATCTCGGCCAAAAGGACACATTGTCAAGGGAAACATTCATAATTGTTTTACTCAAATCTGGAGAACTTTGGGGCAAAAGTTTAGAGAACAAAAAAGTGTTCAGATTCATCCAAGGAGCACGCTTGATTTTTTTTCAGAATTTTTGGTCACGTTTTGGTCATTTTCAATTAAGTCATTTTTTCAACAATCCGAAAATGGCTCCAAAAATTCTGAAAAAAATTACACACCTCGATTGAAGAGTCCTAAACAAATTTATCAACAAAAAATTTGGCCCAGTTTGGCCATTTTCCCGTTAGAAAGTTTCAAAAAAATCTTCCTTAGAGCTTATATTCAGAAAAAAATTCAAAATCGTCCTTTTTGGTACGATTATACTTTGTTAAGTATACATGATTCAAGACACATTATTTCAGAATTTGTGAAGATGATTTGGCAGTTTTACCGATTAGCTATTTTCTGAACGCCCCAAACCAAAAAACGTCAACAGGTTCAAGAATTTTTTTGTGCAAAACCTCTTGGACATGATTTAAGGGAGACGTGCGAATTTTTCCACAATTTTCGGTCTTCCTTCGGTCCTGCAATTTTGGGTTTCGGCCAATTTTTGGAACATTGAAATGAAAAAAATGGCCAATTTGGGGACAGCCATTTTGGCGCAGACTCTATTGAGTATGAGCCAAGAACACGTGTATTTTTTCCCAGATGTCTGGAAATGATTGTGAAATTTTAGGAAAGACCATTTGTTGAAACCTTGTAACGGAAAAATGGCCAAACTGAGCCAAAATTTTTTGTTGAGAAATTTGTTTAGGACTCTTCAAGCGAGGTGTGTTATTTTTTTTTCAGAATTTTTGGGGTCATTTTCGGATTTTTGGGAAAAAAAACGTGACCAAAAATTCTGAAAAAAAAATCAGGCGTGCTCTTTGGAAGAATCTGAACACTTTTTGTTCTTTAAACTTTTGCCCCAAAGTTCTCCAGGTTTGAGTAAAAAAGTTTCCCCGTCCAATGTGTCCTTTTGGCCGAGATATTGGACACCCCATGTTGGAATTCATTTTTTCTAAGTACATAACTTTTCAGTACAACTCTCGAATGCACTTCTCCCGTAGTTTTCTGTCGAAAGAAAAATTTTCTTTCCACATGCAAAAACAAATTGACCTGAAAAATCGCGCTCTTTTCAACTTAAATGGCCAAAAACTTCAGAGGTAAGGTTCAACTTTTATGAATTTTTTTGGTGCCATTTGAAGGGCACCCCAAAAATACTCGGAAAGACATTTCCAGATATTTTTTGCATCGTTTCTTGTACTTGGCACGTTGCTAAAGAGAGGATATACAAAAACTGAAGTTTTGACGTTAAAGGGTGAAAGACCCCGCGCATAGCTAATAGAGCCGTTCGTTTCGGCGAATTACCCTGGCGATATTGTAAATTGCGTTCCGATTTAGAACAATAAAAAAACCGAGTATCTACATATTGCAATGTAACTCTGGGGTTAAGAATTGGCACCTTCCCCCAAAAGGTTACAAAACGTAACTCCAGCTAGCTCAGGGTAAGTCGTGGGTAAGTTTTTTTATGTGAACTGTAACTTGAACGGTGGGTGCCAGCTAATGCGAGATATATACACAGATTCTGGGAAAATATTATAAATATATTAAAAAATTACAATTTGCAAAATCGTTTACAACTGTAACTACTAGCTCTGATGCCTACGGCAAAATTTATCCAACTCTTCTGGCCAATTGATATAATTAGAAGGAATTTATCAAACAGTAGCCTGAGAGACTGGTACGCAATAGGTCCGAAGATCCTTGGGTAGATTAAGCCATTGCACTCCTTTCGTGACTCTCCGAGTCAGGTGGTCAAGGTACCTTCGTAATGGGGGTATCCACAGACCCTATCTGCAGGACAGCAACTTCTTGCACGACTTTCTTCCACTTCCAATGGCCCAGCAATGTTACATGAAAAGTTTGAAGAAAAACTAGTAACAGAGTTAGATTTGATAGTGTTACAACGAAATCACCGAATAAAATACTAATTTTGCAAACTATACAAACAACTAATTAAAATTATTATAAAAAATGACCAGTGGACGGTTATATCTAAGTTACTAACTACACTAATAGTGAAATTAACAAAATAGTAGCCAAGAAAAAATTACAATGAGACAATCGGTATATGAAACCTAAGTCTTAACTTTTTAATAAAACACAAAGCAATTAGTATATTAGAAAAGTATAGAAAAAAAAATTAATTAATCAGATAAGAAGAAAGAAAATGCGTCAGAGGTGAAACCTCGAGAATAAAACTACACTTTTTTCTAGTATAAACCCCGGCAGCAAATGATGTAACGATAAAAATTAATAAAAACTAACGTTAATCTCTGTTGAGTGACCTGACAAAATTAGTGTAAAATCTAGCTGTTGAATTCCGAAAAAAAAAATACGATAAAAGAATGCAAAAAACTTAATAGATAGATTAACTTAATTAATAATAGAAGATAATCCTATTGCCTAAAAGAGGAACGAGAGAGATAGCTAGCCAGAACTATCGAAATACGATTACTATGCAAATCCCAGGTAAGGTTTTATTTTCACAAATTTGAATAAATCAATGGTGTATAACCAAAAGAAAAAATTAGCCTTACCTGTGATTTTGAATCCAGAAGAACCGTGTCCTCAAATTTTCCTCACGCTAGGAAACCAAAATGGCCACGACACCACGATTCCCGTATCGATTATTTATCTATCGGCTATACACCTCGTTCAACAGATATATATTTTGTTTTCCTTTACTCGTACCTGAAAAATGCAGAACCCAAAATATCTGTTCGTATTTAATACGAAAAATCGGTTTAATACCGACCTTATAATAATTCAAGGGCACCTCGTGTTCAGAGAGTAAGATCCCCCTAAATTTATGAAGAAAATACAAAAAATATGATTAATAACAGCTACGTAGAATTTATAATTCTACACTAGGTTCATCAACAGAAGTATTAAAATCCAAAATTATTATAAAAATAAAGAAATATTTATGAAATATCACTAAATAAAATCAATCGTTAAATCAACATACCTGTACCTCCGTCTGGCGAGTTCAACCAAAGACCAGGGGGGTCAACCAAAAGATCCCCTTTACATCGTCAATCTAATCATGAGTCCCTTCCTTGTTCGTTTTCGTACAAGCGTAAAGCATAAAATATTACGGTATGTTCACAACGTCTATGTTAGTTAAGGTACCTTACATACTCTGATCTGAACTGACTTAGTAATAGAAAAACATAAGAGTTGGAATGAAATAAATGATATAAACGGATGATTACCTGTTTAAATTGTTTATACGTACCTGGTACAAGAGAATGTAACAAAATGAACTAAAATATCGTTACAATATATGTATAATTAAAAAATACTCCAAATATACTTAAAAAAAGTGGGTATGAGACCCACACTCTCAGCTGCAGTAAAAGTTCTACTAAATTTGCCACCACTACATATACAAGGGAAAGCTCGAGCAGTGATGTATAGGTTGATCTAAAGACCAGAGCCAATAGGGCACCAGCATAGAATAGAGTACACCATAAAGACACCATATACACCATATCATTCTAGGATTGCCCACCGAAAATGAGGTTCTTGGAAGTGTAACTTCCAAAGAAATTTTCTGGTGGGAGATACCAGATGAAAATGACTGGAACCAAATACCATTGGGCCCCAATCCAAGCACAGAAAAACTGGTACACAGACGGTTCCAAAACAGAACAGATAGTAGGAGCCGGGATTTACAGGACAAGACTTTCCCGTTACGTCTAGGAAAATACACAGTAATAGTGTTTCAGATTGAGTGGCAGTTCAGTGCTATGCTATGGAAAATAAGACAGGGAATTGAGAATCAGTCAATTGTCATCTATTCAGTTAAATGTTAAGCTGCACTGAACACCATCAGCTCAACTAAAATATCAATTCTGAAATGGATAATATAAATGACAAGTTGTGGGAATAGTGAACAAATTTTCCAGGACAAAGGCAGGCGAAACAGTTTATAAAAAAACTACCGTTCAAATTTACAGGAGACCTATTCAGTCAAAATCCAAAGGTTCTCAGGATCATAGTGAGTCTTCTGATAGGACATTGTCGGACATATGAGCCTAACTGGTATGGCAGATGAGACACCATGCAAATTCCCCCTGAAAGAAGTGGAGACCTCAGTACGCGTACTCTGTCATTGTGAAGGACTAACAAGACTGAGCTTTCACTTCTAGGGATAGAAAAACCAAAAGCTAGTAGCTGTACAAAAGAGACCATATGGAGGCTGTGAAATCTGATAAAAAAGACCGAGCTGGATAATAAGATGCTCTAAAATCAGTGAAAGCGTTACCAATAAGCCTCAAGAGGCCAAGGTGGCTAATAGGACCATTTCCAGCTCTCAATTTAATTTAATCTAATCTCCTCCAGACAACTCTTATTATAATTGGTAGGATCGTAGAACTTGTTTTAATCGTGCTGCCTAAATATACCTAAAAAGTCCTGAAACTTTTGAAGTTTTTTTTTCCATTTGTCAGTCAACCTTTGTTATGTACAAAATAATGAGCTTTAAGACGCAATTTTGAAATTTGAGACACTTACCAACCACATCGTTATCTAAAATTGAATAGATTTTGTGATTCATCGGTTAAGGAGTTGAAGGATAAATGAGAAAATCACATTTATTTGTTTAATATTAAAGTTGAATCCCATTGAGGGCACCCAGATTGTAGAAAAAATCTTAATAATGCAAGTTTTTACGTTGGCTAACAAGTTTCACATTTCTATTCAACGTAAGTCAACATAAATCTCTCTGTAATTATTTCACACACAGTGACCGCCATACAGTCGGCATCTCAAAACATTTCTCAGAAACATTTTTAATCTTGATTTTAAAAAGTTTATGTGGCACTTTCAGCTTGTCCGTTTGATAAGGTATCAGATATACCGACTGATTTTTTTCTTAATTAGCAAATAAAGGTTTCTACAAATTTTTCTAAAAGTAAGTATTTTTTTTGAAATAATTTCTTAAGTATTTTTTTCAATTACCACCATTTTCTTTTTTCAAAATTCCACATACCTGGGGTACTAGGGATTGCAAGATGATTTTTTTTTAGAGAAAAAACATCGAATATCGAAGTAATTAGATAAGTAAATTGACTTGACAGGTTTTAAAATGTTCTTACATTATTTATGCCATTAGTTTGCATAACAAAGGGCCACATTTTTGCATTAAGCAGTTTTTTGCAAATATTGAGAAAACTTAAATATCAGTAAGGTGCCAACCACTGATATTAAAGTTTAAATTAATAGAAATAGTTAAAATATGTCTGATAGAGGTGAACAATATTTTTGCAACCATTAAAGCTAGCTATTTTACTTTTAGTATGATTTGGATTGGAAAACATATTTTCACAGCAAGAATAGTTATTGTACTGTGATATGAACCATTATAAAGACAAAAATGCCAAACAAAAAAAACGATTGTAATGTATGTAATGTATTACCGCAGTTTTAGGAAATTCTACAGAAAAGTTCAATATCTGGAAAGTTGTTTATCATCTGATTCAAGTACGACATGCTCATAATACCCTGTCCATAAAGAAAAAAGTCCCATTATATTTTAAGGCGGGCAAAAAAACTGTTTATATGGGAAAATATAGCACTTATTTCAACAAACGAATGCCATAAAGTAAATGGGGAGATTCGAATTTAGGGTTGCCAACTTCATACACCTAAAATGCATCGAGAGCCTTACCGACTTGCCTTAAAATCTCAACACCGAGCAGTAATTTATCCTTGCAATAATAGAACAATGTAGGTAATCGATTTCCCATATAATTTCCATGGGGTATGCAGATGCTTCTGCTGTGCTGCCGCGCTAATAGTATTAGCAATGCTCCGTTGCTTGGTAATTAAATGGCATCTAGGTCCCACGCAATAAATCTGCTTCATTCATTCCACCTACAAATTGTGCTTATTCGCTAATTCACTAATTGTGTCTGAATTTCGGCATCATGTGATGTACAATTAAGCCGTCTCTATATCGTGCTCTCCACCTGAGTTATTCTGAGCCGTCCCTTTCATTCATGGACAGAATTAGTGAACGTAAAATATAAATAGTAATACCTATTTTGTAAGAGATATGTACCGTTCTATGGTAATACGGGGTGTGCAAATTAAGTAATGAGATTGAATTATTAAAACTTTTTATTCGAATATAATTACAGTTCAGTATTGTCTCCTTCAAAATAACTTCCTTGGGAAGCTACACAGCGCTGGAGACGGTTCTTTCGTTCGTCATAGCAGTTCTGGAACTCATATACGGGAATAGCCTTCAGCTGGTCGGTTACAGCCGTTTGAATGTTTTTTATGGTCCCAAAATGACGTCCCTTGAGGTGATTTTTCAATCTGTGGAAGAGAAAAAATCACAAGGACTCAAGTCAGGCGAATGAGGAGGCTGAAGAGGCACATGTTGAATGTTTTTACTTGCTAAAAACTCGTTTACTGAAATGGCTGTGTCACAAGGCGCATTGTCGTGATGCACCCAGTTGTTCTTGATGTTTGTTCTTGTTGGTCTCTTGATGGTCTCATACTCATGACCCTTCTTCGAAATTTTTCAAGAACCTCTCAGTAAAAGTAATTTACTGTTTGGCCTGGAGGCACAAACGCTTTGTGGACAATTCCCTGGCTATTAAAAAAGAAAATCAGCATGCATTTGATCTTCGACTTGCTCCTTCTTGCTTTTCTTGGGTCTTGGAGAGCTTGAAGTGTGCCATTTTATGCTTTGGCGCTTGTTTTCCGGGTCGTACTCAAACACCTAAGTCTCATCACCACTAATGGGAATCAAATACGTTCCATAAAATGGGGATCATTTTCAATCGATTCCAAAAAGTCAAGACACCTTTCTCTCCTGATATCCTTTTGTTCCTGCGAAAGGTTTTTTGGAACCATTTTTGCGCAGATTTTTTTCATCCTGTGAACAGTGGTGTGATTCAAATTTAACTTCCCCGGTCATTCTTGTCGTCTGTCTTGGCTTCCCCGGTCAAACTGACAATCTGAATGCACAAGATCCCGTATTCTATCGACATTTTCATCGGTTCTTGAAGATGTCGGCCTTCCGCTGCGTGGTTCATCTTCAATCGACTCTCTTCCTTCTGAGAATGTCTTAAACTACCCGAAAGCCTGGGCTCTTGAAAAAACATTGTCTCCGTAGGTGTGTTGAAGTTTTGCCAAAGTATCCGTTGCGCTGTGTCCAAGTCTGAAGCAAAACTTCACACATAGCACACCGTTGCTCAAAATTAATGTCACTCATTTTTAAAAGCACTAGAAAGAACCGGTTTATGAAAACAGTCACAAAGTACAAACAAATGATTCTAACAAGTTCAAACTTATACTGAATGTGTGTTACATGTTAACCTACCTGTTCCAAGTCCCGTCTCCGCAGATTGTTAGATCGAGCGCTACGTTGCCAGCCATTACTTTTTTTACACACCTTGTATATCACAGTGGCGGCTGGTGTAAAGGTTTGCAGGTTTCCGCACTTCCAAAAAGTCATCGACAAGACACAGTTATTTATTTATTTTTAAATTCCAATCGTTATAAAAGTAGAGAGTAATTTATTTGTCGCACCGTCATCATCAGTAAAATATGGTAAACTCACTGGAATTACTTGGAGTAATGGTAAACTCACAGTATTAAAACTTTACACACCTAGGTAGTTTATACTTATTGTATTAAATATGCAATTTAGGAAAAAAAAACATTAAAGAGTAAGTAAGTTACTTACTCTTACTATTAAAGTACATTTCAGCAATATAAAATATATGTGATGAATAATGTAATTATTTGCTCTTTAGTTTCAAAGTTGTTTTTGGTGCATTTGTGTTTGAGGCACATTTTGCTGTAAACTGTAACTAGAACGTTTTAACAACCAGTAAAATTGCCAACACATAATTGAACAGACGTAAATTAGCACTTTTAAGCTGGGCTTAAAGCATTTTAGTAAAATATTACACTTAGCGAGAAGTTTATGAAAATATAAATTCGCTTTAATGATTCAGCATGCCGAACTACTCGTACCTGTTTTAGAGAACATAAAACCGGTTTATGCCACGCTTTGAGCAAAATCTCGAGAGTTCCTCCCAGATTATTATTTTATGGGCATATAATGAGAGATGCTTTTTAATGTCAATGTTTTAATACGAGATTAATTGAACGAAACTAACTTAAAGGAATACCACGAAAATTAGGCACTGAAAGAATTTTGAGTATTAAAAAAGTCTTATTCTTAAACCTTCCTCAATTAATTACTTCCCAATTTCCATGTCAGAATACGAAAATTTGTTTTTTTTTTCGCAATCTTCCAAGTTTCTTCTAAAAAGTCGGTGCATCAAAATACAAATAAGAAACTGTGTAACGCCTTTTTTATTAACAAAATAAATAAATTGAGCATTCGTACAATCTATTCAATTCGATTGAACGCTTTTATAAACAAAATACGCCAACAGTAACATTAACGTTAAAAGATTTCTGCTAAAATGAAATTAACGACGCCATTAATTGAATAATCATTTGCTAATGTTGTAATTTCGGAAGTTTACTGCTTGCTGCTTGTTATTTAATGACTCAAATAATGAGGTACATAAATAATTACGCACAATATATGTAATTTACAGTGTTTATTGCATACCGTTTGATTAAGATTTATAGTTGTTGACACTTTAGTTTATTTATAGTTGTTTAACTCCATTTGACGTTCTCGACTATATACAGGGTTAGTCTGCAAAGTTTAACCCCTCCCTCCCCAGTGTCCTGGAAACGAGGAATGAGCACGAATTGAAATTTTCAGGCATATAATTAATCTTAAAATGATAAGATTACATAACAAAAAATAATTTGTTTCTGTTCGTGACGTCTAGAGCTGTTGACTCTCATTTTCACATAGAAGATATTGAAATAAAGGTAAGTGGTCGTATAATAGTTGAGAATAATAATGATTGTCCCAATTTCGTTAAAAAGAAAATTAAACAAAGAAATTAACATTTTAAATTGTGTATAAAAATAATTACTAACCAAATAGTACAATTTTAGTTTATTAATCAGATGTTCTAACTGACCACAATTCTCCCAGAGCACAATAAAAATAGACGTTCAGTATTCCTTCAAGAGCAAGAACTTTTCTTACTGTCTTCATTTAAAGTGTGCATTCGCTTTCGTTTCGCCAACTAAGTTGGAATCTTCAGGGGAAGATTAAAACTAAATTCTAATCTACACACTTGCACTATTTATACTTAATTTGTCGCCATGGATCACTGAACCGTAACACCTGTCTTTGATTTATCAGAGCAAACACTGGACTGGTGGGTATCGGACCATTCTCTTTATTCATACCATTGTTACATTTAATGATTTCTAAATTTTCAAAAACATCCAACTGTCTACTGTTTGTTACATTTCTAATTAATTTTAAATTATTTATGTCTATCCTATGTTTGTTGTCAAAAGCATGTTGGGCTATACAAGTTTTTTCCGTTCTGCCATATTTCAAATAAGCCATGTGTTTTTTTAAATCTTGTTTTTCTTTTGTTCGCATACTCCACGCTTCCCATTTGTGTAAATATTAACAAATCGTTCCTGGAGTGCTGGAACCTTCGGCGTAGAAACAAAAAACTACAAATTATTTGGGTAAAAATACTACAATTTGACCAAACTTATCTTAACCCAAAAGTTATTGGTAACCAAGCCACAGTTGCAGAGAGCGCCCTCTACAATTTACATGAAACTTACTGACAAATAAAAATTCTTCTTAAAAAAACCCAATCACCTAATTTTGTGAAAAAATGTTGTTTTTCAAAGAAGTTATATATGGAAATCGAAAATAAAAGTATAACTTGGTTACAAGACACTGTATCTTGGTTACCAATTACTTTTGGACTAAGGTAAGCTTGGTTAAATCATAATATTTTTAACCAAAGAATATGTATACCTTTATTGTTATACGTTCCTAAAAAACCATATAAGCAGTTTCAGCTTCAAACAAAAAAACAATTGGATTTTATTGGAAAACTGACTTATTTTAAATTGGTAAATTACCCTTTTAGTAACGTTAACCCATATTCATATTCCTGAGTTATTCCTTCCACTGCTTCACCACATTCTTTATACTAGTCTCATATCTTGATTCAAATTA
This sequence comes from Aromia moschata, assembly GCA_029963805.1. Lineage (NCBI taxonomy): Eukaryota > Metazoa > Arthropoda > Insecta > Coleoptera > Cerambycidae > Aromia > Aromia moschata. The sequence continues at coordinate 773,500 of JAPWTK010000025.1, read as the reverse complement.
CCAATACTAGAAAGGCATTTAATGTGTAGTCAGAATTATAGTCAATAAAGTCAATTACAAATTAACTTTAACTGTGAGATAGAAATGTAGACAAATTAGGTGAGTGACAAGAAACAAAGTACTAATTTAAAAGAATGGTAAGATAAACCAGCAATGAGGGTCAAAAAGTATTAAGGTCCAGTTTGCTGACACGGGCGACATTAGTTGGTATTAGGGGACACATTTGGAAATGTGACCACACAATTAGGAGGAGCATAATAACAAAAGTCATTAAAAAGGGAAAACAACCATATCCTCTAAGTTAGTTTAACATAATTTGTTTACGCATTTATAATGGTACACCTCATGTAGAATGACATAAAAATATTAACGAATAAAGGTTTGCATTACTTATTTAAAATGAAACTAGATTAGCACTCAAATTTATACGTAAATAAAAAAATGATAGTCAAAGGGAAGTACTCATACATGTATGGGAGTACTCATACATGTATGGAAGAAAAACTACACTGAGGTAGGTATTGATATGGAAATGTATCTCTAGTTGTTTCTCAATGTTTCTGTTGGCGTGACTATATTTTAGTAAACGTTTTTCATTTATTTACTTGAGATACAAAATTATGTTCAGAATAAAGTTCATAATTTGCATTATTATGTCAGTTATGCTAATGTTCATAATGTAAGGGTTAAGTTCATAATGCAGGGCTGTTATGTAAAACATAAAGATATAGGTACACATCAGTTGTAACTGATATTGTTCTTTGTAAAAAACAATATTCTGGTTTCAAATAAATTCGCAATTAGGGTGGGCTGTGATTTATATATTTTTTTCTCTACTGATGGTTGGTAGACTTACTACTGACAGTTCTGTCGCCAAATTAATTGAAATGATAAAAGTCAGGATGTCAGCCATTTATTTATCGTATTACATATTTATAATAACAAGGAATTACCACACACAACTGTTCCTCTTCAATATGTTTTCTCAATTAATCCGTGCACACAGGAGTATCGCGAACAGTTTCCTAACTCTGTAACCACTTATAAACAGCTTGTAAATCGAGTTTATGCTCATGTTGACAACTTTCGTGAAACTAGATCAGTTAGCCGTAAATCAGGGAACGAATCATCTAGAAAAGAACCGCTGGCGCTGATTGTATCGCAGATGTTTAGCGTCGAATGGGAAACTCGCCCAACAAAACGATTGCGAAACTGTCACAAGAAGTTGTTATCCGTACAAATATGCCACGCTAAAATACTTAAAGAAATATCTGCAGTTATAGGTATCCATATAAAATTTGAAACAATTCACGAACTCAGGCACTTGATTCAGATTTTGGAAGACTAACTAGTTATCTTAGTATTATCGGTAGTTTCTGGGAAAATTGAACAACGATAACATTCTCGATAAGTGTTTATTTTCTGACGAGACCTGGTTTCATCTTTCAGGATATTTTTAAATAAACAAAACATAAGAACATGGTTCGCAGAAAATCACCATGAACTTGTTAAAATTCCTTAACATTAATAAAAAATGGTTTTCCAAACCGTTTGGATAACGGTTTAGAGAGGGTGAATCATTGGACCAACATTTTTTAACAAAACCATAGCTGCTGAAAAAACGGTTAATCAATAAGTTACATGAACAAACAATAGTTACATGTTAAACAATAAGTTACATCAGAAACTTACGATGGGGCATTTTATCACACCACTTACTTATCAAACAATTACTTATTTGGAAACAAAATTTCTGATACTCGATTTTGGATTGTGGATTTTTTTGTGTGGATTTTGGATTAAGGTCCTCAAATCTTAAATTATGAATTATTATATTTATCCACACCTCACAAACATTTTTTAGAAGCCCACGTCGTACTATCGAAAAAAACTTGTGAAAAAACATAATCCCCTGGAAAATGCATTTTACAATGTGAAGCGTCTAGTTTGTTAAAACCCCATTTTACAAATGGGAAGCGTCTAGTTTGTTGTATAGTTGTGTATAAATTCTTAAATAAGCTGTAGGACGACATTGTGTTTTAATAATAATTATTTTTTTTTAATTTAGTGTCTCCTTTACACATTTTTATGTTACGTTCAGGTTAAATAACTGTACTATGGTAATAATTGTCATTTGTTATTAGAAGTTTAATGTTGATAATTTCATTATAAAATTTCAGTTGATCCTAATTGAGAGTTGATTTGACACTAAGTTTTTCGGGATAAAAAATTATAAAATTCTTTGGATTACTGTTAGTAATAATTAATTACATTTTCATTACATAAACTTTTATATCTCCCTTGTATAGTCCCTCTCCTCTATAGTCCCTTGTTGTATTGTTTCATCGATCCCAGCGTAACTGTATTGTTTGGAAACACTTCTGAAAGTCATTTTTCATGAGCATCTTCAGTACGTCCTGAGATACACCTTGAATCTATTCAACCTTATTGAATCGTTTGCCCTACGACTTTAATTTCATTTGAGGAAATAAAAAAATCTAGAGGCTAGATCAGGAGAGTAAGGGAGGTTCCTTCCGTTCCCAGTGACGCAATTTTAGAACTAAATGTACTTTAGGTATATGACAAAAATGACTTTTGGTGATTCTTTAATGAATTCCTTGACTGTTTCAAGGTAATGAATTTTCATGTTTTCCGGAATGGTAAAAATGCTGTATAAATGTTATGACTAGGGTCCAGAAAGTGCGCTACAACGCAGGGTCGGACTCGTAATCCGTCTGTTTGACGGAAGAACGTATGAGAGACCAAAAGACAGTAGTAGAAATATGTTAATAATGTACATACTATCGCTGTGTCATTCAGAAATAACGACTGTTTGCATTGCTTGAGCGTACGTTGCCACAACCTTCTTTCAGTAGTCTTTCTGCATTTTTTCTCGTTAAACATGAGCGATTTGGCCTGTACATAGGGTTGTAGAGGGAAAATGATCGTTCCACATTTACTGAAGTTAAATAAAAGGTGCAAATAATGGACAGAGAACGACACACCTCGCACATTATTTTGACAAATTTCGCACAGTTGTTTGTATCACTAACAGTTGTTTGTTGTCACTAACAGCAGTACATAATTATTTTTTACATCTAAAGAGGACACTGCACGTGTTACTACTATTTCTATAATTTTAGACGTTGTTTGCAAAACCCGTTTACTAGCTATAAATATCGGGAGCGAAGTATCTGAAACACCTAAAATTCGTAGCAGAACATTAACGACCTAATTACCGCATAAATCTGTCGTTTCGTGCACTGTCAGCCATAGAAATTTATTACGTATATCTTCTTTGATATTTCCCATGGCACGTTGATATGTCTTCTGTAAATATGACTGATTACGCAATGTATGGCCATTATGCACAAATCTAATCTAAATTCCTTTTTTCTAACAGTACCAGTAATATTTTGTGGATGAACATTCGAATCTAAATGTCTTTCAAAACTATTCACAAATGGTAACATTATTGCAAAATTCCACACAAAATCAGATAATATGTGAATACACTACACGAACTCTAAAAAAATACGTACACGGTATAAGTAATACACACGTTTATTAGTTAATCACTCACGACACATAAAATTATTTTAAACTCGGCGTTCTAATGTTTGTCCGTCGCGCGTCGAGTTACTACTAACTCGAACAATGCAACGCCCGCTGCGCTATATGGAGAAATTATATACAGGCTTCCCTCGCTCCTGCACCGGAAGAGTCCAGAGTGTGTTACCAGGCACGATCAGTGGCGTACGTATGTACGGGCAAGAAATAAACGTGTACATAATTTACAAGGCGCTTAGAAAATAGGGTTTATAGTTTAATTAGCATAGTATAGTGCCGACCCTGCGTTATAGCACACTTTCCAGACCCTGTTATGATTAATGTACCTGTAGATAAATTCTGACCTACGATTTGCGCATGTAATAAATTGTTATTTCAGTTCCCTATTTCATTTTTCTAAACAGAGTGGTGTCTATTTTTTATAGAAAGAGAACTAGTTACTGACCGATAACACCTTTTATCGACGAGGGAACACTCGCAGTATTTGATGGTAACCCTTTCGGGCGCAATCTTGCCTTCAGTGCTTTTCAGAACGATCTCGTTTACAGTTATCGGCCGTTACGTTGAAGCGAAACGGCGGCCCACATTGTTCATTCAACGTATTTTTACTTTTTTAGGATCTCTCGCTTGTTCTCACGTCGCGCTGGTATTACTTTTCAGAATAAAATATTATTAATCGATTTTCCTCACTTTCACTTACACAGTTCCTCTTTTGCAACCGACTGTGCTCTTCCTCTAATGTCGCATTTACTAAAATAAATCCTTCACAAAAAAAATTAAAGGAAGGAAAAAAACCATGTGTAAAACTGCCCAAGCAAAACATATATACAGGGTGTCTGGTAAATATGCGACCATATTTTAGGAACATATAGGGCTGTATGTATGTAAAAATAACGCTAAACTTAGCTATAATAGTTTCCACAATAGAACGATAGATATTCGTTATAATAATTTTGGGTGAATATTAAACATACCTAACAGTCAAGTTGTTCGGATAAAAGTTCAATTATTTTTTGAACAACGATTCATATTCTCGAAACACGAAGAGTACCTTTTCTTTAGTTCAAGGAAACCGAAAATTATTTGTTTGAATCCAATATTTGACGTCCGCCAACATTTTCAATTCTCTTGTGTTTGGATCTGTTAATTTCTGGCATCCCTGATGCCTGGAAATGTCCCTCAATATCGTTTCATGAGTTTTTTATGATACACAAAAAATGCCCAATAATTTATTAAACTTTACAGAGCTATAAAAACCAAAAAAACAAGAAATAATGGTACTTTTTTAGGGCCTAATATCTTGGTAGGAGGCACCGTACGAAAAAAAATATAAAGAATTAGTGTTCATTTTACCTTCCCTGTATATTCCTATAATATTGTCGCATACTTACCGGACACCCTGTATGATTATGACCCATTATTTACTATTTGAACAAAGTGATTTTTTCGTTAGATATTACGTGTTTTATAATTAGAATTTCCATATCGCGGATTACAGACAGTGTCGGATCTAGGTCTTTATTACTATCAACTACTGTATGCACAGAAAATACATCATAATAAAATATATTTTTAATTATTCAAATGAACATAAAAATGGAGGTACAAATAAAAAACAGGTGATCATTCTGACAGGGTGTTTGACTCATCCACAAACCGGTGAAACTTTATGACAATGTACTTTTCTAAGGGGGCAGACTTGGCAAGGCAAGAGGCAAGGCTGTGTCTTTGAACATGTGAAACGTCCGAAATTGTGTGCCACAATGCATGGTCACACACTCTATGATAATGAAAGTATAAACCGTATTTTTATAACTGAAATTTTACTTATTAACCGAATAATTGAAGACAAAATTTACTTAACCAACAATAAAGTATTTAAGCTGGGGTTTCACCAGTATGATAAAAAAAAACATTTTTTTGCTTTAATCGATAGTTCTTGACCCCAAAAATACATACCTCAACCCCTGTAACTTTATTCGACTCGGAAGAATTTAAAATTAGCGCCAAACACCGACGCTCCCAGTGCGTTGTTACGCGCAGAGCGGGCCATTATTCCGCACACGCGGGCGCCGAAATTCATACCCACGTGACTTGGGCCAGCTAAGGGACCGTACAAATGCACGGTGTACAAATAGAAGGTATGATATCGCGCAGCTGGGCGGCATGACTGTGACGTCAGCTTGTGCCCACTTTTGTCAGCCGAGGAGTGCGTTCTGAAGGCAACTTGATAAGTTTGTGCTAGTTTTTATATTTTTGAGAGCAAAAATTTGTTAAAATGAGGTGTGCTGTATACGGCCATAATACGAACAATCGTTCTAAAAACAATTTCATGTTTTTTGACTTTCCCAAAGACTAGAAATTGAAAGCAAAGTGGAGGCATCTGTGTAAACGCGAATATACATTCAATGTTAATAATGCCAGAATTTGTTCAAATCACTTTGTTGACGAAGATTATGAGCGACATGAGTTGATGTTGACGAAGATTATGAGCTACATGATTATCTAAGACATGAGTTGCTCGGATATCAACCGAAAAGATTTAGATCTTTGAAGAAAGAAGCCGTTGCATCGAAAAACCTTCCCAATAGAGAAAAAAATCCGAGCAAGTCTGATCGAGTACAACGGCAGAAAAATGGCAGGACAAGAAAACTGTTTCCTTGTCTGTGTTATTATTATGTTGTAATAATTACATACAGGATAGCCACTAAAAACTATTCAACTGTGTAAAACAATTTCCGAACATATCCAGTTTGGTTGTAAAGATAATTCTCCATATCCTAAAACTATCTTTGTTACCTAAGGATCTTATTGTAGGTTATGAAAACGGATATCTATTAAAAATAATATCTGTTTCTAAAAACAGCAACACAAATATTGTTTTTTAGCCACAATAATTTTATAAAGTAGCTGTATTTTATTTTCATTGAACTGTGTAAAGTAACATCCACTAATGAATTAATGAATTAATGAATTAAAGTATAGAAACCAACAGAGCGCCTACCAAGTTGACACGACTTTTAAAATACCACTCGACGTGACAGTGAGATATATTATTTATAAATTAAGTGCAGATGATACTTGCTCTGATTGTGGATAAAACTTAAACTAAAAATATGACTTCTTATGGCAAACATTGAGATCGTGGGCACAAGGTGACGTCATGCGCAAGGCGGTACGTATTTCAACCGCCTAGATATCATACCTTCTATTAGTATACCGCGGTACAAAGTGTATTAGAGTCGTCAGTCAGCCATAACCAAAACATCGCCAAGTCGTCAGTTAGCCAAAACGCGTTTTTCTCAAAACCATTTTTTTTCGACTGCGTTGACAGTATAACTCGAACAGTTTTTGTCCGATCGACCTGATTCAAAACGGATTCTATTCATGAAACGTGTCGCTATTACGGCACAGTACAGTTTTTTTAATTGCGTATTTTTTGTTATTAACAATTTACTACAAAATTTTACTAAAAATTCGATTTTTTTTCAAACGGTCGCCATTTTTTTTCTAATCAAAATTTTCAAATTCTATACGATGCCGTAATAGCCAATGACCTATGTTTTGATTTTTTTTTTGAAATTTTGATTTCAGACGTTCTCAGCTGGAGTTATGCTGTCAACGCCACTTTTTCGTACATCATCGAGCGCCCCCCTATAGCGTGTATAAAAAGCTGCAAATCTCAACGAAAAACTTATTTTATATACTTTACGATATATACAACAAACAAAATTTGAAATCGATTGTTGTATCCGTTTAAAAAAAAAATCCGAAGAAATGCATTCTTTTTTTAGCACGTCACACTGGTGAAACCCGTTAAATATTTGCAGTAAATATTTAAACCAGAACTATTCAGCATGTAGAAAGAAAATTATCCATTTAATACTAACATGTAATAAAATTTAACTTTTCATTTATTTCTTTTGTTTTCCTAACAGAATATTACAAGAACATTTAAAAAACATTTAAAAAAAAATTTAATTCTTAGTATTTGTTTCTATCTCCAAAAATAAGCGTGATATAAGATATGGGTCAACATACACGGTGGAGACTTTAACTGGAATATATTCGCTAGCGGGGTGGTGAATGATTTTTCAAAAAAATCCCGAGACACGTCAACTTTTAAATGTATTTACCTACATTTTACCTACATAATATGAAAAATATAGCCCTTCAGGGGTGGCTGAAACCACCCTCGACATGATTTTTTCAAATGCAACCCTATGGCTTGTGACCCCTCATTGTGAAGCTGGTGGAAAGAGGAATCCAACGCACTGATTAAATTTTAATTTTTAGTATGTTTGTAGGGTTGCATACAATTAAAACAATTTAAAAATTAAATTTATTTTCAACGTAACAAATGTTCAAAATGTGCACCATTCACTTGTTGGCAGCATCCCAGTCTGTGGTAGGTTTCGTCCCTTACATTATGCAACATTTGCGGTGTTATTTTTCCGATTTCCTCTCTTATTCTTTCCTGCAGATCTGCTATGTTGTTGGGTTTCTGAATGTAAACCCTACTTTTAAGATGTCCCCACAAAAAGAAATCCAGTGGTGTAAGATCTGGAGATCTTGCTGGCCACTCAATATTATCTCGCCTCCCAATCCACCTACCGGGAAAAATTCTGTCCAGATACTGACGAACAATGGCAGCATAGTGTGGTGGGGCCCCATCTTGCTGAAACCATAACCTCTCGTCGGTCAAGTTAGGGTTTAAGGGGTTTGGAAATAAATGACATAGCACTGGCGTTAGTTCGTGCTGGAGTAAACGCAAGTATCTTGCTCCATTAAGAGTGTCATCAAAGAAAAATGGTCCTACAATTCTATCTTGTATTATTCCGGCCCACACATTAGTTTTCTGTGGGCGCTGAGTATGAAGTTCCCTCATCCAATGGGGGTTCTCTTCAGCCCAGTAACGACAATTTTGGCGATTTACGTGCCCATTTAAAGTAAAAGTAGCTTCGTCAGAGAAAACTATCCACTTTAAAGACAACTGGTTGTGATCAATACAAGTCATCAATAAATCGCAAAATTCCAACCGTCGATCTGGATCATCTTCAAGTAGCTCTTGAACAGCTTGCATTTTATATGGGCGTTTTTTCTCATATTTAAGTATTTTTAAAACTGTTTTGTGATTAAGATTACTATCACGGGCCAGTTGACGGGCTGGAGTGATTGGATTTTCTTCTAGAGCAAGCAACAAATTCAACTTCGTGTCGTCATCAACAACAGCCTGCCTCTTACTCGGTACTTTCCTGACATGACCCTTCTCTCGATATTGTGCCTCAATTTTACTAATGGTACCTTGATTTAGTGGTGGCAAGTCAGCATGCTTTTCTCGAAACAAGCGAACAACTTCGCATTGAGTTCGCTCCCTATCACCATATCCAATCATCATCAAAATTTCGATTTTTAGTGATTCAGTTAAATAAGACATTTTCACCAATTTGAAATAACACTTCGTTTCAAACTCTGAATACAGCATACAAACTAAATTACTCTTTGCGGCCGTGTAAAAACACTAGCAAAAAATAACAAATATCAGCTGTGGCAAAAAATTGCTTGGAATTTTTTGTGGGGACATATGAAAAGTAAGGTTTACATTCCAAAACTAAACAACACACATTTTGAGTACGAAATTCACCACCCCGCTAGCGAATATATTCCAGTTAAAGTCTCCACCGTGTATAATCAATAACCCTTTACAACATATACATACCATAGTGCGCAAGTGTAAAGGCTTTTAATTTAATAGGGTGGTTGAAACAGTTGAACGAAACTCTGCAAAATAGGTCAAAGAAAATTTTCCTCTTTGGGGATGGGGACGGTTAATTAGAACTAATTTTAGAAAAACCTTAAAATGTGGCTAAAATATAGGTACCTACACATATTTTTAAGACACAAAGAAATTTTTATTCAGAAAATACTCGAGACCGAAAAAAAAACTTTTCTCTTCCGTAAACGGACGAACACAATGGCTCCGTAACACGGGCAGTGCGCTCGAATCCATTAACAATTTTCAATGCGGTCCGGCAACAATAAATCCGCAAGATAAAATCTATTAATCGCTTATAAATACGCAGCCGAGAGCGCACCGTACGACTACTTAGCCGTAGCGGTGGGCCTCTTCAGATCCATTGTCCCGGAGCAGCTGGCGAGCAATTATAACATAACCAGGAGGCTCGACGTTCGATAATGAGGAGAACTCGAAGAAGTGCCCTTAAAACAAAATAATAGCTCGAGCACCGGGATCGCGTTTTCCGCAGAAACGTAACGGTTGTTTATATTATAGCCGCTTTACACGATCAAAATTTGCATCAATTTTTACATGTACAGTATTGCTGAATATTAATTGACCCGCGTCTTTGATCCATCTCCCATATTTGTAAATATACAAATTCTTTAAGTTAGTTGTTCCTTCATTTTAATTTCCCAAATTTTCCTAATTTCACAGCGAATTATGTACTTTAAATCATTAAAATGTTATGGTCTGATGGTACAGGCTTTTACCTTAAAATATCCAAATTCTATTCAAATCCATTGATCAATAAAAAAAATAGTCTGGGGCGTAAGATCTGGAGATCAGGGATGCAGCTCTTTTAGCCCTCTTCTACCAATTCGACGTCCAGGAAAAATAGCATTCAAGTAATCTCGGCCAGCTCGTAATTGATAAACCTTGCTCATCCTCATCGGGAGAAAGTTCTACGAATACAGAAATTAATTCACATTGACGACACTCTATATGTTTCTCCCGTTCCTTGAAAAAATAAGGGCCTAACACCTAATTGCTGATTAATCCTGCACAAACATTTAGCTTTTGCGGATGCTGAGATTACTTGGTACAATTCAAACCACCTTTTTTTCAGTATTTTGGATTACTTCCTTTGCAAGACCGTATGAGGCTGAAAATTTACAAAAAATTTCAATTTTTTTAGTTGTGAAGGAGATCATATAATAATAATAATAATACTCACCCTATAATTACTCCGAAGAGTAACCCCTTAGGTCCTCTCAGGGACCTGTGCGGCTATTTTTATTATTTGCCATGGCGCACTGGGAGCGACTTAAGATTATTTCGTAACGCATTTGCTTTACAGTTCTGAGGAAACTCAGAAAACTCAGAACATTACCAAATCTAGGGCATGTGCGGTTGGATTGGCATCTATGCATCCACACCTATACACTAGTGTATTAGTGGTTGCATATCAAGCCCTGACGGAGAAAGCGAGACAATTAAAAATCGCTACCCCGGCTGGGACTTGAACAACGCGCACAGAAGTATCGCGACTGGAAAGACGGTGCTTTAACCCACTCGGCTATCCGTGCCCATATAGTAGATCATAAAATTTATATGAGTCATAAAGGTCATGTTTGAAGAACGTCTTGTAAATTTCAAGTTTATTGAACATTGAACATTGATTGACATTTTTGGTGAATTTTAAATTAGTGGCAATGTTAATTATTATGTTAGCTGCAGTTTCACATATTTGTAAAGTAGTAAAATACACTTCGTCAAATGTATAGTCAAATGTTACAAGAAATCTCTACTAGCGTCAACAATTAATGATTATGTTAGATGCGGTTTCACATATTTGGAAAGTAGTAAAATACATGTAAAATAGTCAAATGCATAGGTAAATGTTACAAGAAATCTCTACTAGTGTCAACAATTTCTCAAAAAAAGAAAAATAGTTTGTCATTCTTGTAATGGTAAGTGTTGAATGCTATTGATGGGTTATCTAATAATAACGAGTCATCCAAAAAAATTGACGAAACTTCAATATCTTTCTCCCGTTCCTTGAAAAAAGAAAGGGCCTAACACTTAATTGCTGATTAATCCTGCACAAACATTTAGTTTTTGAGGATGCTAAGCAAACCACCTTTTTAGAAGTCAGTATTTTGGATAGCTTCCATTGCAAGCCCGTATGAAGCTGAAAATTTACAAATATTTCAAATTTTTTTAGTTGTGAAGGAGGAGGTCATGTATGTCGATCATAAAGTTTGTATGAGTCACAAAGATCATGTTTGAAGAACGTCTTGTAAATTTCAAGTTTATTGAACATTGAACATTGATTGACATTTTTGGTGAATTTTAAATTAGTGGCAATGTTGATTATTATGTTAGCTGCAGTTTCACATATTTGTAAAGTAGTAAAATACACTTCGTCAAATGTATAGTCAAATGTTACAAGAAATCTCTATTAGCGTCAACAATTTCTCAAAAAAAGAAAAATAGTTTCTCATTCTTTTGTCAAATTTATAACCTTAATTAATTGTCCTGGCTGTTACGTTATGTGACAGCCATTATTTATTTTACAATTGTGACAGCTACTTGTCAAAAATATGACAACAAAGTTTCTCTTCGAGCCTCGACATAACCGCTATTTCCATCTCTCTCGTTCATAGCCAGACTTGATGACTTTTTTTCTTTGGATGGCTCGTTAGTTCACTATTTGGGTACTAGATTCATACCTACCGGTTTGCCTTTTATAGACATCTATAAATAATCGAACACAAAATGTGTGATTACTTTGATTATATTTTTCATTTGATTTATTTTGCTAATATTCATCAACAAAACAAAAGTTAGGTTAACTGAAATTCGGTTTATGAGGTTATCCAAGATCATAAAATTAATTACATGTGCTAATTTAAATATTTCATTTTGTCTCTTTTGACCTTGAATATTATAAAACATGTATTGCAAATTATTTTGATATCAATTTTTACCTGTAGAAGTGGATTTAAATTGTGACCATGTAAAGTGGTCTTTACGGTAGTGTACAGAATGTTCCTGAAGTGTATTATTTGTAATATGGTCCGTCTTGTAGTTTATATAAAATCGTGATGCTGCGTTTATCGTAATCTGTTATTTATTTATAGCAAGATAAACGGAATATCGGCGAGGAATAGTTGTTTATTTTGCGCCGGATGAATTAAACTAATTAATAGTTGTTACGGGAAGTACAAGGATTTCTTATGTTTTCTGCTGTAGCTTAAGATTAATCTCCGCAGGAAAACAACAGGTAAAACGAAAAGCAGGAGCAGAATGCCGCAGGAATATTATTTAAAATAATTTTAGTTTTTCAAAATTTGTTAAAGACTAAGCGACAGAAGATACAGTATCATAATCATAACAGTATAAAACAAAGTCGCTTCCCGCTGTCTGTCCCTATGTATGCTTAGATCTTTAAAACTACGCAACGGATTTTGATGCAGTTTTTTTTAATAGATAGAGTGATTCAAGAGGAAGGTTTATATGTACAATACATGCAGTATATAGTAGAGAAACACTGATAATTTTAGAGGTTTCTAATGTGATGTCGTAAACCGGGCGAAGCCGGGGCGGGTCGCTAGTCTAGTAATAATATTCATCTGTGACCATTTTTGGTTTGTTTATCATACTTGTCTATGCTATTAGGACTTTAACAGTGTTTTCTAGGTTTTTTTAATAGATTTTTTTCTGGTTTTCTTGTTTTTTTTTCTGGATACGAAAATATATGTACCTATTTGATTACAAATACATCTATATTTGTAAGTAGGCATCAACTTATTTTCTAGTTAACGCAAATAAAATCTCTGTTCCCCATTTTGGCTTAACCTCTTCACCTCGTGTTAGTTTTATTTCATCCATAAATTTACGATTTTATTTTAAGGTTATGTATATAATCATCGATAGTACCTATGCCAAAAGAAAAAATATATTTGCCTTACTCTTCATTATCAATAAACTTTGGCTAATTCTAACTCACTACTTTGGCTACTTGTATTATTTCTAAGGAATTGATCTACCAGATTAATTCGGTTGGGTGCTCATGAATTCATTAACCTCTAGAGGACGAGAAATCCAGTATACTGGCTCAAAAAAAAGGTTCCTCGCATTTGTTCAAACATCATGATTTTTGGGTTTTAGGGTCGTAAATTACGAATCTGAAGTCAGATTTTAAAAATTTAAGATGGCGCATCTAATATGGCGGACAAATCCTATATGGAGGACAAATATTTTATATTTGGTAGAATTTGGACTGAAAACTATATACATGAGTTTTGAGGTCGCTGATTACGAATCTGAAATCACATTTTAAGAATTCAATATGGCGGATCCAATATGGGGTACAGAAGTCTCAAATTTGGTCGAAACCGAAATTTTATTAAAGTTAAAATTGTCGAGGCCTTTTTGTTTTATTGACTGTTTGTTTTTGCTTATTATTCCATTACCAGGATATCAGTGTAGTGCAATGCAATTGAGTCTATTAGTTTTATTATTTTCCTGAAATACTCCTAACGAATCCCCAGTCTGCCAATTATTAAACCTACAATGTTCCGAAAAATAAGGAATTCGCTTTCATTCTCACCTTCCCTTACATGTTCTTGTTACCCCTGTTATTACCCTTTTTCCTCTAAACATACCTCCGTAACCGCCTTTCGCAAAAGTAATTTCTGAAATCTCGTTCGTAACCTGGGGAAATATTTAATGAGCAATAACAAGAGAACGGAAGGAAATATCTTTGAACATTTCTCGAATAACTTCCGCAAATATATTATTCATACCAACCTTCCGCGCTGGAGAATGTCGCGCCTCATTCTTTACGTATTAAATATGGAGTGCGGATCCTCACAAATATCACTTGCTTTTAATGAAAAGCGGGTTGAATAGAATGCCAAGAGATGATTTGTAAAGAAATTAATGGTATTTTTCGAACGATGCACTCTTATATTATTCACCTTAATATTTCACATTATCTAACTTCTAAATGAATTCAAATATGAACATGAACCTTCAGTAGTATTTTTTTTAAATAAACTTATGGTGTCGATTTTTGTCTGATTTTTGCATTGGGTTAAACATGGGTTAATTTTTTTGTTATCTGTATTTTGCAATTTCAAAACGTCTCTGAAGAAAGCCTCTTCACCGAATAAAACTCATATTTGTCTATGCTATTAAATCATTTAGGTATTTGAAATTACCTCTGATATGCTTTAAAAGTTATGGACAAGGTGGCAGTACACTAACTTTTGGTACATTTTTGGTAATATCAAATTAAGATGTAACAAGTTGGCGTCTTCATTAAGGGGGCTTTCCCGCTTTTTCGCTGGAAGAAAAAGGTTTTTTTTGGGAATTTTTTTTGAGGATTATAAAGTATTGAAGTTTGAAGATTGAAGTATAAAACGGATTGAGACAATTTTTTTTTAATTAAAAGATACAGATGTAGGTTACATTTAGTTTTTTATTTATTTTTTAAACCAAAATGGCGGCCGTCGATCCTTGTTCCATTGCAGCTACTTCAGGCGGACATGTCTCATGTTAATGAGATTTTTCTACGACGCTATTCATCTGAAATCACAAAATGAAACATTTTTATAAAACATAGAGTTGTTGTTAGTGTTTATCATAGGGTTTTTTTTTGAAATTCAAATTTTACGCGATTTGGTGCAACTTTTAAAAAAAAAGTTCGATTTTCACCTTAAATTTCTACCTTTAAATTGTTATTAAAAATCGAATTTTTGCAATATCAAAAAAAATCCTATGTTGATCACTAATGGCATCATTTGTGAACATTTTAAAAGAAAAATCATTAAAATCGGTTAATTAGTGTCCGAGAAAAATTTCATTCCAGTTTCAAAAACGTTGTTTTGAGAAAAATGCGTTTGAAGTTTTTTTTACGTCTTTTTGTCATATAATTATGAAATTTTTTTACTTACAGTTCGTCATCAATTCGGGGCCCGTACAGGACACCCTCCTCTGTCTTGTAGACCGCATTTTGGCTTCACGTTAGATAGCGTCACGCATTTTTTTCCACTGAATCCGTATTTCGCCGAATACGGATAATAAGTAACAGGCCGTAATAAGTCGTCAATTCGCCTATTACCTTGATGGTCAGTGTTCCTGTACCTCTTCCCCCGAGTCCCTTGTTTGTTTTCTTCGCATTACGGAGCCTGGTTCCCATGCGTTTTCTCCACGTGACCGACGCGTTCCTTTTTCATTACTTTCGGATCGTTGTTGTACGGGTCCAAATCCAACGTCGCCTTGGAGGTCTTACTGTCCCCGTCGCCAATATACTGAGCCTATTTTACATTATGCTTTTCTTCGGATCGTTGAAACACTTCCTTTACACTCTCCACCTCCATTTTCCCTGCGTGACTCTTTTCAAGCGCCGGGACCGTCGTCACTAATCCGGCTGTAACTCGAAATCTAATACACGGATCACTTTAAAATTTCAAGACAATAAATTTGAATGTATAACGCAACGATTTTTTGAAACCGAAAAGCGGGACAGCCCCCTTAAGGGATTACCCTCAGTTGGGTTGGTCCAAAGTAATCGATATCTGTTTTTTTTTTTTTTAGTTTAGTTGACTTGCTCTAGTATAATTGCACAAAACGCATTTTTTTCGAAATGTCATTTTTGAAAACATACCAAAATAGTGAGCACGATTTCTCAAAACTACTGAATCGATTATTTTAGTATTTGACTCATCAATTTGTCATTACAAGAGTCAGTCCTTGAACGAAGAATGTTTCATTTTGATGGAAAACTTTTTATCATAAATAAACCAAAACCAGTTTTCGGTAAAAGTTCGTCTATTGCTACCAATTTTAAAAATCAAAATTTTGCCAAACGCTTAGTTCCAAGGACCACATTTTGAGTTATACTAACAGAACCTCTAGTTCTTTATTTAAATCAGAGGTTCCTAAACTTTATGACCTCGTAGACCAATTAACGTCTAATTTAGACGGTTTTCGTAGACCCCCTGCCTGCCTAATACTGACTTCCTAAACGTAAAAATGTGTTTCTGACAGCTGCCACAATGCTGCTCATGTGGATCTCCATTTAAATTTCGTGTACCCCCCAATTTTTTTCGCTGTCATAAACCCCCTGCAGGTCAAAATCGCTCCGTTTATTTTTCATAAAAACAAATAAGTACTTGAATATGAATACTAAATGATGATATATTACTAACTGGAATAAAACTGAAACAGTTTAAAAATAACGTTAGTGAAATCCGCCTTTATTTTTGTGACCTAACTGGGGGTAACCCCTCGAGGAAGGCCAGCCTGGTTTATTGGTATAAATATATAGCAATACAGAACTTCCATATCCACAGTTTTTGTGATATCGATAGAGACTATATATCACAAAAACTATGGAAATTAAAGTTTGAAAATTTGGCGACTAGTAAAGTCGATGCGTTCTATTTAACTAATATATTTTAAGTTTTCTGAGACTTCCACTTATACCGGAATTATATGTGAATTGCGTATTTTAATGTTACCTGTTTATTATTGCATATTTGGGTTCTATAGGGATTCTAAAGACATTTCGTGTGATGTCCTGTACAATATTTTCCGAGATTCGATATTGCAATGTATTTTTGTATATTCATTTTACGAGTACATAGGGTGTTTCCAAATGAAGTAATGATATCAGTGAATCTGGAGGTCAAAATAAATCGATTAAACTACACATTCCTTACCCAATGTAGCACCCCTGTTGATATGCAGAGTCTAAAACCTTACCAGGAACATACATGTCCATTAAGAAATCAAGAACGCAAAATTATATTAAGTTCATATTTGGTATGGATATTCTCGTGGTGGCAGATAATATTTTTAGGAGTAAAAAGTTCATTCGGTTTATAGAGGGCGCCGCAGTTAACACTGAACATGACAATAATTCCAGAAATTTTATTGTCGGCCACGGTTCAGATTCTATTTTTAGAAATTCCGATACATCTATTTAAACTGTAATATTTGAATAACTTGAATTGTTTCATTTTGATTTTGTGATTTTCGAGATTAATTCATATTTGCTAAACTACTACCATCCCTCTTGATTTGGGTTGTAAGCTTGATTTATTTTAAATACTTACCATGATATGCTATGGAATAAACCTACTGATCAAATATTTATTTTCATATATACATACTAATTGCTAATACGATTTTAGATTCTCTGTATTTCAAGAGGGACAGCGCTCTTGAATTAATGGCATCATTTATGCTACTTCATTCGGAAACACCATGTATATTTTATTTCAGTAATTTTTTATACTGTGTGCTCGCAAAAAATTGAAATGTTAATTTAAAAATAAACAAATGTTTTCGTTATTTTCGTATGGTTTTATTTTTAGGTAGGATCCTCCTATTTTTCTAACGGATTTTTAGTAAGCTCTTAAAATAAAAGTAACTTTTTATTAAATTGTCTATGTCTGAATTCAATCGTTTTCATTTAATTTTCAAATAAACTTTTTCCTTTGCTTCAAATATGATGCTGTTAACTTTGAATGTGATTGAAATTTTTCGAAGACAGTGGGCGCATTCAACAGTGCAGGCTCAGGGCTAGCGCTGAGGTAAGCGGTAAATTTTTGTAGTAATGCACTTAGCGGACTTAGCGGTCGCCATTTTTTCTCACCAAATTTTTTTGTTCTAGATGAGTCAGCGGTAGTTTTGACAGGTTTCAAAAATCACTTTTGACAACACTTAATACCGCCACAAGCTTCATTATTTTTAAAACATTCTAAAATTACGTTTAATGCGAAAACATTTAATATAGCGTCTGCGAAACCGTCCGTTTCTTCAATTTCCGATATCAATATACTAATAACAGGATCCTCCTTTTTCTTTCCGAAATAAAACACCAAACCACATAATATATGAGCAATGCCACAAACTTGATCGAGCAGTATTTACATAAAGCAAATACTGTAGTACTGACACAAAACATTTAAACAGTCCCGACTCTGTGGCAAATATACGGGTTTGTTTACCTACGGGGCTATGTAAATATATACAAATTTTGACATTTGCTCATTGCTTTCAGCTATGCATTCAAAACAGAACGCATTAGCGCTTTCACGGTTGAATCCGTCCAGTGAAATGCTTTATATTAAGCGTCATATAGGAAATGTCAAATATACATATGGAGTCATCCAAAAAAAGTCATCAAAGTTGGCCGAGAAAAAAAGACGTATTTCTATTCTTGATCGAATTTATAACCTTATTTACTTGTCAAGACATCATATGACGGCCATTGTTTATTTTACAAATTGTGACAGTCACTTGTCAAAAGTTTGACATAACCAAAAAAGCTTAGACATGACCGCTATTTCCATCTCTCTGGTTCATAGCCAGAGTTGATGACGTTTTTTTTGGATGTCTATACTATAGCATGACATTTATAAAGCAATTTATAACTTTTTGGCAACTATGCTTGTGTTTAGAGGTTTTTTTGGCAGACTGCTAATCACAACCTAAATATGTTACACCTTTTTTTCCTTGGTTTCCAGCAATTCTTATCAAAAACTGTTAATTGTTTGAAATATAATAAAACATAGTGCGTTTTTTACGACAGTACTTAATACACTGTACACTAACGAGCATTTTAGTTGTGATGTTTGCGTATATATTTCTACACGTTTGATATTATTGTGTTTATTTTTTGTTAAAGCGCGTCTATTCTTGTAAAAGACAAATCTTACCCCGCGCTCAGTAATGTTATCGGTTTTTCTCGTTCTCCCGTTTCCACGAGATATGGGTTTCGACTTTGGGAACGTGCCATTATTTACTGATGCCGGTATAGGAACCTTTTAGGTAAACGATCAATCTCAAAAGTTTCCTGTTCTCTGCTGAATTACTGATTTATTTCGCGATATACAAGAATAGCTTCGCTTTCACTCACACATTTAGAACTGTTCCTTTGTGGAAGGCAATACTGAATACGTGAATGCCCATCATTTTTTATCGGTTCTAAAGTTGAGAAATGCTCTCTTTTTTGCGTAGGAAAGGAGATTTATTATTTTTTTCGATGGTTTTAAATCGGAGTTTCTAAGAATCGGCATGGCACACGTACGTCGTCTTTTAATGGTTTTTCATTATAAATTGATCTCTACTGCCAGTCCTGGGAGTCACCTGTGAATTTATCTCAGCTCTCAGACATCTAAAATGAAAAATTAAAAAAATGTCCGTGAATAGGTATTTTAAGTGTAATTATTTGTACCTATACATATTTGTAATAGATGACAATTTCGTGTCTTTACGATTGGAATATATGTTGGTATCCAATTAATTACTAACTGTAATTGCGATTGCATGCAATTAATTGCATAAATCCAGAACGCATTTTTTCCATGGACCTAATGCAAGTTTTGTATGCCATTGTTGCAGAATAACATAGTAAAATCCAAAGGTGTTGCTGCTATTTGTTGCAGAATTAAAATTATAGCAATAAATTGCATAGTGAAAACTTTTATTTCTTTAGATATATGTTAATTAATGAAGGGGGTAGTGATATAAATAATAGTTGTGGAAGGAAATTGACCACCAAGGTGAATGCTGTCCTCATTTCTATTTGGTTTCCATAATAAACGGAAATGTTTTATTATATATTTTGGAAATGTTAAGCTAAAGTCAAAAGAGGACAATAACCATCAATCATTTTCAAATGATATAATTTGATGGGAACAAATGGTTGAGTATGGACAATGGGAATTATGAAATAGTAAATCTTGATTGCAAAATGGTGAATGTACAAAATTGTGTAAGTACCTATATTATCATGTAATGTTACGTAAAATTTATCTTTACTATTTATTGCAAAATTCTGGATGTTGCTAAAAACATTAATTATATTAACTTATTACTCAGTTCCATATCTCTTTTAATTTTTGTAATATCCAATTGAAAAATACATTTTCTTTATCCATGTTTACAATTCAAGAAACCCCTGCTTAAAATCTTAACCTACATCATATAAGATTATATGAAATGTATCGTTTTTTATTGTTTAGGATGATTAAAAAAAACATTAATTAGATTAACAAATTAATCAATTCCATGGATCTCTCTTTATTTTTGTAATATATCTTTGAAGGATAATATTTTTTTATTCATTTTTACGAGGTGTGGCTGTTAAATAACCGAACTGATGCTGCTAACAGCGCGCTGTGAGCGTGTCAAAAGTTTGAACAGAACTGTGACGTGATACTTTCCCCACCCTAAGCTCGCTGGACAAGCCAGTGGGTCACTCAGTTTGACTATAGCAGTCGCTTGAATTAGTCTATGCACCAGTGACGCGTCGAAAAAATGTTAAGTGTTTAGATGGAGCAACGAGTTAATCTCAAGTTTCTTGTTAAACTGGGGAAAACTTTTACAGAAGCTTGTGCAATGTTAAAAGAAGTGTACGGGAATGAATGTCTATCCCTGCACACGTTTTTGAATGGTTTAAACAGTTTAAATGGGACGTGAAACGACTGAAGACGATCCGCGCCCCGGACGGCCCTGAACGTCAAAAAGGGACGAACACATTAAAAAAAATTGGTAAATTAATCCGCCAAGATCGTTGTCTAAGCATTCGAGGGCTTGCTGAAATAAAAGGAATCGACTAAGAATATGTTCGCCAGATTTTGAATGAATCGTTAAACATGCAACAAAAATGGTGCCAAAACTCCTCGCTTCCGAGCAAAAGGAATCAAAATGAACATTTGCGTTGACATTATAAACAACAGTGACACTGATCCAGGTTCTGACGACCCTTTATGAGCGTGTGAGAAGACGAAGACCCGATTTGTGGAAGACCACCAAGGAAGATTCACCAAGACAATGCACCGGCTCATTCTGCTTTGTTTGTGAAGGAGTTTTTTTGAAAAATACGGCATTATTGTGTTGGAACATCCACCGTACTCTCCCGACCTTGCCCCCTGTGACTTTTTTTATTTCCGAAGGTCAAATCGGCGCTGAAGGAGACAATATTCGAAAGTGTGAAAGCGGTTAAATCAAAAGCGACGGAGGTTCTGAACCAGCTGACAGAAGTGGACTTCCAGCACTGCTTTCAACAATGGAAAAGTCATATGGAGCGGTGTAGAGATCGCCAAGGGGAGTATATTGAAGGAAAAAAAGTTGCTACTGTAATTGGTAACGAATAAAAAGTGTTATGACCGCAGTTCGGTTATTTAATAGCCACCACCTCGTACAGTTCAAAATACAACATGATTACTGTCTTCATAAAGAAATAGAATGTCATGTGTCAGCAATTAAATATCTTGTATATTTTTAGTCAAAAAACTGAATGTGTCGTATTTCGGCCGTAATTAGATGATTACTTCTTTAATTATCTTAAATAATTATTAATTATTAAAGACAAATTTTCGAAATAATTAAATTACATTTTCATTTCATTTAGGTTACTTAGTGCTGGAATAAATGAGACACCCTTGGTTCTTTGGTTAAACATATACATGATCTTTAATTCCCGATACATCGCATTCTGTTTCTTCATGAGGACTGAAATAACGGGGTTGGATCAGCTACTCTATGATATTGAAATCAATTTGACAGAAAACTGGTTAAAATGATCAGTTATTGGGATTCTGAATATAAATGTGACTTCATCCTTATTTCGTCCCAGCTATTTTAGTATAAACTACTGCTACCTGTTACCGTCGTACAAATAACTTCGATTAAAATCAAACAGGTCGAATGTAGGTACTAGGCTATTATAACTTTTAAATTAATTGTCGAAGTAATAATTGATTTATAAAGCTATAAAATGCACAACTTCTATCATCTTATAATCTTTATGCTCGCAAAGTACAAAAGTTTCGTTATATTGATAAGGAGACAAGCGATGCTTCAAACTTGCGAAGACCTTATTTTCGGTTCTTTTATTATATTATTAAACTTTCTGTGTTTATGATTCTGAAAGGCGCTATCCAACTTTTACTATAAAACAGGATTTTCCTTTCAGTATCACTTTCCAAATAGCGGAACTAGCCTCATCTTTATACGAGATTTACGAGATGGAAACTACTGTTAAACGGGAGAAAATATTAAGCTGCTGACACAATTACTGAAGTGAATAAACTTGATGGCTTATAAGAAAAGTTTTCTGATTTTTTTTTTGCTCAGCGTTCTCTATAAATAGGTTTCTCGAAATAAACTTTCCGCAGAAGTTACACTATTCTAAATAATTACATTACTGGATAAGGAACAATTTGTTGTAATTGTAACTATATAATAAATTAGTTAATTACTGTCATGGATTACACTGCTACACACAAAAAAAAGTTGTCAAAATGTATTTACATGCGATATATCATCTCCGAAGAATTTTTTCCCACTGAACACAGATCCGGTATCAGAATTGCACCATATATCTTCAGTCTTCAGCACTTTGCTGAAGACTTTGCTGAACTCTACTCTACTTCGGAAACTATATATGACACATAAAGTACAGCTAATTAAGGAAAATTCTACATTTTTCTGAAGATTGTTCAGCATTTTGCTGAAGACTGAAGGGCGATGGAGAATTCTGTCACCGGATCCGTGTTCAGCGGGAAAAAATACTTCGGAAACCATGTATCCGTAAAGCACGACTCGTAAGCACAAAGTCTTAATTTTCTGAAGATTCTTCAGCATTTTGCTGAAGACTGAAGGGCGAGGGAGCAATTCTGACACCGGATTCGTGTTCAGCGGGAAAATATCCTTCGGAAACCATATATCGCATGTACATTTCAGATAACTTTTTTTTGTATGGCGGTGTTATCATTAAATAACATTGTTGTTATTAAAAATATGTAAAGTGCAGTTGACTCTCAAATTGAAACACTATTTGGTTGATAGTTTTCACGTTTTTGTTAAGTACATACTTTAAAGAATACATAAAAATAGGTAATCGAAATATATTACAATTAATGAACAATACTCGATACTGTTTATTACTGATTTACAGTAGATAACTTTTCGATTCGAAACGAACAGTGAAACAGGTGATTTGGAAATGACTTCATTACTACAAGAAGTTTCTGATAGTTTGTTGGATAAACACCGCAGAATATTTAAATCTGATAGACAGAGGTCTGAGGATAAGATATGTTTACTTCCACATGCCCAACACTATTTTGCGGGTTTTGCGTGGATCTAATAAAACTACTGAAAGTTGATTTTCTTTCAAGACTAATACGTTTTTTTCTCCTCTTAAGCGTCAATATTACCCTATTTCGTCACCAACGAGAATATGCAACACAAGTGGAACATGCTCAATCATGACAAGTAAACGAAAATATAGAAATAGTAGCATGTTGATTTTTAATGTTAGGACATTACAAGTACATTTATGTAAAATCAAAAGTCAAAATAAGTATGTAGAGGAAAATTGTTGCCTACATACATGGTATTTTCTTGCGTAAAAATTGAAGAAATCTGGGAAGAAAATATTGGTCAACAATTTAAAAATATCAGTATTTGTAAAATAAATAATTTATTTAAAATCACCTTCGCTTGACTTCTTTGTCTTCAACCTTCTTTAGCTATCGCAGGTTTCATTGAAAAAAAAAGTAGAAAGGAAATCCATCCTCAAAGTTTATTGAGTAAATTAATAATAATCTAAACACTACACACGTACTTTATATATAATATAGTTCGATAACAGCGATCTAGACATATCACTAACAAAGATAATTCAACATATGTGTGTCAATAACTGGATGTAGGTACTTCAAATTCAAGAACGTGGTACATGGTTATCGTCTGTCGTGATATATCTATTAATCGGATATATTGTCAATCACTATTCCAATTTCGGATTATACATAGATAATGTTCCGTGTTTTTTTTTTCAAGTTATTTTTTGACATTTTTAAGTATTTTTTATGAATATGATAGTCACGATAATTAGTTACTAGAATACGAGGTATGTAAATTAAGTAATGAAACTGGCAACGTAGCGCCCGATATAACAACACTGCGGAATATGCACGGCAAAAGAAATCGCAAACCTGACTGAATATCACATGCAAGATAATCCGTTTAAAACGACAAGACCTTCAGGGTCAAACCGCCAAAAATCGTAACAACAAAACTGTGTTTTATTTTTATTAAATTTACTTTAGAAATGTCTACTAGTTGTGTCTGGTATTTTCAATACGCCTACGATACTTGCATAAGATGCAAGATCTGTGAATTTTTTGTTAATGCAGCTATTGATTAATTATGGGACTATAGGGTCGTTGAAAAAGTAGGAAAGCTTGACAATTTGGAAAACTCTTGAGAGGAAAATTCAGAATTTTTAACATGCTTACTTACGGCTTTTAATATCACCTGAAATAAAGCACATCTTTTAAATGCGACTAGAGTCCTTAAAACGATTAATTTTGGGACAAGCTGTACATCACGCGCGAATACAACGCAACGTGACGCCTATCTACTATCTTCTCCTTTATTTTCCACGCTTTGATATGGTTTTTCTTTCATACGAGACCCTGTTTTGTTCTCGGCCAGCACGACTGAAAGTTTCATTATTTAGAAAACAAGAACTGCTCGTTGAGTCTCGCAACGGTTGTTTGTTACCAGCTTCCCCTCTTAGGGATTTTTTACTTTAGAGGAAGAAACGCGCCATGCTTTAGTGGACGATTAACTTTGAACTGAAACAAAGCAAGTAATCTCGTTGAAAGTTAACGCATTAGTTTGATAGATGACTGCGTTTTATAAAACTTTAGGTTAATATTTTTGCTAGGATGAACGTATTGTTTTTTAATACATATTTTAGTGTTTGTGTGATGTCGCTATATTTCTAAAATATTGTGTGTATATTTTACATCATTTGTGCAAAAATATTTTTAAAAATAGGTTTTAATAAGTGTATAAGTTAATTTTATCTAATTTCTTGAATATATCCTGTTTAATATTTCTTCATTTCTTTTCTTCTTATTGTGGTCACAAAGCGATAATTGGGTTAACGGTTTTTAAATGTAGACATGAGAAACAAATTTGTTGTATAGTAACATATAAAAATAAGGACGTGTGAAAAAAATCATTTCAAGATAAGTTTATAAAAAGTCAAATTTACCATTCTGAAGGTTCTGAAAAGTAAGTTTGGCAGTTCTACATGATAGTTTTAATAAACTAAAAGCACAGGGTTAGTTTTAAAGACCTCCTGATTATGCCAACATGGTTGATAAAAAAGGATTGAGTAAAGTGTGTGTCTAAATGTACTGAACTTAAATATCACCGTTTATTTTAAAATATACCAAGTGATAATGGTCATTCACTTTGGCAACTTTGTAAACTATAATATCCTGAATTTCTAAAGTATAATGTACTGAACTTAAATATCACCGTTTATTTTAAAAGATACCAAGTGATAATGGTCATGCACTTTGGCAACTTTGTAAACATTTATTTCTAAAGTATAAGACTACATGACTATACATTAAATGTAATATCTGTGAAATAATTTAAATTAATCTGATGGAGTTTTGTAGCCATTTTCTACATACAAAAATGATGGATGGTCATATTGTTTATATCGACAAAGCTTAGCGTATTAGATATTTAGATGCATATTTTTTTAGACGTATATATATACATCGGAATTTTTAACATATTTTATGTTTTTTTATTGTTCTGTTTTACATTTTCATAGAAATATGTATTTATTACTATTAAGTATGAATAAGTATTTTTTATTTGTTTCCCACGCACAATATCCAAACACGTTTCTTCCTGTAAATATTCATTTGAATCTCAGTCTAATTAGTATATTTAAAACAAAGCGTAAAAGTAAGGAAAAAGCATAAAATTGAGGAAAACTAGTAGAAACGTCGAAATTTGCAACTTCTTAGAAATTCGATACTTAACAGTGTAATTTTAGTTCGATTGTGAGGTCAAAATAGTAGATAAAAAATACACAACAAAGACAATAGTCTTTGAAGCTGGAGCCTGTGGTAAGTGCCTAGAATAATTTTATGCAAACATCTGTAGCACTTTACCTTTTTAAGTCTATTAGTTGCATACAAACATGCAAGTGATTTGTAGATGGAACTACACAAAGCTTAGAACCTGGTCAAAAAAGCCTGGTTGAAAAATAAGTTAAGGTTGAATTTATAGACAAATAAAAAAACAAATTTTAATACAGATTAAATGTCGTCATTTTCCTACTCTTCCTTGACATAAAAAACGTAACTAATGCGGTTTCAAAAGTACAGCTTCTACAAAATGAAACTGAGTTCTAATTCCATTATTAACCGGTTCACTGGTATAGTTTTTGTCACTATTCGTGCCAAAACTGGTACCCTCAGATAATTTGCGAAAACATGTACACTATTTAGTACGTTCGGTTTTTTGAGGCACTGAATAGATTCGATATTTTTAGCTACCATCACCGAGGGGTGAAAATAGGGATTGGAGTTGAAATTTTGATTTTTTTTTCAATTCTTTACCAAATCGTTCCACATTTTGTACGCAAGGTTTTTTTTGTGTCTTTAATTCGATTGCAAGAGTTATTTTTTTGATCTGCCTCCCCCGAAGGGTGAAAAATATTATATCTGCCGTATTAGATCCGCCACATTGAAGTTTCAAATCTGATTTTAGATTTGTAATCAGTGACCTCAAAAACTTCTATATATTGCTTTTTATCCAGGTTCGCACAATTTTTTAGTTTATTGGATCCGCCATTTCGGATTTTCAAAATATGTTTTCAGATTTGTTATCAGTAACCTCATAAACCCCCTACATACATATAGCTTTTCAAATTCGCACAAACTTTTAATTTTCGTTCGCCATATTAAATCTGTCATTTTGAAATTTCACAATTTGATCCTTAATGAGTAATGTAAAAATCCCCTACATGCACAGTTTTTTAAAATTCCGAAAATATTTAAATTTTTGACCGCCATTTTGGATCTGCGATCTTGAAATTTAAAAATATGATTCCAGATTCAGCAACTCCAAAAACTGTGATCAGCAACCTCGAAAACCTTTATCAAAACAATTTCTGGTCCAGATTCAAAAAAATAAAAAAATGTCTCCTCACTAGGAGGATAAAGACGTCATATTTAGTCCTCCATATTGAATTTTATAATTCTGGTACCAGATATGGATTCCGTGCCCCCAAAAACAAAAATATATCAAGTTTGGTTCAAAACCCCAGAAAATTAAGAAAGTAATTGTATGTGATCAAACATGATACAATACCAGAATTGGCACGTTTTTTTTTTTGATCATACACAATACCGGCTAAAACATTATTTGGTGTCAAATGTGTTAAAACCAATGTCACTGATTTTTTTTTAATTCGAGGCTGGTCAGTTATTTGAATAATTTGAAGTTGTGCACATTATTTACGAGGGATATCGTGTGTGTCATTTTAATGAAAAGTAGTGCATTATAATGTTAATATAATTTACGTCGTATGAAATGTTGGAGGTAGAATTATAATACTGTCATTTTTTGTGAACACATTTTAAAATGTTACATCACATTCGTTTATCCACTATACGATAAGTTTCCGTAAGATACCCTGTATAGTTCGTCTAGAAGTTTCTAAAAAATAAAACAAAGAGGAAACACTACTGTACAGTAATTGCTGGAAAGCCACAGATAAGTGAAGTCAGATGGAAACTTAAAGGACGACAACGCGAAACTTTTATTTTTGTCTTTTATAATTTACTTTTCCCCCCATTGTGAGCTGAGTGCTGATTACCGAAATGATTACCGAAATGTTAAAGGAAAACCGGAAACGTGTTCTACATCCTATATCCTGAACCTACTCATGCTGGTTCTGTTACATGTGGCTTTTTGTTTCAGTTCGTGCAATTGGCACGTCACTTAAGGATTATTCGTTTCTATAAAGAATAAAAAAAAATTCGAATATACGACTTTTTGTAAAATTAAGTAATGAGATTTTTTTTAAATTATTTTTATTCGAATAGAATTACAATTCAGTATTGCCTCCTTCAAAATGACTTCCCTGGGAAGTCGCACAGCGTTGTAGACGGATCTTCCATTCCCCACAGCAGTGCTGAAAATTGGTCGGTTACAGTCGGTTACAGTAGGTCGGTCCAGTTGGTCGGTTACAGTAGTTTGAATGTTTTCTATGGTCCCAAAATGACGTCCCTTGAGGTGATTTTTCAACCTCGGGAAGAGAAAAAAGTCACAATGACACAAGTCAGGCGAATAAGGAGGTTGAGGAGCCACATGAATGTTTATGCTGGCTAAAAAACTCGTATACTGTCGTATATGCAACGTCCAATTGTTCTTATTGTATGACCCTCTCACATGTATGACCCTTTTTCGAAGTTTTCCAAGAACCTCTCTATAAAAGTGTTGATTTACTGTTTGGCCTGTAGATACAAACTGTTTGTGGACAATTCCCTGGCTATCATTAATGACACGTTCCATAAAATGGAGATCATTTGCAATCGATTTCAAAAAGTCAAGACACCTTTCTATACTGATGTCGTTTTGTTCCTGCGAAATGTTTTTTGGAACCATTTTTGTGCAGATTTTTCTCAACCCCAATTCGTTTGTCAAAATCTGAACAGTGTGTAACATTCTCCTTATCTCTTCTGTTGGGATGAGTTGTTGTATCAGCAAATCCAGAGATAAAACTTACATTCACTTAAAATATGTATATGTAGATATATTACTTTCTTTTTACAAGAAATATGAATATAACTTATTAACTAATTAAGCCAACTCGCGATGGACTTGACCCGGCCCGATCACCTTGGTAGTCTCAGTCCGTCTGATCTCTTACGTCACCTCACCATTTTCACCGCATCATCACTATTTTGTTCCTTCGCACTTACACATTAGGCAGGGGCGGCGTGTTACAAGTGATGTGAATCAAATTTAACTCTTCCCCGATCATTCTTGTCGCCAATCGATGATCTGAACGCAGGAGATCCCGTATTCTATCGACATTTTCATCGGTTCTTGACAATGAAGACCTTCCTCTGCGTTGTTCATCTTCAATCCACTCTCTTCCTTCTGAGAATACCTTAAACCACCGAAAAACTCTTGAAGAAACAATGTCTCTGTAGGCATTTTGAAATTTTGCAAAATTATCCTTTGCGTTGTGTCGAAGTCTGAAGCAAAACCTGATAGCATACCGTTGCTCAAAATTAATGTTAACCTACCGCCCTTCCAAGAGCCGTCTCCGCAGTGTTACTAGATCTGGCGCTACGTTGTCAGTCGTCTTATTACTTACTTTACACACCTCGTGTATTTCGCGCATTAAAATATACTATTTTTTTCACATGTTAGTATCTAGTATAGTAGTTGGTTTGTTGATTTTATCCATTCAAAATAACGGTAGTAATTTGTTGATGGACATCAACGAACCACGTGGACGAATTAAAATCATCTTTTTTTTTTTTGTAAAATCATGGTATGAAACTGTAATAAAAAATATTACGAATTCTCAGTTATTGTGTAAGTACATATCTAATTCTGTCTAATATCCTATTAAATGCTTACTAAAATTTGCTGTTAGTCGAAGGTTTTAAGAAAACTGTTGGCTCCAGACATGTAAAATCAAATTACTTAACAATAGTTTAAATAATAATTAAAGTAAAATATCGGCAGATGCCAAAATCAGGTATTTAAATTTTTAAAATTTAAACTAAAATAAAATAACTGGCTGTGTGGCAGTAAATCATTTTCAAGAGTGTTTGTTTTATTACTAGTAAAAATTAAGTGCAAACATGCACATGATTTGGTGATATAAAATTATTTAAGTTTATCGATTTTGATGCTACCTGATACCCCAAGTGATCAAGGTAGTTAAAACATATTCGAGCATATTAAAAAAAATGTTGTCAGCTTAACCCTGATAGGTTATCAATTGATAAAGAGAAGTATATAAAGAAAATACTAAGGCAGTTAGGTACATTTACGTGAAAAAATGGCTCTTACATTTGGCGTCCTCTTGGTGTGTTCAGTAATTAGTTTAGCGGTAAGTATTTTCATCTATACCGATATCTGTTCCTTTTTTTACATTTAATTAAAAATTTCCTAAATATCTACACAAATTTATAGTCAATAAATCCACTTTTGCAATTTATTCATTGATATGATTTTTTAAAATGTTGTATGAGTATATAATATGGGAAAATTTAGCCTGATTTATTTTTCAATAAGTTTTTTTAGGTTGCTTAAATTCTGATAATTTTTGTATTACAGTATTGATGTATTTTCTAATAAGATTACGGCTTGCGGAATTCTTTGTCTAATAAGCCCAAGTTGAAGATAATATGTTGATTGTGCGAAAAGATATAGCTATACAAAAAGCTATAGCTAAAAAAGTACAACTGCGATATTTTCAAAAATCTTGAATTACTCCGAAAATATTTAAGTCTTGGACTCATATCTATTCAATGGAAATCTTCAGAGTATCTATCTGACTAACTGATCCGTTTTAGAAAAAAATCCCTAGACATTTTTAAAGTTGAACCGAAACCATCATAAAAATTCAAAACTCTACCATTCTTACTATATTTTTCATTCATGAAATGTTAATAAAACACATCGAGTTCTATGAGCCCTAACAACTATATGTTCGGACAAACGCATTTTTTCAAAAAAATATTCACTGACATGTAAAAATTTACAACCACAATTTAAAAACTTGTCAGTCACAGGTATTTCTGGTAATTTTTGCGAATATACGTTATTTTTAAATAAAAATGGGCCGTGGACGTGCGACTGATCAAAAATTGAGGCAGATCATTGTAAAAAAAATACTCCAGTGGCAAAAAAAATCCGCGAAATTGCGGAAGAATTGTGCTTTGCAAAGGCTACTGTTGGGGACATATTAAAGCATTACCGCGGTACTGGAAATTTGGATGTAAAAGGTAAAAGTCCTGAAAGACCCAGACTTGTTACTGAAAGGAGACAAAGTATGTTGGTGAAAATTTGCAAAAAAAGAGGGAACACTTTAAGGAATATAACAGTGCAATGGAACTCTGAAACAGGAGAACGGCTATCCCGCAACTAATCAGTCTGGGCTCAGTTTTTATAAGGTACCTATTGCTATTTTATATTTCAAATTTTTAATTTTTTAATTTTCGTAAATGATCGTAGGCTAAAGAGAAATCTTTATTAACTAAGGCACAAAAAAAATCGAATGAATTGGGCCAAATCGAAGGTATAACTTCCTTGGGAAGCCATACAGCGCTGGAGATGGTCTTCTATTCCTCATAGTAGTGCTGGAACTCATATCATTCCGGTGAACAGCCTTCAGCTGGTCGGTTACAGCCGTCTGAATGTTTTCTATGGTCCCAAAATAACGTCCCTTGAGGTGATTTTTCAATCTCGGGAAGAGAAAAAAGTCACAAGGACTCAAGTCAGGCGAATAAGGAGGTGGAGGAGCCACATGAATATTTATGCCGGCTAAAAAACTCGTTTATTGAAATCACTGTATGACAAGGCGCATTGTCGTGATGCAACATCCAGTTGATTTTAATGTTTGGTCAAATTTAACTTTTTCTCGATCATCTGAATGCACTAGATCCCGCATTCTATCAACATTTTCATCTGTTCTTGAAGATGAAGGCCTTCCGCTGCGTGGTTCATCTTCAATCGACTCTCTTCCTTCTGAGAATGCCTTAAACTAAAAAAAAAAAAACTGGACTCCTGGAAACCTTGAAAAAACACTGTCTCCGTAGGCGTGTTGAAGTTTTGCAAAATTATCCGTTGCGTTGTGTCCAAGTCTGAAGCAAAACCTGATAGCACACAGTTGTTCAAAATTATGTCACTCATTTTTAAACCGCACTAGAAAAAAAAAACGGTTTATGAAAACAATCACAAAGAACAAACAAATGACTCTAACAACTTTTACTGAAGGTGCATTGCATGTTAACCTACCGCCCTCCCAAGTCCCATCTCCGCAGTGTTGCTAGATCGGGCGCTACCTTGTCAGTTTCATTACTTAATTTCCATACCTCGTATTTTTACACAATCGACATATCACCTTCAACTTGGGCTTGTTAGGCGCAGAATTTTACAAGCTGTACTTAATCCTACAGAAGCAGGAAAAAATCAATACTGTAGTACAAAAATTGTCAGAATTTAAGCAACCCTCAAAAAGTGAGCGTCCCAGTACTTTTTTTTACTAACCCTATAACACCTAATTTATAATTGACATGTTTCATAGTTAACTCAATTTAAAAAGATAAACTGCATTAATTTTTTTTGTTAAATACTGCATTTACACACACTAACACTATACTTACTATACTACATGTTTATGTTAAATAAATCAGAAGAAACAAACTGTTTAAATGTTAAAAAAAACAGAGTGGTTTATTTAAAAAAAAATACGCATATTCCTGTCATATTTAGAAAACGCGGCAGCTATTTTTTTTTCACATACGCATCATAAACTCAATACACGAAAGTAACCAGCAAACTTTCACATGTTTCCCATATTTTAGTATGAAATTATAGCATATCAATCAACGTATTGCATGTATCGGAAGTTGTACAATAGCACCAAGTGACACGGGACTATCGCAATCAAATTAAATTGAGGCAATCCTCATTACATGAGTTGCCTATGTGTCATGTTGCCATAAATATAAAATTCGTTTCTTAGTGTTGTTTTATTTTTCAAAAAATAAGCGAGATAGGGCATTGGTCAATATATAAAATCAATTACCCTGTACATACCTACATTTGTAGAACCTAACGTTACATCTAAACACCTGAGATTTAACAAACATGTAAAATCTTAAATCATCTACAATCTAAGCTTATCCTCAGATTAAGTATACATACTTAATCTTAAACAAACAAATATTTTCTCAGCGATTAAAATTTGGCGTAGGCGTCTAGATAAGGGGTCCTCACAATAATCACAGTCTACTGTTTCAAGGATCTAACAAAGTGGGGAAAGTGTTCCCTAGCAATAAAAAAGAAAGTAATCTTTTTGTGTAGATAACAAAACTTTGTTTTATTCTTTGGGAGTTTGATAAAACACAGGCCACAAATCTCAAGCGAGAAAACTTTCAGTAAGGAATAAAATATGCACCCAATCTGGAGAATATTTATTCGATGCGTCAAAATACAGTATCCTCGACAGAAAACAAGCGTAAGAGTTTGTTGCAGGATATATCTTGGAGGGTATATTCCTACAGCTTCCACCAGTAATTTTTTAAATTAAAAAACAAATTACATACATACTTACAGTGTGTTCCACGGCAAGGCGGTTTCTTCGATAACTTTGTTATTGTATATTTAAAAAAAAATGTTTGAAATAAAAGTTGTCTAAAATGATGTGGTGTATGTTTGTAAAATGTGTCTTTATGTGTTTGTAAAAATAAAATCGCTGTGTCGCAAATACCAATTGTCAAACCAAGAGCAATAACTTTTTTTTTTAAATACAACGATCCATATTAATCCATACTGTTTAACACGAAAAAAAATTACCTTTCAAGTGACATCAAATGTTTTTCAGTTTTCGAGAAAAAAATCGGTCTTTTTCAAAGGAAAAAGGGATTTAAAAGAAGCAAGTAGGCTTTAACAATGAAATTAAAAAAATAAGACAATAAAGAGCACAGAACACATTATATACACATAAATCATTATAAAGGTCTCAAGGTCACCAGATCTTGCAAATATGACTTCTTTTTATGACCGTTTATAAAAAATAAAGTTTCCAATGGTCCACTAACGACTGGGGAAAATATGCGTCAAAGTATTATAGTAACTTTTCGAGAAGATTCTCTAAAAATACTAGCCAATGTTGAATTGGCGTTTAAAAATGGAATTTGTTCGTATCTTGATCAACACAGACGAAATTTCGAGCTCTGAATGTTAGATGGTTTATATGTGTGTAAGATTTTTAGTTAAATTTATTGATTGTATTTTATTAGGTATTTATTTTTTTCGCCGATTTTATAGTTACACTGCTCAGCGTAAACGCTGGGAAACATTCACCCATTCCTGCTGCAGACAGTGATGTCTGAAATCACATCCCCGCCTGCAGCAGAAACTAGGCTCAGGCGAGGGGAGGAAATTCATCCTGTCCCAAATCTTCCTTACAATGTGACAAGTTTGTAACAATATTGCCTTCTGGCCATTTCTAATATTATAACACAGTCCTAATGCCGCGATGTTCTTGGCGAATCTGTTCGTCATCACTCCCTCTGCCGATATCACTAGGGCGTACGTCTCCACCTTCTCCAGTTTCCACAGGCGCTTTAGCTCGATTGATAGATTTTCGTATTTCGCGATCTTCTCCCGTTCAGTCTTCTGAATGTTGTGGGTAAGTGACACTGCGATGTCTATGATGATCCCTCTTCGTTGTTCCTTGTTGATCAGCACAATATGTGGTAGGTTGAAGTCCACTGTTTGGTTAGTGATGATTAGCCTATCCCAGTACATCACTGCTGTTTCCGATTCCACCACAGCTTCCGGGGCATATTTGTAGTATGGCGGAGCCGTCGCTAACAGGCCATACTTGAGTGCCAGTTGTTGGTGGACCATCTTCGCAAGTTGGTTGTGCCTACCGAGATATGCTGCAGGATGCAGGATGCTCCAGCGGTT
Source organism: Aromia moschata (assembly GCA_029963805.1). Classification (NCBI taxonomy): domain Eukaryota; kingdom Metazoa; phylum Arthropoda; class Insecta; order Coleoptera; family Cerambycidae; genus Aromia; species Aromia moschata. The sequence goes on along the minus strand of JAPWTK010000025.1, from coordinate 738,609 downwards.
ACAGGAAATGGAGCACACTGTATGATTATAAATATTATATAGATATGCACCATATTTATTTTGGGAAACTTTTATTTGAAATATTGTTTTCTTAAATTTACAAGTAAAACTAAAACGAAAGAGAACCAACGATTTAAGGAAATCATTGTCAAATTGTCAACCGCTGACTTCTTGACAATAGGCAATCCTACTTATAAATTGACTGAGTACAGTGTGAATAACTTCTTCCGTAACCTGTTAAATTCCGCACCGTATGCTTTTCTTTAAATCCTCCAAATTTTGTGGTATGGTGACATAGATTTTTGCCTTCAATGAAGTATACCTAAGGAAATAGTCCTAAGGCGTAAGACCTGGGTATTTCCCAGGCCACTTTATCGTCTCTCCTCTGTCAATCCAGGTCCATGATTTTTGTTCGAAATAATCTAATTTCTAGACTCGAAATTTTTTCCGATGAAAGTGAAGATCGTTTACCAAACACTGCTGTCTGGTGTACCTCTTTGACCTCTCAGCTTGTTCTGTGAATCTGCTCGAGGTTACATAAGCGAAATTTGTCTTTCGCTCTGGATTGGTAGATCTGTATAGTCTGTATAGCCAAAGAGAGGAAAAACTTAAAATTGTTAGAATCAATAATGTGGTCCCCCATTTCCTTAGTATATTATAGTCACTTTCTCCACTAATATGCATATATTACACCTTTACACAAGGCTAAGTTGGCCGTTTCTAACGACCTAAACGGCAAGGTTGGCCGTTTCGCCAACCGTGAGGAAAGCGTTAGGTGATGATGATGTTATCAAATTTAAAAGAGTCTGTGTTCAAATCTATGCTAAAGGTTTCAGTCCCACCCCAATATTAAACTTTGTTTTAGGCGGCTACGAAGTGGGTGTCTCTGTCCCAACATGTGAGTCCATCCCCATCTAACAGGATAATCGGTGGAGACGAAGCCACTCCACACGAATTCCCCTTCATGGTAGGGCTACTGATAAACGGAAATGCATTTTGCGGCGGAACCTTGATATCGGAAAACTACGTCTTGACAGCAGCCCATTGCGGTGTTGTGTAAGTATTTTCCCACAATACTACCTACAATGGTAACACTAGCACACAAAAAAGAAAAGTGGTCATTACTTTTGACCAGACCCATCTAGGGTTATGTATTTCGATGCGCTGAATCCGAATTTGAGGTCAGTTTAACCCGTACACCCTCAAAATTTTGAGTAAATTGCAAAAAACCGCTAAAAATCGCTAAAAACAGCAAAAAATGCAGTTATGCAAGCGAGAAATTTTTTTTACGAACTAGATCAAGTAAGTTTATTATGTATTTCGATGAGCTGAATCCGAATCTGACGTTGATATAGTTCGTCAACCCTCCAAATTTAGAATAAATGGCAAGAAACCGCTGAAAATCGCTAAAAATCGTGAAAATTGAAGTTATGAAAACTAGATCATACATGTTTTTTGTGTATTTTGATTTGATGTGCTGAATCGAAATCACAAGTTGATTTAGGTGATAGACCCTCCAAAATTAGAGTAAATTGCGAATAACCGTTGAAAATTGCTAAAAAATCGTGAAAAATTGCAATTATGCAAACGAAAAAAAAAAATTCTTAATCTAAATCAAGTATTTTTCTTATGTATTTTAATTCGCTTAATTCAAATCCGAAGTCGGTTTGGCTTGTACACCAAGCCAACTTGTTGCCAACTTTAAATAAATTGCGAAAAAACGCTAAAAATAGCAAAAAAATCGTATAAAACAGTCATGAAGTAGTAGATAATATCAAAAAATAGTATTGTTCTTACTCACAGTAATAAACAAACCATGATTCCTTTCAAATTATACTATAACATCAATAGATTGTAATTAGAATTAAAAAAAAACGACCTTCCTTGATTTTACACTGTTCTTCGCTTGTATCGAACTCTTTTTTCTTCGAATGTTCTATTCAGTAGGTTTCTCTTTCGTTTTCTATTTTCTCTCATTATTTCTCTCTTTAAAGTCCAGCAAAAATCGGCCGTTATGTTGACATTCCATATTCCTTGATACCAATTCTCCATTTCACTTATGTCTTGATGAAATCGTTCTTTTTCTTCACTGTAGTAGATACAAGCGAAGAACAGTGTAAAATCAAGGAAGGTCGTTTTTTTTTAAATTTAAATTACAATCTATTGATGTTATAGTATAATTTGAAAGGAATCATGGTTTGTTTATTACTGTGAGTAAGAACAGTACTATTTTTTGATATTATCTACTACTTCATGACTATTTTTTACGAGTTTTGCTGTTTTTAAAGTTTTTTCGCAATTTATTTAAAGTTGGAGGGTGTACAAGCCAAACCGACTTCCGATTTGAATTCAGCGCATCAAAATACATAAGAAAAATTCTTGATTCAGTTTAACATTTTTTTTTTTCGTTTGCATTCAAATGGTGCAATTCAGGCAAGCATCAAATAGTTATTGAAAAACGTAATTGATCTGGTTATCTAAGGCGAAATTCAAAGTGAACATTTCTGACAAACGAAACGAATAAGTTTAGTGCTATGCTATTATGAATGCAGTTAAAAATACACTGTTGGTTTACGAAAATTTTGTACAATAGGTTTGAGAGCAGGCAGCATCTATTAGAAAATTTGAAAGCACAAGGTTTGTGATCAACGTCTCGGGATCAGGAAGACCAAAGATTAATGATATCAAAGTCGTAGAAGTTCTTCAGGAAAATCTAGACATAGCCAATATTATTCCGCTAGCAAGCAATAGTGTTATACGATATCAAAACTACTACAAATGGAATATATAGATACGGTTTGCAAGTTACATCATTATAAAATGTAACCATTCATTTAATCATGACAAGGAAGTTTGGTGCGGACAGCTAATTTTATGTTGTAACTGTTCCCGCTGCTCTAATTTAACTGTTTCCGACCAGTTGAAAGACTGCTGTTTTCAACTCGTTATATGCAGACATTTTGAAAACCCATCACCACCAAGATGGCCTGATCTAAACCCAAATGAATTTTGGTTATATTCTAAAAATGTTTTTAGAATACGACCCACAATGGTGACATAATTAGAAGACAGTTGATGAGCAAGTTGGTAAAATTCAACCAGGAATGCTGTGTATAATTTCAAGGAAAGGTTGGTAGTTTTACATCATCAAAATGGAGTCCATATTGAACAAAGGTAATCAGTGTTGGACATAAGAAATAAGAAAATTATTTCTACAAAAGGAAAATCTGTGGCTGCATAAAACCATACGTACTTTATGTTTTTTGGGTCGCTGAATCTGAAACCGCTCTTGTTTTAACCCATCACGTTACGATTAGTTCATAACCTTAAAATACGGTCTAAACTCATTAATTTTCATATTTATAAGGTTGATCATGGTATAGAATGAAGACAGAGATTGTGACATAGCAACCAAGGCATACCCAGAGCTCTCTAGCGGTACTAGTGTTAACTTTTAAGTTGGTAAGCGTCTTCATGGCTTCACTTCCTCATTGTGACTATAGAGCATCTAGAGCAAGGCCGTTTGTTATTATTATTCTTTTCAACGAGTTCCAGTGATACACAGATAATTTCAATTTGTTCCACGGTTTTTGCAAAAGTTTGCAGAGTGTTGTCTGGTCGAGGTATATCCTGTTTTCTGACGACCCTGGTAAGTTTATAATTTCTTTATTATAATATCAGCTAGAGATTGCCGACTTTTAGCGATTTGAAATGTTTACTATTATATTTTACTCCCATTTATGTGGAATGTGCCCGGGAAGGTACCCAACTTTGTGACACAACATTTTTCATTTTTATTATCTATTTTTCATTTTACACGTTTAGGTACCTAACGTTTTTTCGTCTTTCGTGTTACAGAAATGTCGCCAGTGAGTAAAAAGCTTAAGGGCGCCCGTCCTTACAAAAATTACTCAGAGAAGCTCTCGATGAAGATTTTGGATAACGTGAAGAAGAACAAAACGGTATGGTATTCACCGAAATGTGATTTGTTTAAGCTTGAAAAACGAAAAACAATGTGAAGCCTTGTCTGCTCGAAATCCTGGAAGATAAACAGTGCTGTCAGAAGTAGAAGAGGACGTGATTTGTGCCCACCTAAATGCCATTGCTACCTATGGGTTCATGAATAAAATATAATTTCACATGATTTAAGGAATAATTTTGTGCGAATTGGCCGCTCGGTTCCAGAGTTCAAAAAACTGGTTATGATACTATTTTTTGAGAAAAAAATATCACAAGCGATGTCACAAAGTTGGGCTACTTTGCCACCTAAAAATGTTTGACAGAAAAAAAATCATTCCCTCTCTCCTCCTATTGAAAATATACATTTTTTCGTGATGGAATTCGAAAGCTGAGAGGTGTAGCTATATTGTGTGAAATACTCAGATTTCTACCAGTAAGATAAAACCAGTTACGTTTAAAAAACTTCCAAAAGTGTCACAAAGTTGGGGGGGGTTTATGGTATCATTTAGATCTAACATTATCACCAACAAAAACGATATTTTTCGTAAACAGATTGAAAAAACAATAAATATGAGAGTTAAGAGGATACCGAAATATTTCCTTGACATTTATTTGACATTTACATGTAATACATACATGTAATTTCGGACGTTTCGGATTTTGTCAACCACGGACTTTTTTGTTTTTGTTTAGAAAACCAATTTGATTGCTGTTTTATGACTGTTTGGTTTGAATTTGTTTTACAACCTTGTTGTTTAATTTTTTTTTTTTTGAAAATTATATATTTCATACAAAAGCTTTTTGGACGTAGAATAATTTTATTTTTGGTCCATATTGACAACTTTTGTACCTTATAAGATACAACGACAGTGTAAGTGTAAGGGAAAGTAACTTTTATTTACATTTTCACGCACTTACACCTAGCATTTGTCCTTAAAAAAGTATGTACCTTAATTTCAGATGCCCTTGAAAATCGAAGAGGAAAGAACAGTTTTGCAACTATTGTTGAAAATTGCTTTCAACATTAAGAATCTATCATTAAGAACATTAAGGGGTCTTTGCACTTAGAACAGCGATAAATGACAAGTATTTTTATGAATTTATTGTAGGAAAACTATGAATGCCAGGATTGTGTAATAGGGCTCATAACAGGTCGAATTATTGAGTCCAATTGGCTAAAAGCACTAAGTCACGTATTTTCATCTACCTATCACAAATTATGCGTGAACCACCATATTTCGAGAGTTTCGCTTAGTAACCGCACTTATTCCTCGTTCGCAGTGGTAGGCAACACTCTGTTCATTGAGCACATATAACTTCGTTCCTATTAATAACACCGTAGGAGTAGAACCAAATTGGTGAATTTCAATTTTTCTTTCAGCATCAGTAGGGTGACAGTTATCCTGGGAGCGCACAATGTTTCAGCTGAGGAAGACACCCAGAATCGCATAGCAGGAGCCTCGGTCTTGGTCCACGAAGAGTACAACTCCACCAGTTTCCAGAACGACGTGGCGTTAATCAAACTCTCCGAACCGGCCACCCTCAACGAAAACATCCAGCTCGCCAAGTTGCCTGCGCGCGCAGACGCCGATGAGAAATACGTCGATGACACCACCACCGGGATCGGGTGGGGCCTCTTCGAAGACGTGTTTCAGCCGACCATAAACGACATATCCTCGACCCTGAGATATGTCAATGTCTCGGTACTGTTGCTGTCCGACTGTGGAGAGTACTACAACGACTACGTGAATAACATGCTGTTCGTTACGGAAAATAACGTATGCACGTCGGGCTACAAGAACAGGGGAACCTGCAACGGGGACTCGGGCGGTCCTCTGATCCACGACGGAACCCAGATCGGCATCGTGTCCATCGGCACCCAATTGTGTGAGGTGTGCTCTCCGTCGATTTACACGAACGTGGGGCGATATCTGGACTGGATCGAGGATAATTCCGATGTTGTAATTTCTTGAAATTTTTTATAAAATATAAACCGTTTCTATATTGTTGCTTAATTCTACAATGTTATTCTACTTCTAACATTTCGTAAAGCTTATGGAGTTCGCATGAGAAAATTATTCGTACAAAAGGAAAAAACTGAATCAGCAGAAAACCTGTATACGGTCAGTGTTGGGCAGTAGCTAACTACATAAGTAGCTAACTACAATGACAGCTACTCAATGACAACTACAACTTGAGTAGTTGCAAACAACAACTACAACTACCAGCTGTAGCTGCTTGCTGCAACTACTTTAATGGAAGCTACAGTAGCTGTAGTTTGAAATAACAGCTACAGCTAGTAGCTGTAGCTGTAGCTATAAACAAACAACTACAGCTACTCATTATTTACTTACTCGAATCACCGAAAACTGAGGAAACCATATGTATTAACAAACAAACTACATACATAGTTCTGTTAAGAGAGTTATCGAACTAGTTATGAGTGTTTGGAGAGTTATCGAAGTAGTGATTATTAGTGAATTTCTTATGTAGTTTCAAATGTTTTACAACATTTGAAAATATAATTTTGAGCCTTCAAAAATTTGTGCGCGCAGATATCTCGATATATTACGTTTTGCGGAAGTTATACGCGCTCGCGTTTTTAACTTTATAATTTTGCAATAGGCCGCCATTTTGAAATTGGGCGTCCGGATTGCGAGCGTTTGTTGAGCACCTCAACAGCTATCTTTTCCTGTAGTCTCATCCGTTTGAAGTGAAATCTGTTTGTTTTATTTAATATTGAAGATTTTGCACTTTTTTTTCAACGCTAATTTTGCAATAAAAAAAAATACGTACCAGCGGAAAAGCCTATCCCGATGGCAAATTTCCTCAGGACAAAATCGACAAGTATACCTCAAGTCGATTAGACGCATTTTTCGGAGATACAAGCAAAAAACGAAAAAAAGTGCGTTTTTTCTTCTTAAATTGTTAATAACAAAACACGCTGGACCTTTGCGAATACACAAATTTAGGGTGTTGTTCTATGTAATTTTTACTTAATTTTAAGCCAATAATATTCGACACAGGCCCGATTCTGGAAACGGGCATGCTTTTAAGCTAATTCTCCCGGAGTATATTCACACTGAAATTGCTTTGTGAAATTGGTGCTGTAACTACCGATCAACCGACAACTACAGCTACTTTTGTCTCTTATTGGACATTTTTCCAGTACGAAAAAAAAGTAGCTGTAGTTCTCTGCTTATAGCTACAGCTACAACTACTAGCTGTAGCTGTTCACCGCAACTACATTTTTCACAACTACTAGCTGTAGCTGTTATTACAAGCTACAGCTACTGTAGCTTCCACAGAAGTAGCTGCGGTGAACAACTTCAAGCTACTTAGTGTAGCTGTAGTTGCAACTACATCCCAACTATAGTAGCTGTAGTTTTGTAGCTGTAGTGGAAGCTATATTTTGCCCAACACTGTATACGGTGAATCATGGTATAAAATAGAGAGATCAACAGAAACCTAGAGTAAATCGCACAATAGTATAACCCCATACCCTCAAACCCAATAACCAGTAGCCCAGAGGTCTGTATGTATTAAACCCAATGGGTTCATACATTTCTTATGGAATTATTGAATTCCACAACCCTAAGGGTCAGAAAGTCAAAATTCTCAGAATCTCATAGTCATAAACCCAATAATCTAATAACTTGGTAGTTTCGTATATGTACAGAGTGTTTTATAATTCACCACGTAGATTTTAAGGGGTTACCTGCAGTCACGAGCTTACTCTGGACCTCATTTTTGACATTTTTGTTCTCTGAAAGTATGCAGTAGATTAAAACAACAATTAGTACGTTTAAATACTTTATTTTTAAACTTTATTCGCGAATTTTTATTAACACATATAGTTAAAAATGGCGGAGTTATGGCCTGTCGTTGGGAGCATGTTTTTGAGGTAGGGATATGCGGTGGCCACGATTCCTCGGCAACCGGTAATCACAAACAAATAATCAAAGTTGCGCTTTATTCTACATCGAATCGGCTAGTGACTGAACGCAGGAAATTAATTTACGGTGATTCTAAGCAAAATGGCGACCGTTTGAAGAAAAGAGCTGTTTTGTTGGTCTAAATATCAACTCTTTTAACCCTAAAAAAAAATATTAATTTTGATCAGAAATTAAAATCCTACGTTAAATCACGAGCCAATGTTATCGCCAACAATTCCAAAAGATTTCAATAAAATCCGTTGAGAAGTTACGCATTTAAAGTTCCTCTTTAAAAATTCTTCTTCTTTAAATATTTTTTGAAATGATTTCAGATGGCGCCACGATGATACATAATACGTTTTTGACCTTTTAAACAGGACAGCAGGCTAACACGAATAATAAGAGACATATCACCTGGTGGGCTGGCAGCGAGCGCGCCTGGGTGCAGCTTTCGCTTTGGCGGTCGAGAAAAATAGGTTCCTATTCTCGTAGTGACTTTAAACTTAGTCAAAAGACCATACTTTCGCACTGTGACATTTTCAAAAAATCTATTTTTCAAATTTTATGACTGCAGGTAACCCCGTAAAGACATATTTTTGAGGTTAAAATAAGCTTTTTATTTTAACTGTAAGATTACGATTAAGATTTTATTTTAAGCTGTAGACGTATATGTCTCCTGAAATGCACCCTTTCTGCGCTACAGTCATAGTGACCAATTTAGCGAACAAAAAATATATTATTTAGAACTGTAACTACAGTTATCCGTTAAGTCACCTAAAAATGTGCAAGCCATTTTTTCTTTAGAGGCTCTATCCATTTCTGTCTAAAAATCTATACTTTTTACACTACATTGTTTTCTTCACTCCCCTTTCGTTCACCAGCGAATATATCCAAAGCAGTTAGTTGTATAAAAAAAAGAAACATCAAAATGTTAATTTGTTTCATGCCTGACTGGGTGGTGTTGTTTAATTTTAAAATTTCACGGCCGAAATAAAAAAAATGGACCATCAAAGGTGTAGACACCTCTTAATCTAACCCCCACCCCCAAAATTAGGTGTACGCCATTTTTGATGAAAAAAAGCAAAAAGAAACAGGGCAGGGGCTTACAACATTTCAAGATTATTCAGCGCGCAACTGTAATCACTTTCAACCTGGAGTGGGTACTGGAACCTTCGGCGTAGAAACAAAAACTGGACGTTTTCCACGCAACACCGAACTACAATACTTTTCTCGACGCGCGTTCACCAACTAGAGTTTTAATCTTAAAAATTTTCAAGTTTTTAATTTTTGATGAAAATTAAAACTAGAGTTTTAATCTTCTTCTCGCGCGTCGAGAAAAGTATAGTAGTTCGGTGTTTTGTGGAAAACGTCCACTTTTTTTGTCACAGTTCAAAATAATTGATTTTTTTCAGCATTTCTCAGCATTTCGAAAACGTTCTTATGTACCATTACAACTATCCAAGTCGTTTTGGTCACTTGAAACCGTATGACTTAATTAATTTCCATTTTTTTTATTTTGTTAATCGAAGAGTATGAATTTTGGCTAGTAAGAGAGAAAATAGCTACGAATACCGAGCTGTTGTAGACGTTATAGTAGTTCTGTCTTCTGCATTAAACGATACTGTTGGAATGCGCCGCCAGTCTCCTAGATTGCATTGTCAGACGTAACCATTGCAGTTTTGTCAAATGGGATCGACTACATGTTCTTTACCCGGAAGATTCATTACTTCGATTTCCATTTCAGTCGGTGCCTGCCACTTTTTCCACGTTATTTATTAGGGTATCATTCGCCTCTTCGTATTCCTCTTATCTACATTTCCAATGTCAAGTTTTTATCGTATTCTTTGTTTAAAGAAGTCTTATTTACTCTTGTACGCATGGGTAAGTAGGTATATTATTATTCTGTACACGGAAACTCACGAAACCAGAATGAAAAATTTTCAAGGAAAAATATCGTGATTTGCTTTAACATTTTCAGTCACTCTGAAGTCATTTTTCGAGATGAGATGAGACGAGACGAGACGAGACGAAATTCTCAGTCAGTCGAGGTTTCTCGAAATCCCGAGATTTCTCGAGATCCCTAGATTTCTCGAGATCGCGAGATTTGTCGAGATACCGAGATTTCTTGTTATATTGAAATTTCTCCAAAAAAGAGGTGAAATTAATGTATTAATACTTACAGTTGTTTAAATTTAAAAGTTCAGCTAGCAAAACACATTAAATAAAAGAAAACTTATTACACTTTGGTTTAATACTTTGATTTAACTCAGCATTTAGAAAATCGGTCATCGATTTCGATTCGAAATCTTGAGATCTCAAGATTTCTTGAGAAATCTCAAGTGACCGAGAGTCTCGTCTCGTCTCGTCTCGATTTTTGTTTCTCGTCTCGAGGATCGAGATCTCGAGATTATATTTGTATATACATTGAATTATATTTGTTTATACACATATCCCTTCGTTTTTTCTATTGTACATAGGATTTTTTTTCTGTAAAGTTTATGTTGTGTTATTATTGCTCTATAAATAGGGCAAATAATAAATAACTTGTTGGGCAAATAAAGTATTTGTTAGTATTAAGGTCCGAAAAAAGTATTCGGTAGCGCAGAGCCGGCGCTATACAACTCTATGATAATTAAAGTGTAAACCGTATTTTTTAAGTGCATATTTCTTGCCCTTCTATACACACGCCACTGTCCATGCGTAAAATGTTATCCCGAACGAAGGCTTCGGGGGAACCCAGGACTCTATAATACACTTTCTCCGTAAAACAGTGAGCTATTACGATAACGACCTGCCGACACGGCGGTGTAAACTGGTCGACCGCCGTATTGAAAATATTTTTTTGTAGCTAGGTAGTCACTCGTGAAATCGCATACTATGATTGCAAATTACAAGGATTTTACAATAGACGGGTCACATATTTAATGTATTCCTTGCAATCGATGATACATCTTTCGTGATCCACCGAGAGTGTGCAATACCTTTCCTTTGCTCAATTGGCAAAGCAGGCAGAAAAAAATGCTGACCCTAGCTCCGGCAGCACAGCAGTCAATGGGTAGGTTCCCCTGGTATCAGTGGCGGTGCGTGATATATGGGACCCTCTTCACTTTTTAGGTGATGACTATACACCTCTTACAGAAAGGATTTTTTAGTGAAAAAACCGTCAGCAAAGTTTACGAAAAAAATTTCAAAAACACTGGAGCACTCCCTGGGTTCTCAGTAACGCCCTGTGGGATATTTGCAGTATATTTTTTTTTCATAATCTAGAAACAAATATAAAGAGACGTTTTTCGATTTGTTGCAAAAATTTTTTTTTTTCAAAAAAGTTATGGCCATTTTAATTTTAATTTTATAGGAACATTTTGTTTCCCAAAATTAAAATTGCCATAACTTTTTGAAACAAAAAATATTTTGTAACAAATACCGAAAAACGTCTCCTTATATTTGTTTCTAGATTATGAAAAAAATATACTGCACATATTCCACAGAGCGTTACTGAGAACCCAGGGAGTGCTCCAGTGTTTTTGAAATTTTTTTCGCAAACTTTGCTGACGGTTTTTTCACTATAAATCCTTTCTGTAAGAGGTGTATAGTCATCACCTAAAAAGTGAAGTGGGTCCCATGCGTCGTTTTCAAGATATGGCTAACTGAAATATCACGACCGCCACTGCCTGGTATTAAAAACTTTTGATTGTGGCTTCGGGCGCCAGATATGTTTTAAATAAAAAATACCAAAAGTTCCTATGATTTGCAAACGATAACGCTACGTAAGTTGAAAGTTTTCTTATAGACAGAGAAATAATAAAATTCAAATGTAAAACAAGAACAAATATATTACCCAATGAATACAATTAAAATAACTAGTTGAGCGGAGCACTGATTATACAACTTATCTCTTGGACCGGCCGGGTACGATAAAAGTCTTACTTAAATATCTCGTCTGGGTGCAGCGTAGCCTTTTCGGAGGTAGACGTGAGGTGATACAAATTGCGGCCAGCAGTACAGCGTAGGCGATACTCCTCGAGATCTCTACGGCACGTACGCCACTGGTCGAAGGTGGTCGAGGTGTTCCTTACCCTTCTTACTTGCCGTTTGTCCCAAAATGTGGTGGTTACATACAGAGATAAAATAAAAAGAATCAGTGCTGTGATAGTAATTGCTCGTTAAGCAGTGGGTAATCTGTTAAAATGAATTTACATAACTTAAAATGAATCTTAAATAAAAGAGTCAAAGACTCAGGTAATTAATTAATACAACCAAGAGAGAATTTACAACAAGTATATGACCAAAAACATATACACAAATTTGGAAAAATTAATGTATCAAAATTTAACAAAAACGGTAATTAAGTAATTAAGCTGTCAGACCTCAATCTTAACCACTGCTTGACGAATTAAAACAAAACCAATACAAGAAAAATTATGCAGTTAATCCTTGCTGCTTCACGGTATGGACAACTAAATAAAATAAGAAAAATTAGCATTTTCGTCACCGACGAACAGCGATAGCCTGGATGCATCAACTGAGACCCTGGTTGAACGAGCGGCAAATACTCTAGGTCAATGAGGTTTCAATAAATTATGACTATTAAAATAGAAATTAGAAACTCACTTACCTAGAGCCAAATTTGTCCGGCTGGCAGATTGCAACGCTCGATCCTCCCCTTTTCGGTATCGAAACAGAATTGGCCAACGACCACGAAAAACTCGTTCTTCGGCTGTGTAAGGGTTATGGTCAGGTCTCCAGTTTAAATGCCACACAGTTATGTATCTATTCCTCTAGCCGGGTTACCTAAAAACATTAAGAAACCAGAGGGTCTGCTTTCTTACGATACGATAATTCTTATCTCAATCGTGTGAATTCATTCACCAGATACGAGAGATACGAACAGCAACGATATTTTCTATTCCTGATTGCAGTGGCGGTGCGTGATATTTCAGTTAGCCATATCTTGAAAACGACGCATGGGACCCACTTCACTTTTTAGGTGATGACTATACACCTCTTACAGAAAGGATTTATAGTGAAAAAATCGTCAGCAAAGTTTGCGAAAAAAATTTTCAAAAACACTGGAGCACTCCCTGGGTTCTCAGTAACGCTCTGTGGGATATTTGCAGTATATTTTTTTTTCATAATCTAGAAACAAATATAAGTAGACGTTTTTCGATTTGTTGCAAAATATTTTTTTTTTCAAAAAAGTTATGGCCATTTTAATTTTAATTTTATAGGAACATTTTGTTTCCCAAAATTAAAATGGCCATAACTTTTTGAAACAAAAATATTTTTGTAACAAATCGAAAAACGTCTCCTTATATTTGTTTCTAGATTATTTAAAAAAATATACTGCAAATATTCCACAGAGCGTTACTGAGAACCCAGGGAGTGCTCCAGTGTTTTTGAAAATTTTTTCGCAAACTTTGCTGACGGTTTTTTCACTATAAATCCTTTCTGTAAGAGGTGTATAGTCATCACCTAAAAAGTGAAGTGGGTCCCATGCGTCGTTTTCAAGATATGGCTAACTGAAATATCACGCACCGCCACTGCCTGATTGAAATAGAACGGTAAATTAACGATAAATTATAGATCAGATCATACCTAACCTGTACTAAGTGCCATGTGCTAATTTTCTTTAGCAAACTCTGAAAATCTGCTAATAAATGCAAAAATAAGCATCTACCAGCGAATGACTGAAATAGATTAAATCAAAATTAAGCAACAAGCATTAAAAGCAAACGTGATTGCAAAAATATAACCAAATTTAATGTTATCAGAAAATGAATTTCTCTACTCACTAAAAGTGGATTAAAAACAGTCGAAGTCTAGCTCACAATATGGCTAATTAGCAAAAAAGATCTCGTTTCTTCTTTCCGGCTTTATTTATAGTTTCACAATAACACGAAAAATTATCTAATATCTGACATCAGGGCTACCAACTGATCTGTCACCGGCACCAGCTAATAGTTGCGTTCACTTAACATTTTAGTAGGTGTTTTCGTTTCACTTCGGAGCTAACCGAGTTCAGATGTGAATTCACTAGTTTTGGAAATAAAAATACCAATGTGACGGGATTTAAAATAAATACCGTTACAAGTGTAAAAGACATTTAGATTTGAATATCCATCAAAAAAATATACCTGGTACGATTAGAGAAGAGGAATTTTGGTTTGATTTGTGCATAATGTTTTGCGCATGTGGCCTTGCGTGCAACTTCCATTGCCTAGTAGCCATACATTGCGTAAAATATATTTACAGAATACATATCAACGTGTCATGGTAAATATCAGAGAAGACATACGTAATAAATTTCTGTGACTGACAGTGGACGAAACAAAAATTTTTGAGGTAATTAGGTCGCTAATGCCCCTGGAAATTGATAGCTAATAAACGGGTTTTGCAAAGAGCGGCTAAAAGTATCGAAATAGTAGTAACTCATATATTGTCCTCTGTAGATGTAAAAAATGATAATGCATTGATGTTAGTGACAACAAAAAACTTTTAGCAATATAAACAACTGTGCGAAGTTCGTGCGAAAAATAATGAGCGTGTTGTGTCGTCGTCTGTCCATGTGAACTATTTTAAATTTGCACCTTTAACTTCATTTTTCTTCTACAACCAAATGTGCAGGCAAAATCGCTCACGCTTAACGAGAATAAATGCAGAAAGACTACTCGTCGTCGTAGTCGTGGCAACGTACGCTCAGGCAATGAGGAAAGTCGGCGTTTCTGAACGACACAAGCAATAGGTATGTACATACATTATTAACACATTTTTACTCCTGTCTTTTTGATCTCTCATATGTCATCTTCCGTCAATAATATGACGGATTACAAATCCGATCCTGCGTTACAGCACACGTTCGGAATCCTAGTTATCTAAGAACACCCTCTATATGAACATACTAAACAAGCATTTGAATTAAAAGATGGAGCACTTCTAACGTATATTTTCGCGTTACCACACAGCTCACGCAAGTATTTGAGAAGGGCAACTACTGCGTTCGATCGAACGTCGCGTTGGTGAAATAGGTAACGATCCTTTAGACATTTGGTGTAGAAATATGTCTTTTATCAAATCCCGCATCCAAAATTACGAAGAGAAAAACTTTTTGGCTAGCTTTTTAGGAGTCTGGGACAAGTGTGCGGCGTCTATGTAGTAAAACACCCGTACCACATTTAATGTGACACGTGACGAGGGCGCCCATCAAACGGAACCACTCATCGCACTCGGGAGACGAGTGAAAGGAAACGCCGTCTTGGCGACTCCCCATCTTTAATTTGATAAGTCTCGTCCGCGACGTCCTTTATTGAGTTTTTGGGTCAATTATCTCGACAATTCCACGCTTGTACGTACAGGTCTAATCCGAAGCTGATCACCTCGGCCGCCTGCAGGAATAACTTCCGTCGTCATGGCGACGCGCTACTACTACTACCCTTACACAATCGCCCCCAAGATTTATACATTCTCGGCGGGTTGCGTGAGGGCGACCGTCGAAGACAATCGGCCGGGCCTTAAGACATGCCGGGACTTCGGAAAATACGAATACGAGAATTTACACTCGATTTTATACTTTATGTTTTCGGGGGCCAGGGAGAAATTATGTTCCACATAATAAAATATCGGGGGAGAGGCCTGGGGGAGTGGAATGCGTGAAATATTTTACGTCCGAAAATAAATGGAGGTTTTCGCGTTTGAGCGAGTGTTATGGGGGAAGGCAGCAGTCGATTACACAGGTCTACAAAAAAAAAAAATTTTTGCTCCAGGAACTAAACCTATCAAATCCGAAGTATTTTTTTGTGCTGAAACCGAATTTTTAACTCCGCATATATTTTCAGTAATCTCGGTTTTTTGTTGTCAAAATATCTACGTTTTTATGCGATTTTTTTTTAAAATATTAATAGCTTCTTAACCAGACATGTCATTTCCCAAGTATTTGTAAGCAATGAATACGATCTCGTTGTGTTAGACCCTTCCATTTCCTATAAAATGAGAATTTAGGGTGAAAAACAGCCCAAAAACGGAATAATTTGTTTTTCAAGAACGTATGACTAAACATGTCATTTCTGAAGTATTTTTACGCGATGAATACGGTTCAGTTGTCAAAATTTGTGCTAGAACCTTCCGTTTCCTATAAAATGTGAATTTAGGGTGAAAAACAGACCAAAAATGGAAGATTTTAGTTTTTCAAGAACGTATGACCTGACGTCATTTTCGAAATATGCTTACAAGCATTTCGTCGGTGTAAAAGTCCCTATAAATAGAATATTACTTCGAAAATATTTACTGGATCGTAAGGATTCCGACTTTCTTATCTATGTTGGACTTTCCGACCAAGCCCTGAAGTAGCTGGTTCCAGAAAACCTGTAATACAAAGTAGATTGGCAAAGTAAGCTCACATTAACAATAAATATATTTTCAGAAGCAATCGAGCTTTTAAATCTTTATAATATTAACCCGGATAATTTAAACACTATATTAATTGTAGTAGAACCATTTCAACCTTGCAAAGTAATTTGTATGTCATGATGTTGAGATCTAGCACAAATTTTTACAACGGGATTGTATTGAGCGCGTAAAAATACTTCGGAAATGACATTTCTGGTCATACGTTCTTGAAAAACACAACATCTTCCTTATTTGGGTTGTTTTTCATCCTGAATTCTCATTTTATGGAATATGGAAGGGTCTAGTACAAATTTTGACAACGGGATCATATTCAGCGCTTAAAAATACTTCGGAAATGACGTGGTGTATGGTGAAGAAATAATGATTAATATTTCAAAAAAATATATATTTCGCATAAAAACGTATTTTGACAAAAAAACACCGGGATTTAGTGAGAATCTACGCGGTAGAGTTAAAATTCGGTTTCAGCACAAAAAACACTTCGAATTTGATAGATTTAGTTCTTGGAGCAGAATTTTTTGTAGACCAAACTTACGTATAAAATTCGTCCTAGTCCTAAGTTCTTTCATTCCATAGTATTTATTGTAACATTATTTTATCTATAGATAAGTGAAACCTGTTATACAGCATTACATACATACATATATACATAATCAAAAATTTCTTTAGAATTGATAAATGAGTTGTTTCGTCAACTTACCAATTTGTTTACACTAGCGCATTCGCCAATTTCTATAATACACTGAAAATTATATTTCAAGGAGAAGCTAATAGGTCAATGTCAAAAGTAAGCAGTGTAGTCCTTCACATAGACTTATATCAATTGATTGTGTCTAGAAAAAAATGTGATACTACATAATACAGGGTCGCTGATATGTATGGAAACGGTCGATTATCTCCTAAAGTAAGGTAGCTAGCGAAAAATGTTAAGACACAAACGTTTTAGGGTTTTTTAAAATCTATCACAATAAAGAAAAATTAAGTATACAAGATCAGTCAAAAAGTCATGACGAAACAAAGTTGCTTTTTATTGAATGGAACACCCTGTATATTATTCCATATTTCAATTCTTCTCAAAATTATAAACAAAATTCATATAGCACATCGAATACCTAAATTTAACTGTTTTCGAGATATCGTATTTTGAAAATCATTTTCTTATAAAGTATACAAAAATATTTTAGTTTATTAAGTTTATAGTCCATTAAGCTAGAAACCTTTGAAGGTTTCTAGCTCCATAACAACGCCGCTTCGTTCTTTTGTCTAACAGTGATGATCTTGACAACACATGTCAAAAATACATTTAGTGTAAATTATTTTCGCGCAAAAATGGCACGTTTAAGTGAAATCGAGCGTATTGAAATTTTAATGATCATAGGATATGGTGATAGAAGACGAAGTTTTGACCAAGTAGTGGTTATTTTTAATGAATTGCATCCCGATCGGGAACCTCTTTCTAAATCAACCGTTTCAAAAACATTGCAGCGTTTTCATGAAACTGGAGGTGTCAAAGATCGACCAAAAAGTGGAAGACCAGTAAGCGTTACAAACGAAGAAAATTCTTTGAATGTCATGTTAGATGTGGTGGAAAATCCAATAAATTCGACGCAACAGAGGGCTGTAAATCATAACATGAGTCGATATTCCATTCAAAAAATTTGCAAACGTGAAAAATTCCATCCATATAAAATTCATATGTTACAAGAGCTGAGTGAAGACGATTTTGACCGTAGAATCGAGTTCTGCGAAGTTATTATGGATAAATTAAACGAAAATGTCAACTTTGTCAACCACATATTGTTTTCTGACGAATCTACATTTTGTTTAAACGGGCACGTAAACCGACACAACTGTAGGTATTGGTCAGACCAAAATCCACATTGGATGGAGGAAGTTCACACCCAACGACCACAAAAAGTAAATGTTTGGTGTGGCATTATTGGTGGACACGTCATAGGACCCTATTTTATAAACGGAAATTTGACCTCTGAACGATATTTATTACTTTTGCAAGAGCGTATTATTCCAGAGCTTAGACGATTATTCCCGAACAATAACAATCCCAATTTACCGGCAGAACAAATATGGTTTCAACAAGATGGGGCTCCTCCACATTTTGGACGTTTGGTACGGGTATATCTAGATGAAACCTTTCCTGATAAATGGATTGGACGCAGGGGGGCAATTGAATGGCCAGCTAGGTCTCCCGATATGACCCCACTTGACTTTTTTCTGTGGGGTCACATAAAAAATGTAGTCTACAAAAATAGGCCGCAAAATATCGAAGAGTTGCAAGAAAGGATAAGGCATGAAATTTCCACCATTCCTCCCAACACACTTTTAGATTCACTACAAAATTTTGTTCAACGAATTCATTACTGTCAGGAGGTAAATGGTGAACACTTTGAGCACCTTATAATAAAATAGAATTCCAAAAAAAATTATTTGTTGTTTATTAAAACTTGTTTTCTCTCTTTTTTTTTCTGGCATAACTGTTGTTTTCATAAAATTTGAAATATCCAGGACATTCATTAAAAAATACATTTTTTTCGTTTCATGCATTTTTATCAACCCTGAACAATTATGCTTTTTTATTTTCTGTAAAAAAATAATAATTAAAATTTAATCATCCATATCTTCCACCTTGTGTAATTTTCATAATAAATATCCATCATTTCGATACGACTATCGTATTCAGTAAATCAAAACCTACAAAAATCAATAGTGGATATAATATAAAAAAAACATTTCTAGATGGCGCAATTATTTCTTTATTTAAGTGATTTCACAAGAATTTCCAGAATTTATGTATGTTTCGGAAACGTACACATATTTCAAAATTAAATAGGCTAATCCAAAGAATTTTGATCTGCTAAACATGTCGTTACTTGTTTTTCTCCATGAAGTTAGAATTATGAAAAAACATAACCTTAAACTTGATATGAAGCAAGTCTTTTCTTATTTATTGACTATCAACTACCATCATCCATCTTAATCCATTACATCATTTTGTTTTTAAAAAAAATATTGAAAAAAAAAATAAACAACGTTAAAATACATAAAACACTATTTTCGTAATACTCAGCTTTCAATCACTCAAAGAAATAATAAATATATTCAATATTTAGTATGATACTTATTATATCTTTGAGTGATTTAAAGCTGAGTATTACGAATATAGCGTTTGATGCATTTTAAGGTTATGTTTTATTTATAATGTTTTCAAAAAAAAGATATGTATTTGATTAAGATAGACAATGGGAGTGATACCTAATATTACCCAATAAATATGATAAGACTTGCTTCATAACAATTTTAAGATTACGTTTTTTCATAATTCTAACTTCATGGAGAAAAACAAGTAACGGCATCGTGTTTAGCAGGTCAAAATTCTTTGGATTAGCCTATTTAATTTTGCATTCTCTACGTTTCCGAAACATAGATTCTGGAAACTCTTGTGAAATATTCTTAATAAAATAATAATTGCGCCATCTATAGTAATGTATTATTATTTTTACTATTGATTTTTTGTAGGTTTTGATTTACTGAATACGCTGGTCGAGTCCATTTTACCCAATCTTGTTTCGTTGCCGAGCTATGAAGGCCCCAATATAGGCCAAAAAAAGCCTTTTTTTGCAGTTTTAGGTCAGATTTTCCGAAAACTGTGACATGATAGGGTAAATCGGACATCGGTATTCTGTACAGCATGTCAAAAACCTTCGGAATCACCTATTAGGGTTCAAAAAAAAAAAAAAAAAAAGTGTTTTTTTGCAGGTCTGTGTTATTATTATCTATCAATTTATTTTATCTTCACGAAGACAGTCTCAGAATTATATGTAGAACCTACGCAAAATTCAATTACTACTTTATTTACAATTAGGAGCAATGTTTTAGTGCCATGTGAGATGAAGAACTTTTGAAAATGGAACATTGCTCCAAATTGTAAATAAAGTAGTAATTGAATTTTGCCTAGGTTCTACCTATAATTCTGAGACAGTCTTCGTAAAGATAAAATAAATTGATAGATTAAGTAGATAAGATTAATAAGATAACACAGACCTGCAAAAAACACTTTTTTCTTTTTCTTTTTGAACCCTAATAGGTGATTCCGAAGGTTTTTGACATGCTGAACACGACACCGTTGTCTTATTTACCCTATCATGTCACAATTTTCAGAAAACCTAACCTAAAATTGCAAAAGAGGCTTTTTTGGCCTATATTGAAGCCTTCATAGCTCGGCAATGAAACAAGATTGGGTAAAATGGACTCTACATCAATTGGGTATTCAGTAAATCAAAACCTACAAAAATCAATAGTAAAAATAATAATAATAAAAAAACATTACTATAGATGGCGCAATTATTATTTTATTAAGTTGATTTCATAAGAATTTCCAGAATCTATATTATTTCGGAAATGTACAGAATTCAAAATTAAATAGGCTAATCCAAAGGATTTTGACCTGAGTTATTATTTTTTGCGAAAAATTTTCCAAATCTTAGGAAGTAAATTTTCTGAATGTTCTTCTCAAAAGTCTGCGACATTCTTCATGCATATAAAATATTACAGATTGTGAGTAAATATTCACGGTAAATCATTATTTTGCATTTCTTATGATAATGAGTTAATAATTACGTTAATTCGACCCATGAAATAGTTTTGTTATACTGCAATGGTCTATAGCACATTATACCCATATGTATTTATAGTAGCACATCCTTGAAACATCCCGATACAAATTTTCAACCCAATATTGTTTTTAGTTCTGCCAAAAAGTTTACTAGGCCACTCATCACGGAGCACCCTGTGTATTGTTTCAAACGACGAGGTCATGCCCTCTAAACAAACTTCAGGACATCCCGGGACGCCTCCTAGCGAGCAGAGAAACATTGCAGCACTTCAGATTACTGTTAATGGTCCCGGTTGACAGTTCGCAATGGCCCGATCCCGATGTCCATATCCTTGGGACCGAACCTTATAGCGCGCGTCTGCGGGCATATTGTGCCCTCTGTCTCCCCCGGGATTAAGACGATATGATCCGTCCGGGTCATATTATCTATATGCTCTCGGATTTGGCTGGCGTCGGGATCGGTTACTTTGAGGACATATAAAGGTGCAAAACTTTCATTCAGACGCAGGGATTAGCAAGTCATATAACGCAATACACATCAAACCATCCTTCAATGTAAAATAGTATTATGATATTTATATTAATGGTTATTGGTTATACTGGGTGTCTAGAAAGTCTGGAAACGGTCGAATATCTTGAAAAAAAAAATGTGTTCAATATTTTTAAAAAAGCTGTCCCGTGATGCCAAATTTATAACCCTCCCCACCTCCACGCGGTGGGGTGGGGGTAACTTTCAAATATGTGGGAACCCTAATTTTTAATTCCATATTAGTATTATTCAGAAAAAATAGGCTAGTTTGACAGCATTCATGTCGCAAGAGAGGTACGAATGACTTGAAATGGTAGAATACTTCAAGAAATACCCTTAGCACCCTGTTCTCAGGGTGCTTGTTTTCGGTGAGTCTCCTCGCCTCTCACCATCGAAGTAAAAATGGGAGAATACTCTTTATGTATGGGAGAATACTATTTAATTAGAAGTTCAAATTGCCGACGTCCAGCTGATTGACAGTGCCCTAGTCCTATTGTATTATTGTATTAGAACATAGTATTATTATTTCTTTTAATTTATTGATGTCTGCAGGTTTTGTTTTGTACACTTTACTTTACAAATAACCCTAATAGAAATAATCTAGATTAGGTATATCATATATATCTAGATTATAACGCCATTTGCGAAACAAAAATTAGATCAACCCTATATCAACCTAACGTATTTTTTTTCTGGAGAATCCAAATTTGCAATTAAAATGGGGGTTTATCCATTTAATGTTCTAAAGTTATCCAAATTCCACCTCCATTGGGTACGGGAGGGGAGATATTTTTGGCATCAGAGGATAGCTTTTTTAAAAATATTGACCTATTTCTAGACATTTTCTACCAGTTTACATATATACCTGTCTCCGATTTTTATTGACTGTAGCGCCATCTGTGAAAAAAAAAATGATATGAATGCTAGGTCAAATTTGCGTTTTTTTCTGGAGAATCCGAATACGTAATAAAAAACTGAGGTTACCATTTGATATTTGAAAGTTAGAGTTACAGGACAGCTTTAAAAGAACGTTAGGGGTATCACATAATAGCTTCTTTTAAAAATATTGAAGACATATTTTTTTATTTCTCAATTCAAGCGTATTTCTCGATACGCATTCGACCGTTTCCAGACTTTATGGTCACCCGGTATAATGACTTATGTACTATCTCGCTTATTTTTGGAGGTACAAGAAAACGAAGAATCGAAATGTATGGGTTTTTTTTAAATATTTTAGTCACATGCTGTCAGAAAAATCAATGCGTTTTTGAGATACGACGTACAAATCAATTATTTTTTTAGATGAACACCCACATGTATATTTTTACATATTGAAATAGCTTAGTTTTTTATGATAACAGATTATGATGATTTACGTTGATAAGAGATTCTTTAGAACATTGAAGTAGTTATATATTGTACATACATTAATTTGATGAATTATTTTATTACATAAATAGTGAACAAAATCCTTGACAGTTAATGTTCATATAAAAGGATAATTATAGGATTATTTTTGAAAAATTTATTATTTACATCGAATAATAAACTAATTTATCTAAAATACAGTCATGAACAACCAAACGACTAAATCAATAGTCAATTGAATCGTCTATTGTTCAAAATATTCAGTAACATTTTTTACTGTTTTGAATTATTATAAAAAAATCAGCGATACTCTAGTTCCCGGAACATTTGATGTGAATAGGATGGTTGTAGTTGATTTCAACCTCAGAAAAAAATATTATCTACTTACTATCTACAGTTTTTTTTTAAATATATGTACGTATCTGTTTGTATTACACAATAATGTTTTTGAAATTGATTGGTTCTTGAAGATAAATAATGTTGACAAGCTAACTAATAAGCTAAGTTGTTCTAAGTAACAAACAGTTCTATTTAAAACACTTTTAACGGTGGATATCTTCATAAATAAATGTATGCTTTCTTTAGTTTTATACTTCTTTTAAGATCGGAACTATTATTATTTTAAAATGAATTAAGTGACTTAGACGTTTTATTCTTTTTTACCAACAAAAATGTCACTGACATTTGGGAGTTTTCACCACAGATAAGTACAATTTTTGTCTTATAAGAAATTATAGATTTTAAAACGAGCGAACGAAATAACCCCTGGCAGGGCGTTGCAAATACGAGTTTATGTTACCTGAGGTTATGAAAAATTAGATATAAAATAAACAGCGGAGATTAGAAAGAGTGATTTTTATATATTAAAAACTGGTTCCTGGACAATATATAGAAAATATATTGTTTCACTAGAGAAAAAATAAAAAACGTACATACCCCAAAATGAAATCTTTGTTTTTTCACACTTTCGCCAGTTTAAGGCCTCTAAGGCTGGATACCTGTATGTTAATGGATAATATGATATTTACTACTGCTGATTCTTGATTTATACGTTTAATATTCGTATTTTTCATTTAAAAATACCTAAAAAGTATGAACGGATGTTATAAGTATGTTTTTAAATAGGGCATGTATATGCAAGATGGAATAGTGGAAACCAAAATAATGTAAATCGCATAAACCTCACTGTAAAGTATACACGAGAAAATCAGAAGCCATTCTATGACAATGCCATTAACAAATAGCCTACGAAGAAATCTAAAAATTAAAATTACAAAATCTGTTTTTACTTGTTTCCAAAACTTAATAAATATATATTTTATACTACTTTGAATATATTGAAATAAATAAAAAGTAAGTTGTTGAAAGGTGATAAGCGATATTGCAAAAAAAATTACGCTATTTTGCACATAAAGGATTTACTAATATGTTCTTCGAATATTTGACAAAAAAAAAATAAAAAAAGCTTCATAAGACAGTTTAACACGGTTTTTTTTGTAATTTTTCTCACAACTAAGAAAATGTCGCTTGGGCTCTTTCAACAATTAACATTCGAATTGCATATTTAAATCAATTTATGTATTTTTCCACACTAGTTTTGATATTTGGTTTAGAAACTAACGAACGAAAATAATTCCGTTTATCGTTATTCACCATTAGGAAGTGAACTTTCGGCTTAGTACATGGCATTAAGAAAGCAGCTGGTGACACGTATCGCCTTCTAGTGTGCATAGCTAGAACTCTAGACATGTTACGATGTGTTTAACCAAGTTAGTTCCTTTATAAAAATTTGATTAAAAAATATATTCAGTCTCGTGAATATAATACCTACTACTATACTATAAAATATTAATAAAATAATTATTTACAACGAAAAATCTGAACTTGTTTCACATTTTTCTGTTATATTACACTTATACATATCGCCTCATATTTTCATTATAAAATATAATGAATATAGAAAGATATCTATGATAGAAGAAAATATCATAGAATAAAGCTTTATTGCTGATGTCGCCAATATACGTAGGTATCCCGTCTCGATATGAAAATATGATAACAGATGCAAGCGAATACCTGGCCGCAATAGGGGTCAAACAACAAGAAGTATTACTTCTGCAGTCTAGTCGTGTTTTAATCAATTACATGTCAATGCCACAATTCTTCAGCCCTGCACTTAATTGGCTGGGCTTCGGAGATCAAAGAAAGTTAGATATAAACCTCCTGAATCATTGTGCTCGCCTAAGGACCTCTCGTCGTTCAAATAGGAAACGTAAAGCGAACGAGAAAAAACAAAGAAAGCTTGTTATTTCGGTTCCCAATTACCTGCTAGTTCTGTATTTGTCTGTCCAGAAAATTGATGGCCGCGTATAATTCTGAAATAAATCTAATTTCGGGCAGGTCAAGATCCGGCTTTGATTAAACTTTCGTCTGGTACAAATTTAATTTCGTCTGATGACATATTAAAACTTTCGTAACACCGGCACCGGAAGGTTTTTTCTGCAGGGTTGCTAGAAAGTCAAGCGGTGGTAGCAGTGTTCAATGTATTTTGTTATGATTTTTTTATTCTTATACACAAGAAGTCGCGAATACATTTAAAAATAATAGGGCAACAAAATTTGTTTAACATTCAGATACATTTAACACTAGGAACGCCAGACTTTGCTTCCTACCTAGAACCGCCAAGGGGACAAAAAATGTCCCCTGTCATAGGACTGGCGTTTTGGTAAAAAAAAAGGTAGGATAAAATGGTATTATTTAGACACATGAGAGATTTATTACTGAAAAAAACTTTATTACTAGTTAGACAATTGTTTACAACTAATTCAATAAAGCGAAAAAAATAACTGAAAAAGGCTATATAATGACCAATACAGTCTTGGACAAACCAACTTAGAAGAAACTACAGGTCTTCTCTAGATACAGCGGCCTTGCAAGACATGCAAGGGTACGCTATGTGATAAGTACACTTTTTACACACTGATTTCTTACGGTACACATTTGTAGGCACTTTTTCCATTGTTACAAGTTACGCGAACTTGGCATATTCGACGGGATTGACTGATTTCAGATGGATCATCGTGATCAACTGCAGAACTCTTTCTATCAATGATTTCTCTGGTAAGTTCCTCTCCTAAGGTGAGATGGAAATCTTGCCTTGATATCTTCATTTTCGTTACTTCTTTATACAACACCCAACTATTAATTCCTGCCAAGTCCAAAACGTTAAAAAACGTATAAAAGGGCCATCTCCTTGATGCACTTTTCACAGAATACTTGTGATCCATGGCGTCAACAACGTCTACCCCAGACTTTGTTTTGTTATAAAACGTGACACTTTCGGGTTTAGACTTGCGATCAATGCCTATTTGCACGTTCGGATGTAGCGAACTCATCATAACTACATTTTTGTTTGTCTTTCCCTGATACATAGTGAGAGTTATGTCATTGTCTTTTAAAATCGTAGAATCGTAAAGATTCTCGCGAGCTTTCTTCACGCAGTGGGGAGCTTCTCTTCTAGCCTTAATGGTAGTGCCAACTAAGGTAGTTTTCTTTGATACAAGATACTTAGCTAAGTGCATTGACGTAAAAGTAATTATCACATGTAACTTTCTCCCCTTGTTTAAGTACGGCGCAACAAGTTTCTTTACTACATAGTCACAAAGTTTCTTTACTACATAGTCACATCATCGTGACACTGCTCATATTTTCCCAGGGAAGGAAAAGCACTGATCAAGTATTTAGTTTCATTGTCAACGGCCATCCAAAATTTTTGGCCGTACTTATCTGGTTTTGAGGCCATAAACTGAGTGAAACGGCATCGAGTTGAGATGGGCATGCCTGGCGCGTGAAAGCACAGTTTTGCTGTATGGGACAAAAAGTGTTAAGTACAGGGAGTAAAATAAATAAAAGTCACTGAGTTTTAGAGTGGTCTGACAAAAAATATAGAATGTGCAAAACATTTAACTTTACGAGGGGACGAAAAAGGCACCTTGGCGGTTGTAGTGTTAAGAAGGTGTATTTTAAAATGTATTGAGGTAGGTGGTGGGCACTTCCAACATTTGATTTGAAGTTTATCATTATCACTATTACCAATAATTGTTATTGTTAGTTACTGTTGCTTTGATTGCTTCTCCGTATCTTTTCATCTTTCAAGGATAAAAAAATCATAACAAAATACATTGAACACTTTAAATGCAAATAACTTAAAAACCGATAGATTTATACGACCTAACCAAGAGTACCTTTTCTCTGTAGAAATGAGCGTTCTTTTAGATTCTCGACGCATTTTGTTTTACGCATGACTCAACAGATAAAAAAATATGTTTTAATTTACCAAAATTATACGGAGAAACTATCGCCCTCTAGGAGCAACGTCAAAATAAGCTTAAAATTCGTAATTATCACACCGAAAAACATAAAACTACCAATTTTCTGATTTATACTATCAAAACTTTCTCAGTTATTGAGAAATTTCAGAATAAAATTGAAACTTTGAACACGCTGTATTTCTTAAACAAGCTACATTGGTATATGTTGAGCTCAATCATAATATTTTGGTGTCTAGTAACTCCAGTTTAGTCTTCTCCCATTCTTTCAGACTCTGTAAACTGAAAAAAATGTAAACTGTTCATTTTTCAATTGTTTTTTAATTATTGTTATTTTTGAAACAATATTAACGCATAATTTAATTTCTATCGTATTTACTTGTATAAAATTTAATAACAAAACTTTTTGCTGTCTTCAACTTTTTCTAAAATAAATAAGTACTTCTCGAGCTATCTAGACGATAAAGAAAAAAAAACGGATATTTAGAGATTTACATTTTGTAATAACAAATTTTCCACACTGCATATTGAAATTATTATTTCGTATACTATTCCAGAGGCATTCCAATAAAAATTAGAGCTACTATGGAAAAAATACAACCGGAAAAAGATATTGCTTGGTCTATTTAGGACCACTAGACGGCAGTCCCTATTTTTTTTTTTTACTTTACTATACTCGTAGACCTTACCTTTACTATTTACCTTACTATAGACGTTTTTCATCGACATCGCTTTAAATGTTGTATGTAAATTATACATTGTTTTGTTTAGAATTGATATGAATATTTCTGCGTATGTTTTAAGTGCATCTCTTTTAATAAACCTAGAAGATCATTTTGTACGAAATGTAAAAAATAATTTGTATACCTATGTTTATCACATGTTTAAATTCTGCTTGTATTCATAAAAAGTAATTGTATTCGAAACAGAGGCGGACACTTTGAGCATTAATTTATTGCTTAATTAATTAACATACAACATAAAGTTGTAACAAATATAAATTGTGTATGAAAATGGCAAAAAAATTGGATTGAAAATTCCCAAATTATTACTCGAATTTTAGGACTTCAATTCTGTAAAAAGTTCGTACTCTCGAAAACCGTTAGACTTGTATAGGGATAAATTATCTACAGATTGTTCGTCGAGGACTACTGTACCACATTTTTTTAAGCATGCAATCCAGCTATATAGTAACACCCTGTATACAACCGATTATTTGAAGTAATCGTAACAGATCCACTTATAGTGTACTTGAGCAGAGGATTATTTTAGTTAATTTTCTCCGAAAATGGAACAAAAAGATTAAATGCACGAGAGCTCTGACAAAACTATTACGGAAAACGTTCGAATTAGTATCGTTATTACTGCGATTGCGGTAATAATGAACATTCACTACATTTAATCAGTGAATTGTAACGCTGAATGGACGGTTACGCGGCGCTGATAATCGTCTCATTGTATTCAGGAATCGATTTTTATCGACGATAATAGGAAATAACTGTCATATAATTTAACAGGACGCACAAAAATGCGCTTACACTGAGCCCCCCGCTACCCCCAACGCCGTAATAGCTAGTGGGCGTTATGCCAGTGGTGACATGTGGGGCTGGGTACACATCGGTTAGTCAAGTCAACATAAAACATCTTTAGACAAAATTAGTTTACATAAACCACAGTTGCTTTGCCCTTGGCCGCTGTAGACAAAACCTGAAGTAATACTCATTTCTTTCATTTAATTAATTTCATTTGTAGCTGCAGCCGTGAACGCATCAAGAAGTACAGTCCGTTATTGTTTGTTGTGGGTATCTCATATATCTGTCGGGTGTGTTCGATTTACCTCGTAATAAGTTGGTTGTGCACAGCTCGCGGGCAAAGCTATTCTTGGTGAAGCTGTTTCTTCCAGGTTTTGCCGCGGTCGTCTAAATTGACTTGACGTTTCGCTCATCATGCTGTCAGCTTCTTCAGAAGGTTCCTAAAGACTTCTTAAAGTTTCAGTCTTTATAAACCTTCTGAAGAAGCTGACAGCATGATCAGCGAAACGTCAAGTCAATTTAGACGACCGCGGCAAAACCCGGAAGAAATAACTTCACTATTGGACAACAGCCGTGAAAGCCTGCATTCTACTAAAGCTATTCTTGTACTGTAGTCTCTGTAGTTTACGTTGATGTTACAACATACTCTGATTGGTTATTTAAATACCATTCATGATTATCTTGTCCTGCCTTGCCAGGACTATCTGATATGTGTGCGGTTAGTCCTACAGGTATAGTAGACCTTAAACTTATAGTAGACATAAAAGATGGTACAAAAATATCACAAAGAGATTGGAAGACTGGCTAGTGAAATCTGAATTACACAGGCCAAAGTCTATAAAAACAACTTGTCAAACTAAGGACGATGACGGGACGTTACGATGAGTAGTGTAATTCAGATCCTTGTATTTAACCTTATAGTAACCCTAGAATGACTCTCGATTGACCTTGGAATGACCTTGAACCTCAACAGTGTGATCAAATGGACTTCGGATTCAGATCGGGCGACCCCGAAAACCTACAGAACAAGTTATTGGAACATGTTTTCTATATTCGACCTTATAATTACATAATATGAGCCTGATATAACCTTCAAATGAGCTTCAAAAAAATCTTGAGGTGACAGAGCTAAACGAATCTCAGATTTGGATGCAGCGGCCCAAAAACCAAAAAAGGTATATGGTCTGGTATTTGGGTTTGAAAACTTTTTATTTTTGTTGTAACTGTCTTGTAGATTAGCAGTCGATTGAGATGATGTACTATATAGATAGCGCACAAGTTTTCCCCGGACTTTTTAGGGTTTTATATGAATATTATTGACTTCTACTAATCATAAACAATCATTTCTGTAGGGTTTCGTTCGTGCCCCAGATGCGTTAAAAAACGGCTATTTTTACCATTGTCCTTTTAAAAAAGTTTTCAGAGATACTATACTTTCACGCTACTACGTGGTAGGGATATAATGACTCCCAGCTGCCTGCCACTACGTCACGCGCTACCCACTCACACCCCCAGGACTTCGAAGACCCACGTGACTGCCTGGCACGATATTCTACATGCGGCACGCGAAGATAAGAGCATTTTATAAGATTGATATCTTGACACATCTTCGCTTTGCAGAACGCGTTAAGTCCGAAGTGTACTTTATGAAAATGAAAAAGTCAGGGCGGTCGATATTTATCTATAATTAGCGCTGTTAGCCTAGAAGGATGCATTTTTTAAGACAGGTCGATGAAAACGGCAACGATGCAAGGGAACGATAAAGCAATTTATGGACCCGTAAGAGCTCCAATAATTACTGCTATGCAGTAAAGGAGTGTCTATTTTGTACGGTTTTCTGGCAGGTTTTTATAAAGAGTTGAAGAATTGTCAGTTGCCGCATAGTTTCAACTTGTGCACATGTTATATATATTGTTATGAATATATGTTTTAGAATTTTGTAATTTTTTTACAACGTGCTGTAATATACAAAACCAAACAAATTGTTAATGGAAATAAGACAATGGAATTAAAAAAACGGTGCTTATTAGAAAAGGAGTACTTTGGAATGTAATAAATATTTTTTGTGTGAGGTACTTCTTTGTTTTCAACTTTTTCTTTAAATAAAAAAAATATAATTTTGATACAAGAATACTTCCTATAATCAGATAATCTGCACACATTTTTCTCTGTGCGCAGATTCATTGTTTCCACATTTTTCAATATTAATCTTTTATACGGACCAAGCAGAGGACACAAAATATTTTGATCGTTTTTTTCAATAAAAAACGTGATGCGTTAAATGTGGGAAAAATAGTGTAAAAATTCCTGGAAGTGTCCTTGACCTTGAAATCGTTAATTCACAGTCATTTTTTTGCTATTTCGGCCTGAAAGTATACCTACATACCCACGTTTTTTTGATGATCACCTTCAAGGTTAATTTAAGGTCACAAATTGAAATTATCGTTAGTATTTGCCAGGGTGTTAGCGCTCAGTTTTTTATTTCTTGTCGAGGACTATAATTGTTTACGCATTTGATTGTATAAGGTAAATGTGCTGCAGATTGCTACTTTTTATTTATAATCTATTACTGATTAGAATTCTTACAGTATTTGTTTGTTTTCTTTTTTTATTCCAAAATGGTTTTCGGCCCACCAATGCCACTTTTTCCTAAAAATGGGCTTGAAAAAGTCATTATTTAAGAAATAGACGAGTAAAAGTGAATAGGGCTGAAAAATTATGTAGGTACAATCATTCAGCAGTCTCGTCGTGACACACTTTAGGCAGTAAGTTAAGAATGTTTACTGCCGAATTCTTGTTCTATAATTACTGGTTTCCTTGAAATATTCTTGAGGGTGACATTTGCGACACATATGACTATTTTCTTGGTAACTCAGCGCATCAAAAAACGTAAGTATCTCAACTTTGGGGCCAAAATAGCAAAATAAAAGAATTTGAAATGGCGATTTTCTGGGTCAAGGATACCTCCAGGAGTTTTTTTACTATTTGTCCCGTATTATGAATTAGCGCATCAAATTATGTAGGAAGACATTCTCAAATCTTTGCCCCAATTTTTTTACATTTGATTTTACCTTGCCGGCGGGGCTGATATCAAGAAGACTAGAACAAGGAGACCGAGCTGGGGTGTTTCGGGCGGCACAAAATACGTCAAAAGATAAATAAACTTAATAAACTCAATATGGCGGCAGACTATCACGTGCGCAAAGCACTAGCGCGCACAAGTACAAGATTCGGGTACATTCAGGGTTAGACGCTCTGTTTACGAAACTTCCGAAGACTCCCGAAGCTAAGAAATGCGGCGCTCGCAGCGCCGCTAATACCCTAGCGGATTTCGACGTCATTTGTGCCGTTCTCTCGGTACCTATTTTACGCGAGTTCGGTCTCCTTGTTCTAGTCTTCTTGGGTGATATATCGACGAGCAGTCAAGTTGGGGACTCCACATAATAAATATATTCAATTTATCTGTAAATTCCGCGTCTAATAAGAGGTTTTATGTGCGATTTTAACTCGCATTTTCTCGCTTTAAAAAGTTTATCTTTTAAAAACAAAGGATACAGATTTAGTAGGGTAGAGCACCCTAGAAGACTATACCCTAGAGAAGTAGAGATATACTTAAGATATACCCAATAAACAATAATAGACTGTACTTGTACTAGCTACAGTTACAAAATAAATGAGCACACTTTCAGATTTTGTCTATTGCTGCCGAAGGCAAAGTTGCAGTTACTGCACTGTAACAGTTTAATTTCTCTCTTTTAAAAGCCAATGAAACAGTATGAATAATGAATGATATTAGTAGAATAATTTATTTTAGTTTCAGACTGAAGCCCGTGTGTCTTGTATATTTGTATATCTTGTGCATCTCTCTCCAAGATTACCATTGACAAAATTTCGAACAAAAAAAAATATAATATGAATTCGGTCGATATGCACAGTAAAACGTGTTTTCAATAATCCTGCTATAATTATGCAACAATATACCGTGAGGATTATTGCGATAATCGATAATAATTGAAGACTGGAAATAGCAAAGGTGTTAAGTGCCTAAATCAATAAATCGAGTTATGATAAAAAAAGTGAATATTTTTTTTGTTTAAAATATTTCAAACATGAAAAATTAAAATTTTAGAGATAAATTTACTCTCTAAACAATCCTCATTTCTTAAAGCAATACAACTTCAAATTGACAAATATAAAAACAAAAGTATATAATTGGTATTGATTTTTAAGACATTTTGCAAGTAACCAGTGCGTTATATTTTTCATCTTATTTTTTATAAAGTTGTATTTTTCGCATATGAACTATGTACCTACGTTTTACCGACTGATTTTGCGTTGCAAGTGTATTTTATGCTATGCTAAGTGCAATGATGTATTATATGCTGTAGTTTTGCCACCCGATTGGATAATTGTACATTTCTAATCATTTTCCTAGCTATTCTTCAGATACTTCACAGGTCTGCCGGACTAATTTCTACCGATGAAACTATTTCCATGATGTTTTATATTGAAGGGAAAAAAGGTAACCCATTTTAAATAATGTCAATAATATAAATAAAAAAGACGCCACTATACTTGATGAGTGTTTAATAAGTACTTAAAGTTTTCCACGTAAAACATTGTGAATATATAGTCCGTATAAAGGTAAAACTCATTAATTAACATCAAGCTAATAAATAACGTGCGACTTTCTGAAAACAAGAAATGAAAATACTATTATAATATACATATTTATTTAGGATGGTCCAAAAAAAAATTTGTTCTTCCGGCCCTAGGCTTAAATCATAGTACTTGATTAGTTATTACTGATTCCAGAAGATTAGCGTGTTTAATTAAGTTTAGAGGTCGCTCATTGGTGTTTTATTTTCCCATTCAAATTACATGGGAAATGCGTCATTATTCGTTCGTGGTGCCGTTTAGCGAACAATTAAAGAAATTTATGGCAGCTCATATTACTTTCTGGTAGTCGGGGATCGTATAAACCATATTCAGTGTCGGTAATGTAGGTCTCTTTGTATTCTATTGGAATTTATTATCCTAATGGCAGCGTTGAACATAATTTGAGTGGGAAAATAAAACACCAATGAGCGACCTCTAAAACTTAATCCAATGAGCTAATCTTCTGGAATTAGTAATAACTAATCAAATACTATGATTTAAGCCTAGAGCCGGAAGAACATTTTTTTTTGGACCACCCTAAAATACTACTTTGTGATTAGCTTATGACACATTATTACAACTTTTTTGGACTCTTGTTTGACGATTGCAGTTTTCTTACAATTGTTTGGTGTTACGTTTAAACCAACAATATGTACGAGTTTTCTTTTATTAATCCATTTTATTAATAGACGAAAGTAATTGAGGGGGTATATATGCAAAACTCACATTATCCACTTTTTAAAATTGTTCAGGAAGAAGGAATAACTGGTTTCTCACTTTTTAAGTGACTTGACGCTCTGAATTTTTTTTGGTATTTGTATTAGAACTGTAACTTTGCTTCTCAATTGGTGAAATGACAGCCCAACAATATTTGACTCCAAGAAATTGAATGCAAATTTGGATAATGTGGGTTTTGATACAACTTTTTGGATAATGGTAGTTTTGCGCCAAATTATTCTACATAATATATATTTTTTACACTAAAATTTATGAAGTTAAGCTAAGAAAAGGAACTTCAGAAACAAACAACAGGTAGGAAACAAACTCAGTGGTATATCGGAAAAACACGGAACCAACCATCTAGGATAGCAAAACAAGAAGAGAAGCAAAACTCACATTCTCCTTAGGCAGGCGGCCATATTGGTTTATCGCTTTAAGCTTATTGTGTGGATATGGATAATGTGAGTTTTGGCACCTTCAGAGCGTAGGAGAATGTGACTTTTGAAACAATTCACAGATTGCACAATTTAAAATAAATACGAAAATGTGAGTTTTATACCACTTTTAAGATTTAAAATGGTGTAGTTCAACACTATCAACAAG
Organism: Aromia moschata; assembly: GCA_029963805.1. Classification (NCBI taxonomy): domain Eukaryota; kingdom Metazoa; phylum Arthropoda; class Insecta; order Coleoptera; family Cerambycidae; genus Aromia; species Aromia moschata. The sequence continues at coordinate 703,942 of JAPWTK010000025.1, read as the reverse complement.
ATAGCGCCACTAACTCTATTTCGAAAAATTATGTATAATGTCAGTTTTGCATCTGGACCCCTCAATTAATCAAATATAAATTAAATTTGAACCTCGTGAGAACCCAATTCGAGTACGAAGTTTTCAATGTACCTTCCAATCCGATTAGTGTGCGACTGTGGGAATGATTGATCAACTGTACAATTCGGTAGAGCCTTATTTTTTTGTCTCCCAGAATTAATCAGTATTAACGTATCAGTGATGCTATCTTAATGACAATATAATATGCTTAAAAACGTGCAGGTTAGGCTACTAGCCCTACTTCCGGTCTCCCACTGTAGGATTTATGTCCTGTCAGGTTCTTTATTTATAGATAAATAGGCGATTATACTGTACATTTTACACCATTGTTTATATTAGAATTATTGCATCAGAGACGAGTACATTAACAAACTTTTGCCAATTGTCTACTAACTAAGAAAATACAGCAAATCACACTGTTTGATGGAAAAGTAAATGCGAATGTTTTAAGAAATCATCTATTGGATGCAATATAGCAGGAATAAGAAATTTAGAATCTCAAAATTCAACTTTTTATGTCCATTCCTATATTTCATTCAAAAAAACTTTACAATTTACGAAATATTTAAAATACATTTGAAATTAATCAAACATTAATAAATAATGGATATAAAAAAGGTGCTTCAAAACCAATCTTAAGTTGGTTGCAGTGTGCCTATACACATCCATAGAATGTTTTTGCTGTCATAAGGGTCTATTTTGATTTGCATTTTAATTTACATACATACTAGGTTTTTATTAAATTATCTTTATAGAGGGTGTTTCCTAAATAATTTGAAAAACTGAGAGAGATACTTCTAAGGTAGAGAACCTTAAGTACTATTTTTTTTACTAAATGGATATTTCAGAAAATCTATTCAAAAACAGATGGCAAATGACACGCATTTTTTTTTCATAAAAATATTATAGTGACTACCCACATGCATGCATGCCCCTGATAGGGCATAAAGGCGAACTATAGACCGCAAAGATCGCCACCTTCATCAATTATCATTAAGGGGGCCGAATACAATTAACAGCAACCTAATTAGCTCAATAGTGGATAATGATTACACAATAGCATTTATCGTTATATGGTCAGTCAACGCCGCTTGTTCGATTTTTGGCTTTGGTCACGACGTCAATTGTTGCGAATTCCGCTGACTGTACAATACAGTCGTCTACGTCTCCAATGGTACCAAGAAAAGCATTTGTGGGGGAGGAATAGAACAATCTGAACAATTATTCCCGGTTTTGTTTGTACCGGCACGACGCACAGTGGTTCAAAATTACAAAAAGCTGGACAAAAATAAAAAAATCAATATTTTTTTTGGAACTCTTTTTCTCTGAGTCATGTCTAGTGACGTCCCTGGGATCTTTTGGGATTAATAGTACGGGCTAGGTGGATCTGTATTCTTCGTGAGAGCATTGTGAAAGTGACCGCCGAGTGTGTAACATTTCAATCTGGCGTCAAGATAAATTTTACATTTTGCGTGCGACCGTGCCAATTTTTTTTTTTGTTACGTGTTAAAAACATAAAAATATGGATTCGTCTCCTGAAAGTCAGTACTACAACGCTGTAAAACTAAATTTACAGAAAAAAAATTTTCAATTGCTTATTAACAAGGTTATGTGCATTCTATTTTGTCGAAGTTGATTATTTGAAAATTTGTAGATATGTGAAGGGCTAAGTTGAAAATTCCAAGAGATTCCACTTTACTTTTTATCTTAATACGTTTATTAAACGCTTGTTAAAAACATATCAAAATTTCAAGTACCCCGAGGTACCCCATTTTTTTTAATGCAATTTAAGTGCACAGAGGCATTGGGTACCAGCGAAAACGCGTAAAATGCGCAACCTATATTTCACGCTTTCTCGACTAATAAACTCAATATGCAAATAAATAATGAATATTTATGTTTTAAAAACGGTTTTTCAATATGTATGTAATGTTTCATACAAATAACAATTATCTAATAGTTGTTTATTATCCATTAAACAATTTATGTTATTTAATTGTAATGTTACACGAAAAAAATGTAGGTTAAAAATTGAATTAAACTGTTTGAGAAAACAACAAAAATGTCCTTTCGGAGTTAGTTTACCATTATTCGTATTAATGTTTACATTTTTTTTCTTCGATAACATTTTTTTCTATTTTTTTGCAACTTGATTTAATATTAGTAACATTTGGCCATGAAATAACAGACAGTTTAAAAATATGTCCCTAATTATTTTTTAAAAATGCAATGTTACCTTTCACCATTTTGTTTTTTTAAAAAACAAATGTCAAATTCGTTATCAGCGACCTCGAAAACCCCCGAATACCAATTTTCACTCAAATTCATCAACTTTTTCCAAAAGTTGGACGCCATATTGAATCCGCCATTTTGTTTTTTTAAAAAATTAATGTCAAATTCGTTATCAGTGACCTCGAAAACCCCCATTTACCAATTTGTATAAAAAAATGTTTATATCTTTAGTACTAAATGAATTTCGTCCAAGATTTTGAGATGTTGGAAAGACGTTCCAAGGAAAACGGCAAAATCATCAGTGCATAATGACCCAACATACGGCTCCAACACAAGGGATTAATGGTATGGGCGCCATTGTTTAAAACAACATGTCACGTCTATTCGGATTCAAGGTACCTTAAACAGCCAGAGATACATCGATGAAGTGGTAATATGATATCTGCAGAGCCAAGTAGGTGTCCATCCATATTTACATACGATAATGCCAGACCACAAGCAGCAGCCAACCAGACACTGTATCTGAATGAGCATGCAGTTAAACGACTTCCTTGGTCTTCGCGTTGATCAGGTTTCTCCCCACAGAAAATGTATAGGATGTGATAGATGAAAGATTCCAAACATATGCTGGACCAAGTGGAACAGAGGAATTATGGACGAGGGTACAAGCTACCTGGAATGCTGTACATCAAGAGACCATTCGAACGCTGTTTGATTCACTACCAAGGCATCTAGAAGCTGCTATAAGAGTATATGGGGAACACGTATCCTGTTAAGTATTATCAGTACAACTTATCAGTTAAGCTTTGTAACATAAATCAGTTGTTTTATTAATATAATACATTATTTAAACGCAGTTTGAGTTATGTTACTCAACTCCTTCAGGGTGTTGCAATTTCAATGGCCACCAATATACAGTTTGTGTAAAGGCAACATCGGCCAGTTTTGAAAAAGGACAAACAAAGTGAGACGACAGATACCGCATACGCATCGACGGTAGTGGGAAAATAAGACCGGTCCACTCACCACCTGCCGCTAGACAGAGCGAGAAGTGTAGTTGAAGTAAACAGTATTCTTGTTAGAAATGTTATTAAAATGATTTATTCATGTACATACAGTATATACATATGTATATCAGAATGTCGTATAGCATGGCATCATAACGGCAATTTTGAACGTAAATTAAAAGATTCATTTGCTAACATGTGTTCCCAAATAGGCCAACACTTTCTAAAAACACTAGGTTCCAAAATATTACGCATAATCTTATGTACAGAAAGGCATTTTGGCTCGGCGCGGCGGGCGATTAGCCGTGCTGTGTGGAAGAAGGGTTCAGGTTCAGACGTATTTACTCGTACTGATCAGGTGGGTGGTGAAGAGCCGGTCTTATTTTCCCACTACCCTCGATGCGTAATGATGGTTGCGTCTTACATGTCGTTTCACATGTATTTGTCCTTTTTCATAACCGGCCGATGTTGGCTTAACACACACTGTATATGTACATTTGTTGAGAGGAAACAAATTGGAATTTTTGCTTGCATAATAATGACAATTCAAATGCAGTATTAAAAAAACAAATTAGTACCGACGTCTGCGAGTCTTAAAATACCTACAGTTTGTGATAACCGTGCTAAATTATTAGCATCGAGGCACTACACAGACCCCAAGGGTAAACTGTTAGTTTGTATTCAAATGACCACGGCTTAAAATACGATTAATACCTACCATTACGCAATTTTCTTGTCAAAATTGTGAAGATAAATATAAAATGCAGGATTAAAAGCTCGGATTTTATCCGCTCGCCAAATAATGCGTATAATAGCTCCGAATTAGCCCTAGGCTATTACGGAAGACTGAATTTATTTATGTAAACGGCACGAAATGCAAAGCGCTTCTGACAGTAAATATAGGTACTACTTGAATTTTCTGCCGTCTAAGATACAGCGACGAAGATGTAATTTTAAATCGTAGTTTTCTCATCTCAGGTAGGTGTTATAAAGGTATAATTAGTTCCGTCCAACAGAATATACCATGTGAGTTTCTGGGGCGGATTTGTACTATAGGAAGATTGTTTCATAAGATGTACTAAAATATCGAGTGTCCCAGAGATGTCTGACCCATTTTGATCGTAAATATCTTTTGACAGAGCGAACTTACAAGGATGAGGTTTTCGCCAGTCGGTTTACTATTTCAAAGAGTTTTTTTTTTTTCGTGGTCGATCGTCGATATATTAATATATATATAATATACATATATTATGTTTAATACTTAGTTTATAACCATCAAACACATATCCTTTAAACGGGAAAAATTATATATTCGAAAATAGGAGATTTCTGTTACCTGCCTGGTGGTCGTTGTGGTTTGTCCACCTGGTGAGATCCACGCCTCTTCTTTCCGGTACCGGAAGGCTGGGTTTTCTAGGGCAGGAACTTCACTCCGGAATTAATCGTTGGCGGAAATATATATTGCGGAACAAGCAAAAGTTCATTTTTGCGGGTGCGGTTTATATGCGGTATATTAATTTTCAAGATCTCAGCGATGCGACTCGATTGTTAAAACGTCTCGTGCTTATCTGTATATGCGGGAAAAGTCACTTTTGCGTATGTCGGCTTCAACGAACTCCGTTCGTACTCAAAAAAGGGTATAACAAAAAATCTCCTTCTTTTTTTACCGATCATATACTGCGTGTTAGATTTATTGCGAGGATGGCCAAATGAGCGATTGATTCAATTTATATATAATACTATAACTATAACAATTTATATATATTTACTTAAAATAAAAAGGAAAGATAAAGAGAAAGAGACAAAAAAAGATATGGACGGAACAACATATTTGCACGATTAATTTGATTACAGTAGTCCCGAGTCACCTTGTGGTGTTGCACAGTCTCTGTAATTGTATAATTAAGACACATGCAACATACGCAAGAGTGTGTATGTGGTACATTTTTAAACATGCCTCAGAATTACGATAATTTTGTTTATTCTAGTTTCTCTTTTTCGTACTTACTATTTGTTTTTCTTACTGCCCATTCTAAACATACGTAAATAAACAAAAAGTAAGACGTACATATATAAAAAATGTGTGTACTTGGAATCTCTTTACTTACTATTAGAAGATAAGCATGTATGTACTTCATTTAATTATATTATTTGCAGACGGCTTATCTTTATATTTATTTAATGGCCTAATGGCTCTAGTATAAGTTTAAGGTAAATACTAAAGTAGACTTAACAACAAATGTATATTTTACTAAGGGATTCCTAGTATTATTTTCGTATTAACTTTAGAGAACAAGTAAATAGTAGGTACTGAAATATTTCAAATCCGAAACAAAGCGGAGGTATAAAATGAAGAGGATGCCGAGTTTTGTAAAGTGTATAAGTTCTTTTTAAATTGTTTCCCATATGTTACAACTAATATCGCATATGATTTTCAACTCATCTCCACTTTTCCAGAGTACCAAATTTTGCAGGTTTGTAAAGTAAAATAAATAAACTTGTGTGAAAATATGTGTTAAAAGTGCTATTCGTTCAAGTAAATATGTATTTTATCTAGTAAATGTTTAAAGTAATATTTTAATTCAAATGCTTGTTTTTAGTAACTACATATGGAGGGTGTTTCTGGAGCTTTGTATAACAATCTTTCACAGACATTTGTTTATTATTCATGCAAGACATACATTACAATAAACGTCAGAATGTCAGAAAGTTCTACTTTATAAAATATTTATCGAAAAATATCTTAAAAGCTACTTCGCACGGGGGGACTGGATACGTTTTCGATTAGAATATAAAGGTGAATATGTTCAGATTAAAAAAATGTTACAATTAGGTGCGACCTTTTCCGATTCTTATTGTAATCTACGTTTTGGGAATAATACTCAAAGCTGATTATTTCTATGAGTTAAAAATAAAGAATGTATTGTTCTACTTGATAATAATTTATATTACTTTGAACAAAGTCATTTTACAATCCAAAAATACAAACAACACAAAAACAAACTACACAAAACACCACGTGTTGATGTCTTGTCATTTGCATTATGATTTTTCGAAAAAAAAAGTGGGGGATTTTCTTTTTTTTACCATAGTATTATTAGTCGTATATCAAAAGCATGTTCAAGATGTGGAAAATAGGCGAAAAGGATACAAAACATGCGTTGATTTCTGAGACCTAAACGATTCTAGAAGTGGAAGCACCGAAAATATCCCCTAGGATCCAAAATGGTGGCCATTTTTAACAAATATAAAAAGAAAATTCGGAAATTGATTTTACGAATTTTTAGAAAATGACCGCCATTTTGGTTCCTAAGAGAAATTGTCGGTGCTTCCATTTCTAGAATCGTTAAATAGGGTCTCAGAAACATGTGCACCATGGGCATGTTGTAACTCCAATTTGCAGTAAAATATTATATGTAGCACATCCACTACAACTTACTATAAACTAGGCCGAATTACTAAACAGCCTTGCTTAAATGCATACATATGCATGTATGTAATCAATGCCTTACACACTGATGAGATCAATATAAACTCACATATATTTTGTAAAGATTGTCGTGAGTGTCTGAAGTGAAAGAAAGATAATATATACAAATATATTATCAATAACATTATATTACCAAAAAAAAACATTTGATCAAATGCATATGGTGTAGTCCATCAATGGACATGGCCAAAAATAAATTATCCTCATTGGAATATGTTTCTGCATTCGGTTTTTTTTTTTTTTTGACACCATTTTTTGACTTTTAAATTCCAAAAAATGACCTTACCCAAGGATCTCTTCTAATAAAATAAAATTTTTCATACAATTTAAAAAAGTAAAAAAAAACAATTTAAGAAAAAGGATTTTATTAACCCAACCATTTTTTCTTTTTCATCATTAAAAAAAATCCTAGTTAATCCTTTCTTTCTTTTTCTTTCAAATTTTTTTCCAAGAAATTTCCAAATTTTCCCGCGATAAAAGCGCTGAGAAATACCCATTTTGTAAAAATCGATTTTTTGTCCAAAAATGATTAAATGTTGGTATTTGGGCAATTTGAGACCGTCCATCCTAAAAACTTGGTTGCGCGAAGTTTTTTGGACGGGGAATCGAATACATCATGTTAGAAGATCATCCGTTTGGGGCTAAGGTCATTTTTGGCCAATTTAAAAATTGAAAGTCCAAAAAAAATGGTCTAGAATGGACCTATTCTTTTTTTAGATATTTTCATTGGAAAGAACGGGAAATTTCCGCAAAGAACCTAAAAATATGGAAATTTCGATTCGTTGTACTTGACCAGGGTTATGAATTATCGAAATAATCAAGATTTTTAAAAATTCCCGTTTGTTCCAATATTAAATAAACTCGGGAACGGAGTGCAAAAATGGGATAACAATTTTTTTGAGATTCGGGTACACATAGACGAACATATTCCCGAAGTTTGAGCGATAATTTTTTTGGCCATGTCCATTTGACATGGACTACACCATATGTATATTTCAGTTAAGTTAAAATAGGAACGTTTGTATCCGTCTATTTAGAAGTACAGTAGTTTAGTTCGTAGAATCTAAGAGTAATATAACATAGTATAAAAAATGTCGCTTCCCGCTGTCTGTCTGTCCCTATGTATGCTTAGATCTTTAAAACTACGCAACGGACTTTGATGCGTTTTTTTTTTAATAGATAGAGTGATTCAAGACGAAGGTTTATATGTATAATACATGCATAATATAGTAGAGAAACACTGATAATTTTAGAGGTTTCTAATGTGATGTCGTAAACCGTGCGAAGCCGGGGCGGGTCGCTAGTATTTTTATAAGAGTAATATTAATAGGTGTAATTGTGGAGTGAGGGTTCAATAATCCCATTTATTCTGCGACAAAAAGGTGAATTTTACTTCGAGGCATACGTTTTCAGAAGCACTACATAAGACCGTAGGTATTACTTGTTTCATTTAAAAGGAAAGTAATATATTCGCACGCCATTTGCTTTCAACGAAATATTTGAAAAAATGACGCTTTTAGCATCTACATACGTATAAGTGAATTAAATGGATTGAACCACTTTACGCTTTACAAAATACATTTTATTTTATAATCCAGATGACTGAGAATGTAATTTCTGCTTACGAAGTTCATTTTTCGTTTTTATACTCAATATTCACTACAGTTTTGTAATGGCACATGTGACATTTACTTATGTAAATATGTATTAGGTTTAATGATGTAAAAACGTATTAGATGACATTATTGCTTGCAGATGACTTGCATCCTACGAGTAAGGATACTTAAATGTTAACATTTTATTTATATCTGAGGGTTATTAACGAAGTAGAAAAAGGTCCTGTCGATGGATGTTTGTCCAAAGAACCAAAATGTATTACCAGAATGTATAGTGTTTCGGGTTTCGAAGCATAGGTTTGCGGTGTGTCGAGAACTCGGGCCTCTGATGTTACGGTAAGCACGTATGGTTTTGCACACGAACCTGCAGCTTGTTTGGAGTTGAAAGTGTTGGGTTTATGGTTTAATTGGAACAGCAAATACTGCTTCTTTCCAGTCTTACTTGTAGGTGTACTCATTTATTTAGGACGTTTTTGGACACATTTTTTTCAGGAGCTGTCTTTAGTTCAGGAGCACTGCACCCTATTGCTTATTGTACCCAACTCATATACTACTCCACTCACTTCTGTACCCTGGTGTCTCTCAAAAGACAATGCAAGTTCACCGGATAGGTACTGTATGTTCCCAGTGGCATCCATTTTATATCCACCAAGATTTCTTGTTGTCTCCTGCTATCTAATGCCTCACAGTCTGATAGAATATGAAGAACGGTTTCTATATTATTACCACACAATCTGCAGCTGAGATTTCTGTTGTGTATCCCCGTTTTGCTTAGGTGTCCTTTAATTGGGGTATATCACATTAGGTAACGGGTTCTTACTAAGTCTTAGGAGGCTTACAGCTCTTTTATGCATTTTAAGGCCCTGCTTTGTGCTAGTTTTGGAATATTACTCCAATATTTCTTATGCTGGATTTGTACCCAACTTTTTCATTTGTCCTCGGATTATGGTTTCTGTTGTTGAATTCTCTTTGCAAATCCGGCAGCAAGTTCATTTCCTGCGATGCCGCTGTGGTCTGGGCTCACACTCGTCTGTAGGACAGTGTGCCAATTCTTTGAGTGCTCCCTGGAATTTCATTATCAATCTAAATGTTACCTTGTAACTGAGATCTTGCTCAGAACTGCAAGGGTTGCCTAGTTATCGTTTATCATGTTTATATCCTTTGTGCAAGTCCTTTGCTTGTTGTTTATCCATACACATTGTAGGCTAGCGTATATCAACACCTGAAAGGCCGAAGTGTGTTTTCCAAGTGAGAAAGAGTATATTGTATTCCTTATCTCACTATTTCTCACTCCTTGACATCACCGTTTTCGTTGTCGTTTTCGTAAACCGTTTTTTTCTACTTCGGAAATGAGTGACATTATTTTTGAGCAATGGTGTGCTTTCAGGCTTTGCTTCAGACTTGGACACAGCGTAATGGATACTTTTGCAAAACTTCAATTCGCCTACGGAGACAGTGGCATTCTCTGAAGGAAGAGAGTCGACTGAAGATGTACCATGCAGCAGAAGACCTTCATCTTTAAGAACCGATGAATATGTCGATAGAATACGGGATCTTGTGCTTTCAGATCGTGACGACAAGAATGATCGGGCAGTAGTTAAATTTTAACCACTGTTCATCAGATTTTGACTAACGAATTGAGGATGAGAAAAATCTGCGCAAAAATGATTCCAAAAACCTTTCGTAGGAACAAAATTACATCAGGAGAGAAATGTGTCTTGACCTTTTGGAATCGATTGAAAATTATCCCCATTTTATGGAACGTGTCATTACTGGTGATGAGACATGGGTGTTTGAGTACGATCCTTAAACAAAGCGCCGAAGCATGGAATGGTACACTTCAAGCTCTCCAAGACCCAAAAAAGCAAGACTGAGCAAGTCGAAGATCCAATGCATGCTGATTTGCTTTTTTGATAGCCAGGGAATTGTCCTCCTGACTTGAGTCCTTGTGACTTCCCTTCCCCTTGAAAAATTACCTCAAGGAGAAGGGAATTGAAAAGATTGAAAAATCACCTCAAGGGACGTCATTTTGGGACTCTAGAAAACATTCAAATGGCTGTAACCGACCAACTGAGGGATATTCCAGTATATGAGTTCCAGCACTGCTATGATGAATGGAAGAACCGTCTCCAGCGCTGTGTGGCTTCCCAAGGAATTTATTTTGAAGGAGACAATACTGAATTTTAATTCTATTCGAATAAAAATTAATACAAAATAATCAGTTTCATTATTTAATTTACACACCTCGTACCAGTCCTTCCTTTGACATACAATACCTCATAGTGGACACATATGCAAATCGACAGAGTTGGGAAATGTACTGCTTGGACTGGAATCGACACAATATTTCTTAAGTTATAAAAAAGTGATCCCACTAGTTTATTATAAATTTGATAGGGAACCTCATGATTACCTTTATTGCTATACACAGCATAGTTGTTTTGCAAGAAAATCTTCATACTTCGAAATGTACAATTGAAGACATAGTATGTATTAAAAGTTCAATGTTTATATATACGAGTATTTTTAAATATTTCATGAGACACAAAACGTGTTTTACTGGATACAATAGATGAAACTAATAAATGGACAACTTCAACAAAATTAAACGCTTGGATACGTTCATAATAACCGTGGCCAAACACAGCAAAATAGAGAAATAAATAAACCACTAATGTGTCCGCAAATAATAACATTTAAGCCGAAGGCGCGGTAGTCGCAGCATTGTTATGTAGACCTCGTTATATCATCTTTTGTTAAAATGTCCACGCTGTACATTGTGCAGGAAACCTATTCATAAGTATTTCCCGGTTAGTTAGTCGCTATTTCGTGGAAGAAGCGGGGTGGTTCGAATCGCGGACAGATCTGAAACGAAACTAAATTGAAATTGAAGCAATCGTTAACTGACAGCAATTTAAAGGTTAGGCCCAATAAAAATGTATTCTGCCCGTGGCGGACAATGGAACATAGTTAAGGTAATTTCCAGCGGTAGTTCGCCAGGATAGACGCACCACTTTACCTGAAATTTCCAGTCTATTGTACCATATAAAATTATACCTAAATTAATATAAATTTTGTAATTTAGGTGTATTTCGTTATTCATAATGACGCTTTTTTTATAAGAATACATTGTTTATCGCATAATTTTAATAATCAGTACGAAAATAATTATTAACTTCTCAAAAAACATTGCCTTGACTGAACCAAAAATGTCCGTTAATATAATTGAAAATTAAGTGACTACGATAAATAAATTTATTAAAATTGTGCCGATGATCTTTTATTTGAATTAATTTCATCTGTATATTAGTTATAATTGAATTATAAACTCTAAAAGTAATGTCGTAAAAAACTATAAAACAGCGAACTAAATTCTAATCCATAAACATCCTCATTATAAATAATATTTCTCTTTTAATATATATCCCCATTATTGTTAAATATCAATACATCTTTTAATAATTTCTTCTTAACTTCTTTATTTTCTTAATCTAATTATTAAATTTATAATATTTACCTTCCTTATTATTATATAAAATTATAAAAAAAAAAAAAAAAATAAAATTTTACTAAAAATAATAAAAATATCTTATTAAAAATAAAAAATTTATATTATAAAAAAAAAACATTATATAAATAAATCCAATAAAAAAAATATATAAATAAAAAAATTATTATAAACTTTCCATTATAATATAAAAATTTTTAGCTTATGCCTCGTACCATGCATAGCAACTGACGCCGTCATTTTAAATCCATTGCATTTCACAGCACTGGTTACAGCAGTTGCTATGGCAACGAGGTAGCTTACCCTATGCGAGATAGTGTCGCGGATTTCAAGGTGCTTCGCTTGCATATTAAATAAAAGATATAGAATAGTTTTTGTTTTATAATTGTGTAGGTATGTAGAGGGCAGATCAAATATAAACAAGCCTTTTGAACTGTGAGTGGAAGAGGCATCTGGGTAGAGGCTTCCAATAACGTTGAATGGAATATAAGATAGGGAAATTTATCTTTTTTCTTAGTGTAGTCGAAACACGAGAAAGGAGGTACTTATATTTTCAAATTCTGTATATTAAATAGGGTATCCCATATTAATTAGAAAATTTCTTGGTTAAGGGGTCCCCCCTAGAACTTTCAATCATTTTTTTTTTCGTGGGTGGGCTCGAATTTTGAATCTAGCGCGATCCCTTTCGCTGCTCTATGCGAGCGCAATCTAGATACCGTTGTTGGTATCGAAAATTGGAGCACCTGTCCGCTCCGTGGTATTAGAGATACCTGTTTCTTTAATAGAAGGTGTTGGGACATTTTCCCCATGAATATTTCGAATATTTCGAAGGTCAATTGTATGGTGCAGGCATTGCAGATTAAAGGTATATTGAATTTATTCTTGTTTTTTTAGTAATTAAAACTTTAAACGCGTTTTTCTCGAAACGTGAAATTTCAAGTCGGCCGAACCAATATCTCCAACAATATTTATTCGATTGTCCTGAAATTTTAACTGAATATTCAAAACTAGTTTCTCCACAACAGGATTTTTTTTGTTATTTTGCATAGGTCAATTGTTATTAACAATTTTCGAGCGATTTCTTTTCGTTTTTCGACCTTTTTTTTCAAAAACACGCCAACTCTGCAAAAATCAATTTAAAAAAAAATCTCTCATCGCTCTATCATTAAATTTGCTTATTGAGTTATTGGTTCGGCTATGGAGCCATACAAAAAAAAGATGCTTTGGGAAAACTACTCAGAAGCCGCCAATTTTGTTTCTGACAGCTCTAAAAAAAATTACAAACACACTTCAATACTTGTACAGTAAACGTTTTTTTACCCAATTTCGATATCTTGTATAGTTTATTTGAAAAAAAACCCAAAATTTGCTTCATTTTTCGGCCTCTAGGGTAGTGTACCCCCTTAAAACAGTGACGTCACAAAGCACCGCCTGTTTAGATGGTAACGATGATGATATATTTGTGTTTATTAGTCTCCTAACAAAAATGTAATATCTGCAACTATAACGACATAACTAGACAATTCATCTAGAATAGTTCTCTGTGATAAGAACAATGTGACGATCTTCCCGTGATGAAATCACCAAAGAATACCAATCAATATTAATACAATAGTTGACCAATATATATACATATTTGCTGAGCCGATCTGGAAAAATAAGGAACAAAATCATGTCATGGTTGAATAAATTACTTTTTTTAGCAGTATAGTGCTATGTATGTAATTTTGTATGTAATTTTTATAGATACTCGAAAAAAGATCAACTGCGTAAGAAGACAACTGGTTGGCCAATCGTACCAAACGTATAAGTTATGAGTATTGACATCCCAACCGCATGTTACGGATTAGTACAAATTAGGTATACCGAAAGTGATATTGACTAAACTAGTATTGCCTTTCATAATTAGAGAAAATCTTCCAATGTATAACATTTGCATTTAATTATTTCCCGCAGAATTATCAAAGTCCCCATTAATTCAATTAGGTTCCGAATGTTTGCTTTCCTCTAGCGAATTTGCCACTACGGCTTAGCTAGAACGTTAGATGAACAGAATAACTAATAAGTTTTGGACACCTCTGATAGCCAATTCGCTATATAAATGCAATACATGGGAACATAAATTACCTACATGTACGTATGCACGTACTCAGCATATTGTTAACACCAAATACTAATTGCATTGAGTTTGTGTTAGTGTATAATAGTTTATTTTTTTTAAATACCGGGTGGATTTTTAAGAATTCCCATCTTCCCTCATTTCTCCATTATTTTTACAGCTACATTTTTTTAGGGGTAACTTTTTTCTTCTGAAATTTCAGAATATTCTGCAGAACCTTATTTTTTTTAATAGGACATTCTGTTTTTTTTTATTTGTTGAATTCCGCTTGTGTTTCTGTTTATAACAACATAACACATGTCGTACTTTCACCCACATGTTTTTTGAAATAGTTTGTATCGAATGTATAAATTAACACACTAGAAGAAAAAATTGAAAATGTGTTTATAAACAGTATATGAAACCTAGAAGTTTGTTGACACTAGAGAGTGAGAGCATTAATATATCGATTTTTTTTATTTATGTATTATATCTATTCGCGAGAAAAAAACATTCTGTAGATAGCCGCACTGTCTATGAAAGGCAGGCAATTAACACAAGAGGTTTTGTTTACCACTTGGGACGAAACAGAGCTTGTCACAAACGTACTGTAATAAATAATGCATCAGATAAGGTGAATCTCTCCTTGCTAAATATTTGCTGCTGCAACTTAGGAAAATGAGTAATTCCGGTCCGAAATATCCGGGATGAAATAATGGCAAGTATAAACAACTCTAAGGAGATTAAAGAAAGGATACAAATAATTTATTACAGCATTGCATCCCCAGGAGGGACATCTCAAAGTAATCTATAATTAACATCAATTTCCTTAAGTGCATACCTTAAATAACTAGAATGTTCTCGATTCTTAGTTACAATATATACAATAATTAACTTGAATAATATATTGACAAAAAAAAGGTGTAATAAAAAACTGACGAAAAATTGTCACTAGTTTAATGGCTAACTTGTCCTTAAGTCATCATAAATGAGTCGATTATTAGATATATAAATTACACAGGTTTCAAAAAAATTGTTTGTTTGTTATAGAAACCTGACCCTACTTCTTTAGTAAAATTTTCTGCTTCAGCGGAAAATTTTATTTAATAGCATTATATAAAATTTTTTGTAGAATCAGTAGATTTGAGTGCATTTTATTCGAATAGGTGTAGTGCAATTTGAGTATGTGTTTAAAATCTACATATAATACATAACAAATGATCTGGATGGAATTTGAAGGAGAATGTCTAAAAAAATATCCATTTCTGGAAAGTGAATTAAATGAAAATTTGATATTAGAATCTTCAATCATCAGAAAATATGAATTATTTGCCCCAGAAGTGGTGGGAACATTGCTAGAAACTTGTTTTTTGGGGTCGCTGATTCTGAATTCGTTACCAGATTATCGAAATTCAGTAAAGCAATTCTAAATTCTAATATGGCGGCTAACGAATCAGAGCCCTTGATCTCCCTGTACAGGTTGGTGTGTACTGAATATGCAGGTTCTTGATTCCTAAAAATGAATCGAAGCAACCATTGGGCACATCTGTGGATGTAAGGTGGATGGGTCAACACGTAGGTAGGATGGTGTTCTCACGTTCCAAAAAAAAAAAAATTTAAAAGAAACTAATTACATTGCTCGACAGCGAACTAAATTATTAGCAGGATGCGTAACGGCAAGTGACTTGATGAATCAACATATATATTATTTTGGACATCTGATGATACGGGTATAGATATGTAAGTAATAATTATCATGTTAATTGTCGGCATGATTTTACAGTAGTTCTTATTACAGCAACTATTTTTTTTAATATGTGTATATTAAAAAATATGTCATTTAATACATATATGACTGCTAATATACAATTAGTTTCTATTTGGTTTTGGTGTGGGAAACTTATCCCTGTTTTGTTAATAATAAACTGATAGACTTGTATTGTCAATGCTGTTGAATTTTTTTTTTATTTTCAGTTATCTTTAGTTTAGTTTTACTATAGTTTTAGTAATAATGTGGGTATAATAGGTAATATGTCTGTCCTTGTAGTGTGTTACTAATAATAATTTGTATTAATACCAATTATTGGTGGCACAGTAGCAATCCTACCTGATTTCACGTAAGATTATTTATGAATCCTTAGAAACGTGAAACTTTGAGCTCTAGAACTAACAATATTTTTTTTATAAAAAGTGTGTATAATATTTTCCCCGATTTAAAAATCTCGAAAAATACTGCGGCATTGCACAACAGATACGATTTATTTTTCCTTCGAGGTACGTTTTCGTTATCTACCAAATCGCATTGCCGGTTCAGCTGTAAAAGTTGCAAACGACGTTTTGTAGCTTGTTATTGTCACATTTCCTTCTAAACGAGCTAAGCGGAAGATCTGATAATTACCTATTGTAAAAGTTTATTTTCCTGGAAAAATTGTTGCGACATCCTTGATAAAGTGATTTTCCAAGTAGAATCAATAAAGGAAACCTCTTAGTAGAAGGAATTTTATACGTCCTATCTTACGATGCTATTTTCGTTGAAAGAGTACTGGCTTTGACGTTTCGTCTGTTAGTTTTAAAAAATATGAGAGTTCCTATAAATACGTGAATGTAATGAATATGAAACTGAGGAAACGAGATAATGGATTAAGGTGTATAGCAAGGAACAATATTTGATGTTTTTTTTTCAATATAACAAAGTCTGATATTTGACTTTGTTAAATTGAATTTTTACAATAAACTTGTACAGAATAACAACTAGTATTATATATATTTTTTTGTTTTTGAAACCAGAGAAGTGCAAATTGCTATCTGTGGTATTACGCGAAGTCTATACTGCTAAACAATACTTGAACAACGGCTTTGAAAAGGTTTTTGGGAAAATCCAGTGGAGAATCAAATAGTTTCACTTAAACCATCAGCATTAGTTACAAATATTTTATAAATCTGGCAATTACTTTGGTGTGTCAATATATTGTTTTTCGAGTAGACTTTATCCTGAATGAGATATAAACCAAGACATAAAATAGTTTCTGGTCAACATGTTAACATACGTAGATACCAATGAAAATAAACACATTTCTGTATTATTTTCACCGACTTGGATGAAAGGGTGTGATAGATTTGGTACTAAAATGTCGGTAAATAGGGTGGGACTAACACGTGGGTTTACTTTCATCCTCTGTTTGATACTGGATACCTGCTTTGCCTAAACTTTTTTAATTAAACAGCGGATATTTTAGAGGTCTGACAGTAATTTTAGAATTACAATCTTTTTTTCGAATACAAGCAATATTGCTCAATTATTTACCTTCAAAATTAAATTTTAAAAGTATAGGCAAATCAAGTTAAACATAAATGCCCTAACGTCAATATTTCTGTCTAAAAGTCGTTTTAGTAAAGCGTACTTTTTTAAGTTGAAAAGTTGTTTCCGTTTCCGAAAATTTGAAAGAACATCAAGGGAGACAAATACCACGCCGCGCTGTAGGGTACAAAAAATGTGACGGAAACGACTAAACAATAATTAATAATTGTTACATTCTAACAAAAGTAATTTTTAGCTGCTCATAGACAACTATTATTCTGTGACATCAATCACTTTGTCACCCAAAGGTAACAATATTTACTAATGCGAAATTATAATCGGCCTTAAAGCGGTCAATAAATTTGTACTTATACAGGTACTGAAGAGGTGCACTCCGATAGAAATAATTTACAGATAATACTCAAGGCAATACCGATGACATTCCGTTGTACACCGTTATTCTTCGTTGAACTGACTAAAAGTTGCGTACAGGATAAGGATACTTTTATTTGTGCAAAAGTGCGTAATGAAAATTGTAGTATATTGTGTTATAGTTGTCTAGCATTATTATGTTGTGATTACAGAGTTATATTATTACCATGTATAATATGTCTGTTTTTTTGGTTCCAAATTTTGGATGCAGATTTTTTTAATTTTTTTTTTTTAATACAGAATTTCACCTACTGTTAACAGCATTTTGTATATGCATGTAATAAGAACAATTTTTCTACCTTATACACTATCTTAGGACATGATGAAAACATTTTCTGGATCCTTTACACATCTTTTTTAGATACTTTAACATTTTATATAAAAAACATAAAAAACTTTTGTGTATGTACTTTCAGTTTTACTTGAAGCAACTTTGATGAATTAGCCTATATGCGTATATTAAAAGATCTTTTCAAGGATAGGTATTCTATACTTATTTTTAGGTATTCTATACCTATCTTTAGTTATTCTATACGTACATATCTTTAACAGTTTCGTAATATTTATAATCCTCGGTAAAAATGATAGTTAAGAACATTTTAAAAACCAGATTTATTAATCTCGGTTCTTGTGAAAAAATAATATTAATTCAAAAAATGTATAATAGAATCTTCCTATTTTTTAACAGGTTTGTATCTAGCCTCAAAGTAAGGACAAATTTCTACTATATTATCTTTATCTAAATTCAATAGTTTTCATTTTACTTTCTATTTGGTTGTCGGAAAAGTCATGGCGCATTTTTTGGGTATGTTTCAAAGCTCATTTATTGATAATAGAACAAAGTTCAGTCAACGATGTATTGCCCATTTTGATCGATGGTATTTTGCCATATTTCTGGGAGCAGCATGATTCCGCGCTCATAGAAGGACCGCTCTTTTCCAGCGAAGAACTGGGTGAGATGCTCTTTGATGGCCTCATTAGAATCGAACGATCTACCTTTCAAGTCGTTCTGCAAGGAACGAAACAAATGGTAATCTGATGGGGCAATGTCCAGTGAGTAAGAAAGATGAGGCAATACTTCCCATCCAAGCTGCAGCAACTTTTGGCAAGTCACCAAACTTTTATGGGGTCTGGCGTTGTCATGGTGGAACACTACGCCTTTGCGATTAATGAACTCTGGTCGCTTCTCCGCAAGAGATGTATTCAAATCATCCCGTTAGCGACAGTATACATAGGAATCGATCGTCTGGTTCCGCGGTAGGACCTCGAAAAACACCACTCCCTGATAATCCCACCATATTGAGGGCATAACTTTCCTCTGGTGAAGATCAGCTTTGGATTGTGTTTGGGCTCGTTCAGTTCCACAGCACTACGATCGCATACGTCGAATATTGTTGTAAACAATCCATTTTTCATCGCCTGTTACCAGGCGCTTCAAGTTCATGAGGAATCCATATATCAAACTTGCTGATGAATGCCAGCTTCCGTAGATGATCGTGAATGGTGGAATGATGAAGGTTTAGTCACGAATGTCACGAGTGGTCGAATGTGGGTCTGCTTCGATCAGTACCTTTATCAGTCATCAGTCTCTATGGGCCTTCAGGAGCGAGGAGCATCGGTGACTAAAGTCACCAGCACGGAGTTTGGTGAACCATCTCTGGCACTGACGCTCTTGTAGGGCATTGTTACCGTAAACTTTACGCAATTTTTCACAGACCTGCCTTGCGTTCTTCCCTTTGAGGAAATAAAAAAGCAAAATATGCCGAAAATGCACAGTTTGAACTTTCATTTTCAACTTGATGTAGAAACCAAACGACGTGACCAATTCGATTACTTTTTCTTCGATTAGAAATGAAGTTTGAATTATCAGCTGTCAAATGGTATAGCACTTGAGCCGATCGTGATGAGACTTCTCATGAAAAACTTAATCCAAAGCTTAAAATTGGTTCGGGAATTCTAAAGATTGAAACAGATTCCAAAAAAAACAGAATGCATTAGAAATGGCACTCTAGTACTTTTGATTTTTGACATTTCTAAAGCATCTAAGAGGAAGGCTATCTTAAAATTATTGTTAATTTTATTACTTATTTTAATTAAATGGAACCTATCGATTTTGCATTTTCGCCGAATTTTCAGAATTCTAATAACCGCAGTTTCTGAGATATTGGTATAGGCACATTGTGGTGGGACACCCAATTGTTTGAACTTTATAAACAAGCCTTCATGTCGAGTACACATGAAAAAGCTTGTCTTCACGGTTTTTTTATGTATGTCAATAAAGAAGTAAAAGAAAATTATAATAAAAATATAAACCGCTGTTTCTTTTAAAAAATCATAAGACAGCTCAAAACACATCACATGGAATCTTTTACGAAATATTGTTACGCTTTGTAAATACTTGTTCCTACTTCTGACTTACTTGTGTTCTTTAAAACTAAACTGAATCGGGAACAACTTGCAAAGAGGGGTTGCTTTTAAGTTATCACAGACAATTTAATTTACACTCTAGTGATTTAATTAAGGAATCAAAGGGTTTACATAAAGTTAAAATATCTGGCAAGATATCGCTTTGAAAACATTTAATTAACTAACTTCTGCTGGATTTATATTATTTTGAAATAAGTATTGTGGAGACCACAAAATGATGTTCCATATAATCTACAATTTGCTTAAAACTACATTAGCAGGATATATAATAACTAGGTTTCGGAATGTTTGCCGTGTCGCGTGTTAAACTGCGCTAGAATATCCTGCTCTCCCGCATCTGGATGGCGTAGTACTGCGCATACGCGAGTCCTGGAGCCTTGGCTGGATCGGTCAGTGGCGTACGTATACAGGCACAAGAAATACACGCGCATATAGTTTACAAGGCGCTTAAAAATACGGTTTGTACTTCATTATCATAGAATTTTATAGTGCCGAGCCCTGGCGTTGTAGCACACATTTCCGAAACCTAATATTAACAAAATATTACATAACAGTTAATAATTTTAGAGCTAGCACGTTTAACTCTCAGCTGAATTAATTTTTTGAACTTGGCACGCTGAATAAATTCATTTAGGTATAGGTACTCTCAATATCCAAAAGTATGAATTCATACAATGCAGAGAATGGCAAAAGTAGGTACTGAGCAAATTAAATGAAATCGAAACAAGCAAGGTTTCTCAAAAAAAAAAACGAAACAGGTAAAATTTTAATTCCAATTAAATGCACATTTTAATTGCGGTATCACCTTTTACCGTCAACTGTTTTCGAGAAATGATGTAATCCTCAATTTTCCAAATCCAATGAAAATGACCACACTCTACCAAACACTGGTTTCAGCAAGATGGCACACCATCGTACTTTGCTCAACCTCTTGGAGATTACTTGAATGAATGGGGTTTATTATATATGGAGATTACTGGGTGCTGGATTAGTAAAAGAAGGCCAAGAAGGGCTTTGGGGACATATGAAGGTAAAAGTTTAAAACACACATTTACATGATTTTAATTATGGAAGAAGCCAAAACAACTTCAACAAATTCACTGAACACAGTGTGCATGATACTGTGTTCAGTGAATTTGTACATAGACTTAAATATTTTGCATTTTATTTTTAATTTTACATTATAGTAATTAACAGTCGTTTTAAATAATATTAAATTTACCAAAACCAACATAAAAAAAATAGAGGAATGCCATTTGAAAAAATGTTCGCTGTTGTTTTTGCGAAAACTTGCTTATTACGGTTTTATTGAATGTGTGCAGTAGTTTTGACGCTCTTTGTATTTACTCATTTTCACGAAAATACCTAGTCTTATGTGTATTTTATTTTACATATGTTTTATATTTGGTTTGATATGCTGATATCAAACTATGCCACCTGATATCAAAAGTTAGAAAGAATTTCATTCACATGACATCGGCAAAAAAAACCCTCTCGTCATGTCACTTCCTCGCGGGAGATGATTTCACATTTTTTTCAAAGATTTGCATTATCTTTTTTCAACGTTTGACTGACAGCACGTCGTTATTCTTATTTTATGAATGGTCCCAACATTTGTTACCTATATTTGTTTCATTTGTACATCAACAGAAGAATGAAAGAATGTAAGATGCCCAATAAATTACTGCCCATTCTGCGGACGTCAACATATGCCTGTCTCTTCTGGTTGTCTGATAAATTATTCGACCTCCGCGTTACACGGCTGCTGCCACTCCTCGCAAAATAAATATTTTTTTTATGATCGTGAATTCTCCCGCTTTAGACATTTTTAATATCGCAGTAATGTATTTCATACC
This sequence comes from Aromia moschata, assembly GCA_029963805.1. Lineage (NCBI taxonomy): Eukaryota > Metazoa > Arthropoda > Insecta > Coleoptera > Cerambycidae > Aromia > Aromia moschata. Next base: position 681,918 of record JAPWTK010000025.1, on the reverse strand, counting down.
CCAGGTTTAGGTATGCATACATAGGTACATCATTTCTGTGCAGTTTTACGTTGATTCTGATTATATTGAATTTGTCACTTGTTACCTTGTGAATGCCTGTTGTTAAATACCTGTTTACAACAATTCAGTTTTATGCAATAAATTAAATAGAATATAATATAGCAAATTCATGTAATTTATCTCAGATACAACTTGACTTACAGTGTTGAAAGTGTCATTTCTATTTTAAATTAATTATAAACGAGGTGTGGCTATTAAATAACCGAACTGATGCTGCTACCAGCGCGCTGTGGTGTGATACTTTTCCTAACTGTGTCTGGTGATACTTTTCCCATCCTGAGCTCGCTGGACAAGAAAATGGGTCGCTCAGTTTGACTGTAGCAGTGGTTTGAATTAGTCTACGCACCAGTGACGCGTCGTCGAAAAATGTTAAGTGTTTAAATGGAGCAACGGGTTAATCTCAAGTCTCTTGTTAAACTGGGGAAAACTTTTACAGAAGCCTATGCAATGCTAAAAGAAGTGAATGTTTATCCCTCACACGAGTTTTTTTAATGGTTTAAACGGTTTAAAGAGGGACGTGAAATGATAGAAGACGATCCGTGTCCCGGACGGCCCTCAACGTCAAAAACGGACGAAAAAAAATAAGAAAAAAACTGGTAAATCAATCCGCGAAGATCGTCGTCTAAGCTTCCGAGGGCTTGTTGAAATAACAGGAATCGAAAAAGAATGTGTTCGCCAGATTTTGAATGAATCATTCAATATGCGCAAAGTTTGCGCAAAAATGGTGCCAAAACTCCTCACTCCCGAGCAAAAGGAATCAAGAGTGAACATTTGCGCTGACATTCTAAACAACATTGACACTGATCCAGGCTTGTTAGACACGGTGCTTACTTGTGATGAATCGTGGTTTTTTACTTACGACCTTGAAACAAAGCGCCAGTCCGTGTATTGGAAGAGTTCGAACTCGCCAAAGCCAAAAAAGCTAGGATGAGCAAATCCAAATTCAAAGCGATGATGATTGTCTTTTTTGACATTCGACACATTGTTTCCGTTCACTGGGTCCCTGAGGGTCAGACAGTCAATCAACATTAGTACATCGAGGTTCTGACTGCCGGCCCCTCGTGCACGTGTGCGAAGACCCGATTTCCGTGGAAGACCAAATTATCACGTTCGCTGCGTATTTTCTAACTGCTGCTTTTCCAGAAGCTGAACCGATATATGTCGCTCATAGGCGCCCATATCGGTATGTCGCCCATAGGCGACATTAGCATTATTAGTTGTAATTAGGAGTACCTATAGTCTGGATCACCTTCAAATTATTATTCTTGTAAAGAAAACTGTATAAAAACACCAAAAAATCTTCTTCACAGAGAATCCACATCACTACTGTCAGAATCCGACTCATCATTTTGCCAGTCGCTACCACCATCTTCAAACGGATCCGTTTTTTCATCATCGTGATGTCTAACAACATTTCTAACTCGTATTCCAATAAGTTTTTTCTTTTCTAACACGCAATTTAGGACGTTTAATCCCTAGGACGAAGGACCTGCCTCACTATCCATAATTGTAAGTCTGTAATAACTATCTCAAAAAATACTGAAACTGGAAACGAAACCTTGCATACGTTAATTTAACACCTTTCTCTAATGCTGACCAAAACATATCTACCCTGCACTAGCGCTAAATTAATACTGCCAATAAGAGTTATACACTTGTCGCCGTATCGGCGACGCCCGCACTGGCGTAAGGATGCGCACGTCGTTCGCGAACGACATACGCAGCGAACGTGTTATGGAAGATTCACCAAGATCAATGCACCGGCCCATTCTGCTTTGTTTGTGAAGGCGTTTTTTTGCAAAATACAGCATTATTGTATTGGAACATCCACCATACTCGCCCGACCTTGCCCTCTGTGACTTTTTTTATTTCCCAAGGTCAAATCGGCGCTGAAGGGGACAAGATTCGAAAGTGTGCGAGCGGTTAAAGCAAAAGCAACGAAGGTTCTGAGCCAGCTGACAGAAGCTTGACTTCCAGCACTGCTTTCAACAATGGAAAAGTCTTGTGGACCGGTGTAGAGATCGCCAATGGAAGTACATTGAAGGCGAAAAAATTGCTGCTGTAGCTGGTAACAAATAAAAAGTGTTATGAGAGCAGTTCGGTTATTTAAAAGCCACACCTGGTAATGTTTCTCAAAAAGTTCACACCACAAAGGGAATTTTTTTAATTTTAGATGAAAAGTGATTTGAGAACAATGGTTGTATTAAAAACAAAAAAAAAATTCAAATATAGAGTGACAAAAAACAACAAAGTTTGTCAAATGACCTCAAAAAATCAAATTCAAAAAGTACTTATTTCAATTTTTTTTTAAAAACATGCAATTAGTTTGTGTTTATACCATATAAGCACAAACTTTTGTTTTTGTAACGCTTTTTTAGTAATCTACCATTAAGGAAAAATTGTCTCATTCTCATTCGTGGTGCAAAGTCCTTAAATTGAAATATTGGATAGGGTGTTTCAATTGCCTGTAGCAGGACTTTATCACCGAATGGAATTTTTAAAATCAATATGAAGGGTTTGTATATACATAGATCTTCAAACGCTTAATCTTCGAGATGCAAGGTGCCCAAATTAATTTGTAAAAATAGTGTTTTTTTGTGTGTTTAGCAACGTCCACTTCTGTGGCCATTGGTCGAATAAGGTTTTTAGTCAGTCAAATCAATTGTTTTGAATCAATCTGTCCATTCTAAAAAATGATAACTTTAATATCTGTTAAATTATTATAACAATAAATTGTTACAACGTATTAACAAACCCTAATATTAAAAAAATATGTATAATAAACAATGAAATATTAGGTTTTATAGAATGATAAAAATCCAAAAATCTTAGAAATGGTCAACTTTACAGCGTGTTTTGATTGGTGTACCTTCTCTGTTTATAAAAATACAGGAAATGAAGATTTTTTAATAAAAAAAAACATAAAGTAGTTGTATTAATAAAAAAATTATAATCATTTTAATCCGTAAAGAGTACAATACAGAGCACCCCCTACCGGCTACAGTAAAATGGTGCGTGCGTTCAGTAAGTTTTCTTATATCTTAAATCTAAAAAACCCCTGTATACCAACTGTTCATGCAATACATTTGAAAAAATATATTCGATATTTGAAAAATCTATTTCTTAAATTTAATTTGAACATATTGTATCTCAAAAACTAAGCATTTGAAGACCTAAGTATGAATTTTTTCTATTAACTTTAAAAGTTAGGTGCTAAAGTCCTGCTACAAAAACTGAAACACTCGGTATAATTATAATACAGTTTGAAGTTTTCCGGTATGTCACCTCTTCCCAATAGTCCAATTTGTCACAAATAAGTCGAAAATTTACCATGAAATGAAGAAATACTGCCTGGAATTTCCTAAATTTTATCCTAAAAATCTTATCAAATGGCTTAACTCATTATTAAGAGCAAGATTTGCCAAGAAAACTATTATCGATTTATTGGGATAAAAAATGGCAAACCAAAAATCGCACGGTATAGGTGATGTGCACATATTTACTCTTCAGATAAGCACAAGCTACTTCCATAATTTACTTTCCAAATTTGTTGTGCATTTGGTGCAAATTTTGTGGCGGTTAATCACTGTATTGTTCGTCTTGGTACTGAAAATATTTCTTGGTATTTGACAATTAAAGTTGTAAAATTAAAGAAAAGTACACCAAGCATGGCCGTATCTTCTGTGTGAGAACAAATGAAGCTCAATCCCGAGATTGGGACGTGGGGAAGGAAACACAAGCCCCCCCACTCTTTAAACAAGGCAGTATTAGGAAACATTAAAAAACATACTGTATTTATTCAAATGACACAAAATATATACATATTTATTATAAAATGACAAATATAATACGTCAGATTAGTCAATTGTTTTTTAAATTATATACCATTACTAAATTATGTAAACTTAACAAGAATTCACATGTTATTGCTATTCTGTAGCAACGCGATTGAGGATATATAAACTGTAAGCCTACTCTGGAATTATGAAAGTATATGAATCAGATGTTTATTAAATTAAATATTTATTAAATTACATTTGTACTTACTTTAAAGGGGTACACCACCCTCACTTTCGAAAAATCGAAAAACATTTTTTTTTTTTACTTAAAAATGTCCCTTAACATCGTAAAAATTACGTGGAAAAGTTTTATGTATGGGAGAAACCTGTAAGGCTCGAATTTTGAATCTAGGGCGATCGCTTTTAGTCCAGTAGGCAGGGAGTTAAAATCATCAAAAACTATTCTTGAAACATATAGGGCTAGTTTTGACGGTTCCCTATGTATTTTTTTGCGTAGAACACAATGCGCGGGGTCCGTAGAGCTGAAACCGTCCGCTAATTTTTTAAATTAACAATTTGTGAAAAAAAAAATCTTCTTTTCACATTTTCGCTTATATCTCCGTTTCTTGGCATATTTTATATATGTAGTATAGAGACATCCAAAAAAAAAAAAACGTCATAAAAGTTGGCCAAGAAAAAAAAGACGTATTTCTATTCTTATTCGAATTTATAACATTATTTACTTGTCAAAACTATCACATCATATGACAGCTATTGTTTATTTTACAAATTGTGACAGTCACTTGTCAAAAGTTTGACATAACCGAAAAGTTTAGACATGACCGCTATTTCTATCTCTCTCGTTCATAGCCAGAGTTGATGACGTTTTTTTTTAGATGTCTCTATATATGCATATAAGAAGTTGTATTCCATTGTTTTCCAAAATTTTAAACCCCACCAGAAGTCTCCAAGTGCTATTGTTAACTTGCAAATGACTGCTGAAGCTGAAAAAAATGCTTTTTTTCACCATTTTTTTACATCGAAAGTAGGGCGACTATGATCATGAAATTTGGGGATCATGAAATGGAGGAACTGCTGTTTGTAGTATGAAGGTAAAAAAAATTTCATCTCGATCCGTTAATAACTTTTCGAGTAATTAACGATCGCATTTTTTGCAAGCCTTAATTAACAATGACGCCATTTCTTTGTTTATTGTACGATATTGACCGCGTTGGTCTAGAAAAATCATAAATCTCTTCAAGTTTGCGAGACTTTTTGAGATTTTGAAAAATATTGATTTGGGCCAGTTTTATATCGTTTTCTACGCGACTACCTTTTTTACGCGACGTATATATTGTTTTAGCGTTGCCGTCTTCGAAATTCTCGGAATTGTGAGTATAATATCTTGACGCTCATTTTTTGTTTAAAATACGCGTCTTGAAGCATACTTTCAAGATATAATAAAAAAAGCATCAAAAAAGGTAGTCGCGTAGAAAACGTTATAAAACTGGCCCCAAATTAATATTTATCAAAATCTCAGAAAGTCTCGCAAACTTGAAGAGATTTATGATTTTTCTAGCCCAACCCGGTCAATATCGTACAATAAACAAAGAAACGGCGACATTGTTAATTAAGGCGTAAAAAAAAAAATCGATCGTTAATTACTCGAAACGTTATTAAGAGATCGAGCTGAATTTCTTTGTAACTTCAAACTACAAATAGCAGTCCCTCCAAGATCATAGTTGCCCTGCTTTAGAAATAAAAAAATAGCGAAATAAAAGCACTTTTTCAACTTCAGCAGTCATTTGCAAGTTAACAATAGCACTTGGAGACTTCGAGTTGGGCTTAAAATTTTGTAAATTCAATAGGCTACAACTTCTTATATGCATATGCTATATAAAATATGCCAAGAAATAGAGATATAAGCGGAAATGTGAAAAAAAGACGTTTTTTTTTTCACTGTTAATTTAAAAAAATAGCGGACGGTTTCAGCTTTACGGACTCCGCGCATTGTGTTCTACGCAAAAAAATACAAGGGAAACCGTCAAAACTAGCCCTATATCTTTTAAAAACACATAAAAATCTCTGCCTACTGGACTGAAACTGTGTCTCTGGTCTGACAATCTTGGTCTTTTTATACATACATAATGATTTAGGTATATTAAATATGCATGTATGTAAGTAATTAGGTTAAAAAATGACGTACGGCCGCACCGCTCCCAATGTGAATAGCTCCCAAAAGTTTGGACTGGATATTACTCATAAACAATTCCGATCTACTTTTAAATGGTTTATCTCTGCAGACAAGTCAACACTAATCGTAACCCCGTCTAAAACAATTTACATAAACACAATAAGTGGACCGCGTTCAAATTCAATTTTAAATTATCTCGATTGGATCTGTGAGTAACTATTGCGCCCAACTGTTCATGTAAATATAACAGAAATTTTTACGTTCACGAGGCACAAGGAATGGATTGTTTACCGGCTGTACCGGTCTATTCAAATGCACATTTTTCATTTTATCGACTCCTAACCATTTGTAACACTACGAGAAAACAGTCATTAACTGCGGTGAGACGGCCATAATGGAGAACATTTTGAATAATAAATATGTTAAAAATATAAATTAGTTGGTGGTCTTTAGGTCGACATGTGGGCAGAGTCAAACAGCGATACCTTATTATGGAAGAATATGCGCCTAATGTGTTCAAATAAATAAAAACAGAAATACTTTAATTTTAGAAATAAAAATATTTCTCTGAATACCTGTTGTGATATTTTGAAGCTGTTTAGTATCACCAACAATTGGTATTACTCGTGTTAACTGACAAATGTATAGCTAAAGTTTCTACTAAACAAAAAAAAAATGGATTAGAATGTCCAAGAGAATTATATCAAATCAAATCAAAATTTGTGAAAACATTCTACGGAAGATGAAATTCAATTTTTTCGAAGAATAAAAATGTATACATTTTCAGAATCAGGGTTTTACGTAGATACACTACATACAGTGCCATCCATAAAGTTTTCACAATATGGGGAAAAATTGTGTTTGTATTTAAGAAGTTTTTTTGACCGTCAGTTGTTTGGGCATGTCTGTAAACTAAAATAGCGATCATCAAACTTAATAAAAAGTTGATAATATACGAGTAGCATACGAAAATTTGAAATCAACCTAAGAGTAAACCACCTTTATTTTCAACCCTAGGGAATAATATTATGGAGAGAAATTATTCCTTTGTAAAAGATTAACCTCAATATAAAATTTTAGTGCAGTATGGTGAAAAAGCGGTTCCTGGCATATTTTCAACTTACCCTCGTATCTACCACAATTCAAACGAAATCGCTTATCATTAAAATCGTATTTTCTGGAGACACCAAGACTTCTCCAAGAAAAATATTGTTCTTATTCAAAACACTATAAATGCAACAAATAACTCAAATATAAAAAGGTCAGCAAGAAATAAACAAATTTTTTGGTGCAAACTTTATTTTATGTTTAATAATAATACAAAAAGTAAATAATTATGGTAAACCTCATAGAAGTCACACTTTTGGAGGCGATACTTTTGTAATAACATTTGAAAAACATGCAAAATTATGTTCCTTAAAAGTACAGTAACATTTAATTAAAATATTTGCAAACATAATGTTCGCGCTTAATTGAAACTGATCTGGTCAGGTTGTGGAGCGCACCGAACTTAACGAACTAAGAGGGCGGTGATCGCGAAACCCTTGACTAAGATACTGTAGAGTATACTACTTACTGTAGAGTAAGGTATTATAATCCTGGAGTGGGTACTGGAACCTTCGGCGTAGAAACAAAAACTGGACGTTTTCCACGAAACACCGAACTACTACACTTTTCTCGACGCGCTTTCCCAAAAGTTGGCATCTTCAGGAGAAGATTAAAACTGGAGAAGTTTTCAGGAGAAGTTTTTAATCTTCTCCTTTAATCTTCTCCTGAAAGATGCCAACTTGTTTGGCGAAACGCCGTCGAAAAAATAGAAATCTTTTTATTCTAAATCTGCAATGCATGATGGGAAATGTGTCAAGAGGTCGCGCCGCCACACGTGTGTTTTGAAAAGTAACTAATACCTAAGCTACATTCATACAACTTCCAGGGCAATATAAATTATAAAAAAAAATTCAACGTCGCAAAAATTTCATTACAAATAATATTAATTAGCTGTAATTAGTAATTTAAATACCAAAACTAAATAATAATATATGATTTACTTTTACAGTTGCACGAAACGATATGTAGTTTAGGTGTAATATAAGTTAGTTTTCAAAACACACGTGTGGCGGCGCGACCACTTGACACATTTCCCATCACGCATTGCAGGATTAGAATACCTTACTCTATATTATCTTACCCTTGACCTGTCATCCGGCTGACAGAAAATAGCGTTAACAAATGTAGAGATATTATAATGTAATTTATGTTGAAATTGTAAAGATCTGATGTAAAGTTTGTTCAATTGGTTATTCACAATTAAGGTACAAGAAGTCATAACACATAATTTAAATCGCTATGTGGTGATATTTAAAGGAAAAAGTTTATACCTTTTCAAAATGTTGGTCATTTAGAAGACTCTATTCATCAGTTCGTAGATGAAATTTCCCCATAGTTTCTTGTGGATAGATAGATAATGTCGAGAAAGAAAGGTTCAGAAGAACTATTTTATGTATCCCAAACAAAGGATTATTATTATTATTTCTATTGTATTATTATTATTATTTCTAAGTTTCATGGGATTTTTTGCAATAATTAAAATTGCAATTGCTCGTTGATATCCTGCTGTCATATTCCTTTGTAAAATTAAAATTATTTCCACCTTATTATGTTATATTTTTGAAAAACTTTTATCAAAAATGTTATTCTAAACGCGCTTTCTAACTTTTTGCTTTATTCTTGAACATAAAATAAAGTTTTCACAAAAAATTAATTTATTTCTTGCTAACCTTTTCATAATCGAGTTGCTCATTTACCTACATTGTTTTGAACAATAACAATATTTTTCTTGGAGAAGACTCTCCAGAAAATACGATTTTAATGATGAGCGATTTCGTTCGAATTGTGGTACGAGAAGTTGAAAAAATGTCAGGAACCGCTTTTTCACCATACTGCACTGACCCTTCATATTGGGACTAAACTTTTTACAAAGGAATAACTGTTCTTTATAATATTTTTTCTCTAGGGTTGAAAATAAAGGTAGTTTCCCTCTTGGGTCGATTTCAAATTTTCGTATGCTACTCGTATTATCAACTTTTTATTAGGTTCGATGGGCGCTATTTTAGTTTAAAGACATGCCCATACAACTGACGGTCAAAGGAATTTCTTAAATGCAGACAATTTTTTCCCATATGGTGCAAACTTTATGGATGACATTGTATGCAGGGTACTCCATTGAAAGAAAAAATACCGATGACATCATCAGTCGCAGATGAGTCACCCTTTGTATTCAATTATTACGTGGAAATAGAGTAAATTAAAATAAAAAATAGACCTGTCTTGGGAAATTACGTCAAAATTGCTTGTTTAGCTAGCTAATATTATGCGCGACTATGGACGCACTGTGTTTATGTTGCTAATACGCACTGTATTTATATTTTTAATAGTTAATTAAATTTAATTGGTATTAGGTATATACTTATCATATTTCTTTTACTAATTACAAGTATTAAAATCCTATATTTAGTAACGTAAACTGGCGTGGAACTGTTTTTGTTTCATTTGTTGTTTTAGGACCGACACTGCTCGAGGCAAAAACGATAATGTACGGTATACCAGTTTTTTATTCTTCAGTTTCAAATTTCATTAGTGGAGCTTTAAAAGGGTCCTTTGTCGTACGAAATTAAACACAACTAGTTCGACCCCTAATATGTAAGTGATATATTCAATTTCACGATGGCGGCTCATCGAGTGTAAGGGAGTGTTGTTTTTATTTGTTTAGGATATTTGTTTAAGAAAGACCTTTCGAAGTGTAAATAGATCCTGTTGGTCTTTATTTTAAAAAGCGGAGTTTTTACTGGGGTCAGGTTAATGTATTATGAAAGCAAATAGCGCGAGCAAACAAAGCGATCTGGGAGGTTTTATTCGTTTAATTTCGGGAAATATTTCGAGGGCCTCGCAATTCGCATTTAGATGTTAAGTTCGGGCGTTTTACGTGGCAAAAATATACATGCTGGATAGGCGTATCATTAGCTCGCGTTTGTGTTTAAACGGAAAGTAGCTTTGATATTTCAATTTTCTCAAGGATTGCTATGATTAGGGTTTCCATACGTCCGGACGTATCGGAAGTGGCCGGAATTTGAAAAAATGTCCGGGAAACAATGTACAACCCGTCTGGTTTTATACTAATGTCACTGAAAAATTTCCTGACCAGAAATCAGAGAAATATCACATTAATTCCAACTTACAAAAAATTATTTAAAAAGATTAAATAAAATTACTTAATAATAACATATTATTTTTTGCAAAAAAAAAACAAATAAATTACCCTTTAAAATACATAAGTAATGGCAACGCCAGCGGTAGGCTATTCTGAATTTCAAAACCCTTATGGAAACCCTAGCTATGATCACTATTTTGATCGAATATTATTTTAAGTAGCTTTATTCATAAGTAAATTTTTGAAAAATATACCAAAGACCTTTTTATATTTAAATTTTACGAAAAATTGTAATTTTTATCACCAGGCTTCGGACTTTAGTGGTTTTAACCTTGAACGGGTTTTTTGAATGGATTACTTCATCCATAATTTCCAAGAGGCTCTTGCGCTGTTGGTCCTGGGACTGAATAGTTTCTGTTCATGGGATATGTGCACTGGTATGATAGACAAAGACCAATTATTATCGGGAAAGTACAATGTGCCTTTTCTTGTCAGATAATTATTATTTAAACGAAAATCCAAATAAGAACAAATATTCAAATATATTAAGGTTTCTAAACATAAACGAGTTATTTTAACTACATATACCCAGATATACTAAAAATTGTTACTAATAAAAAATAAGGTTTACATCCGATGGACAGATATTCATATTTACTTGACAGCCGTTCAAGGTTAAAACCACTAAGGTCCGAAGCCTGCTTACCACTTATCACTTTAATGACTGTTGACACAAACCAATTTGTCCCACAATAAATTGTACAAGTTGACCTTCAAATTATTAGAATGCGTGTAAAACAGAAATTGCGCCCAATTTATTGTCGACAATAAATTGTAGAATTTAGAACTTGCTCTAATTTCTTGGCCAATTTTATATTTAGTAACTTTTTACAATTACTTCATTGTACCAACTTAATAATGAGATAAGCGATTTATCTTAGGGACAAACCTATGATAACTCTTAAGTTTTAGTCATTGAGAGTTGGCAGTGTTGAAATTGGCCAATAAATTGTTACAAATATTGCAAAGTGTAAATAGTTACTAAAATCGGACAATTTATTGAAAAATAAATTCTACAATTTATTGTGCAATAAATTGGTATCTGGTAATAATTCGTAGTCTTTAACTTATAGTGATTTAATATGAAGAATACTTTTTTGTTACAAATATGGCAAAAAAGCCCGAATAAGATTTATTTAAAAATGTGAAAGTGTAGTCGATGCCAATTGAAGTGGAACACCTGCAAATTTGGTGATTTTTGAAATTTAGTGAAACTTTCGACGAGTTTAAAACTTAAAAATTTGGCACGAGTTGATTGCTCTGAAACTTGGCTTCAACATCAGGTATACAATATACGCCAGATTTGAAAAACAATATTTGTATAGAGCCTCATGATCATCCGAGGACTTCCGAGGATTTTTTTTGAAATATCGTATAGTGGCGTAATGAATTTAATTCTAGATATTTGTTCACCGCTATATATACAATCATTTAAATTATAACTAGAGATCGCCAAAATGAGGTTCATACAGGGTCGCACTAGTCCGTATATGTACCTACGTATAATAAATATACAACGGTTCATTAAACAGATACTAAGGATAATAAATATACAACTCGTGCGAACGGTGCGATATATCGAAAAACTAACCTAAAAAATCACTCCCCCACGGCTCATATTGGTGGATAGTCATCTACAGGAAAAAAATCCCCAATTCTTATTGGTGGAATATCATTACGTGACGTCATATTATGAATTTTTCAAATAATTCGAAAATGGTCCGATGGAATTTCAATTTGTAAACGAATTAATACCCGTATTGCATACGCCTTGTCGTTATACCGACTTTTTAAATGTGTATCTAAAGCCCTTCAGATTAAAAATGTTTTGGGCGTGGCATTTGTTTTTTGCCAGTGAATTGATTACTAAATTTATTTAAAATTTTATATAACTCGAAAACATTTCGATGGATTTTCAGTCTAAAAACGGATTAATATCCATATTGGATATATCATTAAAATTAAGCTAGAGCTGTACTGAACTGACCTATAGCTCCGAAATGTAGCTAGACCTATCTATCAACATTTTATATTTGTATTTAAATCATATAGAATTAGTGCCAAACAGTTTACAATTGTTTACAGTATTTGTGTTACTTGGGCTAGTTAGATCTGCCATACAGCTTCCGAAAAACAGCAAGGAATTGTTTTCTACCCGTCACCTTCCTGCGCTATTCAACTTTGTTAACATTTTTATATGTAAGACGCCGGTTTATTATACGTAGGTAATTGTGTGGGCTAATTATAACAATCTTGCTTAAGAAACGTGAATGGACCTTCCGTTATAAAAATATTAGATAAGACTAGATATATTTCAATGTTGTTTTGATTAGGTGAGTATTTTTAGCTACTTTACTCTAATTGGATTATATTTCAACTATAATAATCGTTTGTCACTATATGCGTAGATTGTCCAAGCTAGAAGAGGTTCATAAAATAAGAAATATGTTGATTTCTCATTTATTTCTTTTACGGTGGTTTGAGCTTTATTTTATTTAAGGTGTAGGGAGCTATTAAAAAATAATCATGTAGGAGTGTTCTTGCTGGCAATTTTTGGGGTAAAGTAAATCTAGTTAATATAATGAATTGTTGAATGACCAGTCACAGTAATCAATTTAATTAACTAAAATTATTACTTCAAATTTTGGATGCGATAGATTACAGTATATATGTAAATATTAAAAAAAAACTATAAATGTAATGTATTATTTACGTTTATAATTTTATATTGATACGGTACCCACAGTACACAGATAACTTGCAATAAAATAGCATCTAAAAAACAGGTGGGTGAAAAATAAAGTTTATTTCATTATTTCTATGACTATCATGAAAGCGACTATTTGTTTTATCGGTTTTGATATTAGTTTTACATCAATAGGATAGGACGAATAGATTAAAGAAATATTTTTAAACACGAAAATGTCTTCCAATAAGGCCTGAAGAAGAGAAAACGTTGCGAACTGTCTACAGAAACTCGTAGTATCATAATTAAGCTGAAAAATAATTTCAGAAATTGGAAATATACTAGGAAGATCTCCACAATTCAGAGAGTGGTTGAAAACTTTAAACCTGCGAGAATTGTAGTTTCTAAACCTCGATCGGGACGTCCATAATTATTTACACCCCATGATGAACGGTATATTGTGCGCAAGTTAAAAAAGAACCTAAGATTTGTGCTGTAAAACCAGCATTTAATGGGGAAGGATCGACATTCAGTCGACTTTCAACTTTAACGATATTTTTTGAGGAATTTTAAAAACCACAAACCGCTTTGACGAACTACCTTTGCTGTAGTACCCAAATCATAACATAGTAAAAACCCAAAGTCGCTTCCCGCTGTCTGTCCCTATCTTTCTACTACCTATGTATGCTTTTTTAAAACTACAAGGATTTTGATCGGTTTTTTTTTAATAGATAGAGTAGAGGGATTCAAGAGGAATGTTTATATGTATAATACATGATAATATAGTAGAGACACACTGATAATTTTAGAGGTGTCTAATGTGATGTCGTAAATAAACACATTTTTTTTGCGCTTACATTGCAGCGCTGCTGAACCCTATGATCAAAATAATCTACTACAGTATTGTACACCTTAAAAAGGTCTACAAAAAAGTCCGCGATGGTATATGTCTTTTCTCTTAGGGATAACCCACAATAACCATTTTTTATATTTCGTGCGGGGCGGGTCGCTAGTAGTATATAAAGTATTCTCCAATGCAGTTCTACCAGAATGTGTTATGAAAATGACTATAGGTAAGTCTCAGATCCAAAAACTTAAAAAAAATTGTGGTACCTATAACGTTACAAATAATGTGGTTGATGTTTTTAAAATTAGAAAATGCTTTCAGTTTTTTAAACACTGTTACGCCTATAGAAAAAAATAAGCCAAGAGAATGGAAGTTATGTCTGAAACAAAACAACGAAACAGATTTGTCTTGTCAGGTATAAGATAAACAAAACCAGCATTTTCAATTCCTTCCAAATATTTTCCCGAAAGTATTCCGTAGTAATAAATAAGGCATATATATTTTTCTTTCCGTTTAAATATAGAACGAGGAAAACCTCGGGATTTAAAATGGTAATTTTGTTTTTCTCCACAGAACCGGAATCCATTTGTTTTTAAATGAAACAATACGATCCAATCTAATGTCAAACCTGAAAAAAAGCCGCAGTCCCGTTTAATTTATATTCTTTTCTGTTTCTTTTTCCCTCCCCCCGCCGGAGCGATTTATATCTCACCTACAGCAATTAATTATTATCGTTCGCCGTACTATAATTTAATAAACGACTTTAATAAACGAAAGCGAATAATAATTATTAACTTGAGCGCAATTTCCTTTATCGGTTTCGATTGCAGATTTTAGACGAACTCCGATTAATATATTATTTTTCTTTTTTTCTTAAACAATATTTCTTCAGATGCGGGATATGTGAAAAAAAGTATAAGAACAAGTTTAGTGACTTTATATCCAGTACATATTTTTGTCGTTTTCTCAAAAACTGCAGAAAGTCGAGAAAAATCGCAAAATCTGTGATGCGAATTGGTTTTTCTTTTCAATTACGTTTTGACTTCAGGTTTGGGATTCTTGAAGAAATAAACTTGCAAAATATATATACAGTGTGTATACAGTGAGGGCGTAAAGTCGCGCATAAATCCAATTAAAATTAAAGGATATTTTTTTTTTTTTAGAAAAACGCTAGGACACGTCAATTAAATTTTTCATTTGCCGACATTTTGACGTACTTCATTTGTTTTTTTATTGACAGCTGTCAAAGATATGACGCCATCCACATTTCTTTTGAAATGTACAACATATGGCTTGTGTACATCATTTGAAAGCTCTTATTTCACGCAGTATTTCGTTCAGCTCACAAGAATTAAATTATTTATATAAGAGGAAATTAGAATTGAAATGAAATTTGCAACACATTATATTGTTTCACTGGATTAAGATTTTATGACGACCTAAGTTTAACAAATATATTCAAGAGAAGTCCAAAGAGTATAGTGATAGAATACGTAAAAACGAAAGTAATAGCCATGAATAACTACCTTTATCTGCTATCCCCTTTGCCGTATCGTCAATGGCCTCTCTTCTTCGTGTGGATGTCGCATAAAATATACTCGTCCCTTTGGGTAGTCCCCTGATAGTACTTCGCAGATATGCCCCAAATAGCTTCTGAAATTAAAAACTGCAAATTGCTTCCTTTTACAAAGTTTATTAACCATATCCTCAAACAAAAACAGATTTTCTAAACAGTGTCAAAATGTACTCGTATACTGAAAAATATAATATGATACTTACACAGACTCCAAACTTGGGTTGCCACCAATTTTCCATGCAGCATTTTTTCATCGAACGCCAACTCTAAGATTCAATGTTTTCTAAAGACAATGCTATTGAAAATCAAAGCAACATTGGTATAGTGTAATTAAATACCTGCTAGTTGATGCGTATTGGTATGTATAAGTAATAAATACATATATCTGATATCTGCTATTTGCAACACAGAGCATTTCAGATTATTGAAAATACTAGGAAACAAGTACATATTTATGTACTACATCCCTTTTGAATATCTTGTTCTAGTTCCATAATTTTTCAAAACCGAAAACGTTTCAATTGGAAACGCTTCTCTACTAAAAAGGAAAATAATTTATTAGTATGAGGTTGGTAATACTGGAGTACACAATTAATTTGCATCAGTTGAGAGACACTAGACAGGAAAAAAATCCTCTTATTTGAATTCTGTACTAATTCTAGATGTTGGTTATGCTATGTTAATTCAGAAGGGTTTTTATTTTTATTTATAGTGTTTGACTATATTTTTTTAGCGTCCATATTTGTTTTGCTCTCTTCTCTGGGATCATTCAATTTCTAAGAAATCGCTTAATTTCAAATCTACATTAATATGAAATTATCTACAAAAAACGTATCAAATTTGTAATTAGATTGAAGATAGATTAGTTTTTAAGAATAAAAAAGGCATTAAATCAGTCTCTACAGTTTTCAAAAATGAGGTGTCTGTTCACCTTTTATATTCTTGTATTTTTTGAGGAATTTACCTCCCCGTTTCCTCTTCTTTATTATCCATTTACCGTAGAATTTTTCGCCTACACTATCTATCCTCCTATTTCATCCGTTGTTTTAGAACATTGTGATGGGTATAATATTGGGGAACCCTCGTAGTAAATTAGTACTAAAATGAAAACCAGTCATACAAAATAATCGATTACTACGGTATACTTACTAAGCGAATTAGTATTGAGGTTTTCTTCGGTTTCTGTTTTCTTATGAAAATGCCTAACAACCAAGCTTTTCAATTAATATTTAGCTCTATCTTCTGTCTGAAGTACGTAACAAACGCATTTACCACAAAATCCGACTCCAAGCATCTTTGTAATTTCTCATATAATGGAGCTACATATGTTGTCTATCATCTTCATCGATTAAAAAAATGTATGTCATTTTGTTGGGAATTTCCGTATTTTTCGGCAAAAGTTTCGCCTTCCTACGCAAAATGACCCACCACCACCCAGAGCAGCTCTAGCACCTTATTTATGATGTACACAGTTTCTAGGATTTGAACTAAAACTACAAAAAGTATACAGCACAGTTAGTAATAAAATGATGTAACACTACTATATGCTTGTCAAATGAACAGCGATGCTTCTACCTTGTTCGTCTTACTGACAGCATTATTCTCCTTTACTGAAATTTCTCTTCAATTGTGGCAGCATCTTTTACATATCTATCAACTATTTTAGCAATCTGACCAGATATTAAAACCATTTTACCAATACTTTCCGAAACAATCTGCAACATATGTGAATGACCATAAACCGCATCATACTTCGTCGCTACATATTTTACCAAAATTTATAACACGCATAACTTCGGTTTACAATTCACGGAATCTGAAACATTACATTTAAAATATGTAAGACATGTTGAAATAAGTGTGGACGTTCGCTTCGCAGTGTAACTCAGCTTTCTAACTTACCTAATGCTTATAGAGTCCCATATTACACTCACATCACTTTTACGGTTATTTGTTTTAATGGCCGCAAAACATGACAATGTTCAGATTGAAAAAAAAAATCTTACCTTAAAAATGCTACTCCTGCTCGTTCGGGACCTACCTGAAATACAAAAAAATATCTCGTATACCATTGTTTCAATTACAGTACATATATACAGGGTGTATAATCAATAATAAATAATTAAAGCAATATACAATGTAATACCGGATGTCCCAGATAATTCTAACCCATTTTGATCGTAAATAGCTTTTGACAGAACGAACTTAAAAAGGATGCGATTTTCGCTAGTAGATTTATTTTTTTCGTATTATTTTAAAAACTTTTTACTTTTCCTACACGGCGTTTTTGAAATATGGTCAACTTCAACGTTAAAGTTCGCCACTATCTTGAATAAACACCTTGTATCTGTTTACACCAAACAAAAGCTATAATCTTCCGCGTTCCAAAAATGCATCGTTTGTTACACTTTACTTTCAAAATGGGTTAGTAGTTTAATTTTCAAAAATATTGTGTTTTGGACGTCCCAGAAAATTCTGACCCATTTTGACCGTACATACTAATATTTTGATGGAGAGAACTTAGAAGCATGCCGTTTTTGCCAATTGATGTACTTTTTCAATATATTTTTTTGGTACTATATTAAAAACTTGTTATTTTCCCTACAGGGAGCTCTTGAAATATGATCAATTTCAATGTAACAAATCACCATTACTTTGACCACAACACTCAGTATATGTACACCAAATAAAAGCTGCATTCTTCCGATTTCCAAGAATTTATGGTTTGTTACACTTTACCTTCAAAATAAGCTCGTAATTGAAATTATTAAAAAAAAAAAAAAATAAAGAACAATTTTTATTAATATAAATTTAAAATTAATAAGTTTCTGGAATTGTCATTTCATTATTGCTAAGACCCCTTCCAAAATTAAACATGTGGAGTGCGATATCTTAATAAAAAAATATGTGGTCCTTTCTCTTTCAATTGGGAAAGAATTACTGGCAGAGTTATGCAGATTATTTTATTGGAGCAAAATCAAAATAGCTATACAGTATTTTTTCAGTAACATGGTGCTCGACCTCATATTCGTTTCTTGCAAGGAATTTTGTAACAGAAAGCTTTGGGAATGGGCTTGGGAATAGGTGGATAGGAAGAGCTGGCCAATCGAGTGGTCCGCACACTCACGGAAATTAACAGTGACATATTTTCTTGTATGAAGTATATTGGGTAGATGCTACAATTCCATTCGGCAATCCCTGAAAAGTTGCGCCGAAATATTGTCAGCAATTTTCAATGGATTATTCGAGAAACTGAGCAATTCATTTATTATTTTATTTAGATTTTAGAAGTGTATAGATGTGAATGGTAGACACTTGGTACATGTACTATAACATTAACGCTATTTTATTTTGGTTCATTCGTATATTTATAATTTTTGATTTAACGAAATTTACTTGTTCTTTTCTTCAAAATTCTTATTAAAAAAAAAACAAAATCTTTTTTTTAAATTCATGTTAATTTAAAAATTTCAATTGTAGTTTCCTTTAAATTAAAATGGAATAACTGATATATTTTTAAAAAAGTTCAAAAACAGATCATTTATACGTGTTAAGCATAATACGGGTGTTCCAGACAACTGTACTTTTATGTTTGAATTAATCATACTCAAAAAATCTCCCTGTAACAAATATTTAACAAAACACGTAAAAAACTTTTTGAAAAAGTAAATCAACTGGCGAAAACCATATCCTTGTAAGTAAGGCTCTGTACGATATTTACAATCAAAATGTGTGAGAATTTTCTGTGACGTCCAAACACAATGTTTTTAAAAATTAAATTACTAACCCATTTTTGAAAATAAGGTGTAATAAATTATACATTTTTAGAAAGCGGAAGAATACAGCTTTTGCTTAGTGAAAATAAATAGGGGTATTTCATTCAAAATAGTGGCGAATTCTAACGTTGAAATTGACCATATTTTAAGAACATCCTGTAGGACAAGTAACAAAGTTTTAACACAGCACGACAAAAATTTATTGAAAAAAGTAAATCGACTGGCGAAAACCTCATCCTTGTAAGTTCGCTGTATCAAAAGATATTTGCAATCAAAATGGGTCACAACTCCGATATTAAAGATTCCTTGACACAAAATAGAGCGAATTAGGCCAACTTGCATATAGCCACATCATAGGAAGAACTTATGCTGTGATATAGCCATAACTGCTGCGTTTTTTCAACGAACAGAATCAATATAACTAATCGCAGTATTTATTCGCATATTACAAGTTAAATTAACTTTAACCTAAAAACTCCTAAACTTTGAAAATCTCTGTAAACCAGTTTCTATTAAAGTAGATTATTTTGCGAACAGTATCAGTGAAATTAGTTATATTTGCTGAGTACAACCAGTCAATTTTTTTGCAATGATTAAGTAATTTATTTTTTAGTTTTTGAGACGTATTTTCTTTTGACATGTTCTTGCATTAGAGCAAAGTAACGTATTCGGATTGTACAGATTGTGCAGCAGAGGCATGCTTATGCAAAAAATAGCACGTGATTTTTTATAAAAATAGTTTCTGGAAAATATTAGGTACGTGTTATAATATATCAATTTGCTGTAGCTAAAATTGTGTAGCTATATTTTTAGTATTATCTAGTACAACCTTTATTTTTTAGCAACGTCAATTCTGGTTTAAGTTTTTTTTTGAATCTATACTATACTATTTCTTGAAAAAACAACGTCTTTTTTGCAACAGAGGTTTTATTTTGTTTTTTTTTTTCTCTAGAATCAGAATTTGAGATAACAATATGAGTATACTGTAACAACCAATCACATACCTTTATCTCCAACCCTCTCTGTCGTATCGTCTATAACCTCTTCGTATGGGTGTCCTCTACTATACTACATCAGTATTCCTGAAATTAAAAGTTTTAAGTGTTTTTCGATATATCTATTATCAAGCCGTTAAAAGTGAAATCAAGGAAAATATAATCGTTACCCAAAATCTGTCATAAGGAGTTTGCAATTAGTGTACAGTAATTTTTCAATAAATTCGTTTCTAAAAAGCATTACATTTATAATACTGAATAAAACTGGTTCAATATGATAGATGTTTAAAAAAAAAACTGACTTGTTTTGACAACTGTATGTGTTGATAACGTGAGTTTACGGATAAATTTCCAGAATTTTTAAACAGAAAGGAATGGAACTAGGATGTTTAATTTAGTTTTGAAGTTATCAGCTCGGTATAATACAGCAAAAAAATTGTAAATGTAAATTTGGGTGCCATATTTTGAGCACCTTTGAAGGTATATTTCTTCAAACGTGGAACTGTGGGGTTTCTGAGTACATTTCATAGTATTATTTTTCGCATTATAAAATCGCTAATATATAATTTAGAAATATCCACCCCCTTTTTTATTTTTTTCGAGTTGGACGCCTATGACTAAAACAATATTTTCTTACATTATAATAATCGTCTTATATCGGTACATAATATATGTACCTATGTACATATTTATCATCAAAATTTCATCAACATTTGGTTTTCAGATAAGCAAGGTATGAGGGTGGCTTCTTGTAAAGTGAAACACGGTGTATATTAATTTGCTAGACTATTAACTTCCATGTAAAAATCATACTTTACTATTTTACGTATAGTCAGATAAATACTTTGGTGAATTCAAAAGCATGGTTAGATATTTACCAATTTGGAACGTTATTTATAATATTGGCTATAATATACTACATATTTGTAGCCAACGTGTTTTGATTACACAGAATATGATTTGTTTGTTAAAATAGAGGGATATTAAAATTTCCTATTGCTTAATTACTACTCGTATCTGCGTACATCTTTATTAGAAAACCATTTTTTTTACTCAGACAGGTATTGATAATAAAAAAACACGAAAAATTTAAAATATGCCCGATATCAACGGCATAATAAACATCTAAAATATGTACTAATGCCGCACTATTTGAATGCAAATATAATACGATGTAAATCATAAGAAAACAATGTTAACAACATATCTTATCAACTTACTAACATATCTTATCACAACGTACCACCCGTAATAACTTTCGCAAATATTATCAACTTGAATACGTCTAATTATTATGCACCAAACACTGCACACCACTTATGTCGTCTTATAGAGGATACTGACTTATTTAATTATTTACATACATATCTGTATTATCTGTGATACTGACCCGCATATCCCCCTGCCCCACCACAACACTTTTTACTATGCCCGCCACTTTTTTGCTTTGACTTGAATACGCTTCCTGTAATTGGTGCATTTGTATTGTTGGCCGAAGGTCATTGCTATTACCGAGAAGTAGCGACTTGAAGCCGGCGTCGTTTTCGTGTAAAACTCGTGTTTTCTTTGCTGTACTTATTGAGGGTTGAAAAATTACTCTCTCAAATAATTTTAAATATATACGTCCCTATTTCAAGTGTAGTAGAATGTTTTAAATTGTGGTTGGTAATCTTTTTATTAATAATAGAGTAAACGTTCTACTGCTAATTTAATGGTGTAAAAATTTAAGTGCAACATTGGTCATAAGATGTTAAAAAGGCTAAATATGGTATGTACTATTCCAGTACTCTCATTTTCTGTTTCTTACTACTATTTTTAAAACTACTAACAGCTTTATCGAGCTTTGAACAATTTACAACCTAACTTAACATAACCTAACCTTTATGTTGAATAATTTTTATCATAATCTCTTTTGAACCATGAATGATGAATCTAATATTCGTTGATTTAATACTATTTTTGTGATCATATACATATGATTATACGATACATTGTGTGTACAGGTATAAGATTTTTTTTTAGATTTATCGATTGGTAGTGAACTTTTTCGTATAAAATTCTATGAGGACAAAAAAACAAGGAATGACTATTTTAATAATTCATTTTTATTTTACCACGTCTTAAAAAAAGGTGATTTTATATCCTAAAATATGGGGGTAATGTTACTTCAGCATGCATATAACGAAGTGGAAGTACTACATAAAAAGGTTAAAAATTGTTTTGCCTAAATTAGATTAAAATAGATACTTTAAAACTGAATTATTTTAAGAGGAGTTTAAGAAAAAGTCTGGTAGGTTGCCTGTCTGCCAGTTTTTATTAATATAATTTGTAACTTAAATAATAAATTAAATATCAACTTCGAATATGGTACATCCACACATTGAAATATTGAAAAATCTTACTTGGTTGTGGGGTTAGAGGGAAAATAGGGTGTAATAAATTTTTTTGCATAAAGTGCCTTAAAATATTAACTCGATTATAAATTATTCTGGGACACCCGGTATATTCATACTTTAAATAGAAAACTTATTCAAAACGCCATTCAACTTTCGACGACTTTCCTAAAAATAATTTTGAATCTGGAAATTAGTAGACTTAATCGCCTGGGAAATTGGGGAGTGACGAGTTCATTATTAAAAGAACGGTTTGAGGGTATTGTTTAGTTAAGTTTTATCTATTGTTTAGTTTTGCCTATACAGAACTGCAAAAATTTAGTAGGAATGATTACTTGGTGTCGTAGCGGTAATACGTGCGGTACTTGGCGTCGTAGCGACGTAACTTTTGTTTTTTTTTTATGGATACCTATATTTTTTTAATAAAGCGCTAATTATTACTTTTAATAATAAAGACTAAGTCCATTTCTAAAACAAGATTTCAAGCGTTGAAATGATAAAAATGTAGATATACAAGCTTTAAGTCGAAAACAGAATGTAGTTCAACATTTATTTGAAGATTTTTTTGTCTGGATTCTACCGCTGAAATGATAAAAAATGTAGATAAACTAGCTATAAGTAGATAACGAAATGTATTTTAACTTCTATTTGAATACTTTATGTCTAGATTCTACCGTTTTCGAATTGTTTGTGAAGTTTGAACATAGTGTCGATTAACGTACTTTAGGATTGTTTTGAAACTGCTGAACGTTCCGTTAATCTGGTCGTATTCTCTTCATGAGTGATAAAATGCGCAACTTTGTTCTAATTAAAATTTAATTTATACACCTCTGCAATTCCAACAAAAATGTGGACGCCCTGTATATACGCGCCGCCAACAGTGTGGCAGTGGTGTTAAGGCGCGGCCGGCGGGGCTATGCTGCCCACGCGAATGCCTCCTGCGGTGGCCCTTCCGAGCGATTCCTCAGATACACTGATAAAAATAATTCATACGCGGATATGGAGCAATCCAGTTAGACCCACAATACGTCAGGTATATGTATTTTTATATATAACTAGCTGACCCGGCAAACGTTGTTCTGCCATATAAATTATTTCTCTAAAATTGCGATTAAAAAATGGGAGGGGGGGGGGGGTAGAAGTGTGAAAATTTGGGGGTTATAGGTATTTTTGATGCCAAATAAAAAAAATACAAGAATTTAGAATTTTTGTCAAAAAAATAGACAATTTTTTTCGGATAGGGACACCCTAATCACCTAGCGGTATGAAATATAAGAGAAACAAAAAAACGGCCCCCCCGGGGGGGGGAAAAAAAAAAGGGGGGTTTTTTTTTTTTTTTGGGTTTTTAAATTTTTTTTTTTTGTAAAAAACGACCACCCCAAAGACCCGGTTTTTTTTTTTTTTTATTGGGGGGGGGGGGGTGGGGGAGGGGGGAACCCCCCGGGAGGGGGAAGGCGGGGTTGTTTTTTCCCCCCCCCTGTTTAAGGGCAGGGGTGGAGGAGGTTTTTTGGATGTCTCCACACTTTACGACCTATTCTCATATCTACCAAATAAAAATTTCATAAAAATCGGTCGAGCCGTTTCGGAGGAGTGCGTCCACAAACACCGTGACACGAGATTTTTATATATTAAATTACATCTACATGCATTATTCTTGCTGAATGCATTTTATACTTCTTCAAACACCTTATTATGTCGCTAAAATGCGTGTTTTTTTATTATAACACTTGTACACCTATGTTGTTTTTAAAATGTAGGGTAGACTGGAGATAGTGATGGGAATAGTTGATTTTTAACAAAATAGCTGTGTAATACAGTTGGAAAAATATATTTTTTTTGGTAGTTGACGTTTATTAAGAGATTATATATAGTCAGAGCTGAAAAAAAAATATATATTTTTTTTTTTTAGCGAAACTAATTTATTTTTATTTAATTTTTGTTTTCACTTTATTGAATTTTATTATTGTATACTTTTAAATTTTAATGAAAACATAAATTTACTTACAATTAAAAAAAAAACAAATTTTTAATTTTTCTACTCAAAAACGAAAAAAAACGCGCTGTAATTGTTTCTTCAAGACCCTCTCTTTTTCTGCAGCTCCGCGGTGTAGACGATACATCGAGAATTACTGAAATGGTTTTTATGAAATTTTGTGTAGGTATATGTATGTGTAATTCTTCACAGTTCGTGAAGGAGATAAGAAACATTTTTTCAAATTTTTTCAAACGTTTTAGAAATGTCAAAAACACCACATTTCTAAAGAATTTGATTGTTGTCTACAGTGGCGACTTGTCAGGGGAGGCAGAGGAGGCAGTGCCTCATCTGTGAAAATTACAAATAAGTTATTTTTTTATAAACCTACTATACTTTAATTTTATTTAATAAAATAAAAATTTAATATACTACCTATAATACTTTAAATTACCTTTCACTTTTAAATTCATATATCGGGAAAAAATTAATTTCTAAAAATAAAAATATTAATAAACATATGTCAAAGGAGTTCCTGCACTATTATTTGCAACATATTAGCCCAAAAAAGGGCCCGGGCGCATTTTTCATCGCCGTGGTGGCAAACTTCTGATGCCAATTTTTTACATATGTATTTATACGGAATTGAGAGGCTTCGCGCTTCGCCATCCTGCGTTGCTAACATGCCTTGCTAACAAATTTAACCCTTAACTTCAGTGGCATTAAAGGTCATTTAAAAAAGGAAAAAAAAAAAAAAAAGGGGGGGGGGGGGGGAGGGGGGGGGGGGGGGGGGGTAGGGGGATGGGGGGGAGAAAGGGGGAGGGGGGGGACGGGGGGGGAAGGGGGGGGGGGGGGGGGGCGTGTAGGGGGGCCTGTCCCCCAAAAAACTGCATAGTGGAGGCAAACACGCCCACCTCTCACACGTGACAGCGCAGAAAGCGAGTTCTTTTATTTCATGAACCTAACAACATAACCTACAAAATTTAATATATTTTATTGTTCTGTGTGTTGGAAATTTTTTGTTGGAAAGTTCCGTTATTCTTGCCGGGTTTTTTTGAGTGTTTTGAGTGGTATAGGAGGATAATAATTATGGAAAGTGTTCCATATTACTTATATAAGTCATTATTTGAACGTTCTATTGAATTAACTATACAAAATGGAGGTAACTTACCTAACTATAAATAATGGAGGTAATTGGCGGGTGTAGCAGTTTGTTTCATGAAAATAACAATACGATTTGTCATGATACTCAAATAAATATTCGAACCTGCAATAATACTGTTGAGTGTAATATAAAGTACACATTTAATCGCCTGTCTTATGAGGATAAATTATTTGTTAAAGATTTAAGAGTACCACTGCCAGATCTAAGTAAAACTTTAACTAATCAAGGTAAGCCGGCTCGTAGTTTTGTTCATACGTGCTATGATAAATGCAAATGGCTAAGTGGTTCTTTAACTTTAAATAAATTATTGTGTTGGCTGTGTGTATTATTTTCAAATCGCGGAGAGGATGCTTGGACAAAGTCTGGATTTGATAAAATCTTAAAACTTTATCTCGTTCAGTTGATACAAAAAGTCAGGAACATATTAGTTATGTTTGTAAATTACATCTATTAGGAAAACAATATTATGAAAGTGATCAATTCAACCCGTCAAATCTAAATTGACGAGTCCAGGCAAAAATTCGTATTTTATTTCACTGCATCTTTTAATTGTAAAATAATTTGACGGAAACTTACACCCTCCCGATGGTTTTGCTGAACCAATGAAATGCGTTATATTAGGTACATTATGTTAGACAAATGTACTTAACATATTTTATTGACCAAGTAGAGGTCCTTCTCCTAACATTACAGCAGTATATTACTAACAATGTTTATCATCACAAAAATTTTTACAAAATTTGTTTGCCTCCCAAAAAAAAGTCACAAGCCGTCACTGGTTGTCTAGTGACTATAGCCAATTTAGTGATTTAAAGTTAACAAAGCCATACTGGAAGCAATGAAAACATTTAATCTAAAAATAAAATGCACCAGTATAACTAAATAAAATAAACCAGTATAACTAAGTAAAAGCATTTTTGTGCGCACCACTAAAACTAAATAGCCAAGTACGGGCGACGGGTTTTACTAAAGTAAAAGTATTTTCTACGAATTTCCCATAATAATTTTCTTAAGGTTCCCAACTGACATTTGTAATCGAAACCTAGGTATCGGACATTAAACATGAAATGTCTTTAGAAAAAAAAAAAAAAAAAGAGAGAAAGGGAGGGGGGGGGAAAAAGAGGGGGGGGGGGGGGGGGGGGGGGGGGGGGGGGGGGGCCCCCCCCCCCCCCAGAAAGGGGGGGGGGGGGAAAGGGGGGGGGGGGGGGGGGGGGGGAAAAAAAGGGGGGGGAGGAAAAAACAAAAAAAAAAGGTAGAGGGGTTGGGGTGGGTTCCCTGGGTGAACACTCATGGAATCCCGGGGGGGGGAAGGGGGGGGGGGGGGGGGCCGGGGGGGGGGGGGCCCCCCCCCCCCACTTGGTAAACACAAAAAAAAATCTTAAAAACCCCTTAGAAACCAAAAATGCAATAATATACAGCGTGTTCCATTTAAAGCAAGTTAACATCTACTTTCATTATAAAATTAGTTATCTACATAATTCGGTAATCATAAATCTTTTATTACTCTCCAATTACATGCGAGAATGTACCGGCGTTTAGTGGAAATATATAAAATAAAAATATTTAAAAGGTGGATAAATAAACAGATAAAGACATTTCGCTGAATGCAATAAATATTGTATGAAAAATAGTACCCCTTTTATTTATTTTATACATATTTAAAGAAGGCACAAATAGTATTCTGACACAAAAATACTTATTGGGTTCAAAGAAACTCTTTTCTCTGTGTATCCGTTTCTTAGAGTGGAAAGCGACTACATCCCAATTTAAACTCGCTTAATAATTGGCAAGCCACAAGCAACTAGTCCCGGTGCACCCTACTAATACTTACATAAAATGTAATTTTACTTATCAAAAAAAAGTTTCCCTACATTTTTTGAATTCTCTTTTTTTTTAAATTCTCCATTATTTTTTCCAGTGTAGCTGATTCAGTATCAGAGTTGTGTCCTTCGGTACCGTGCAAGACGACGTATTGCCGACCGTAATATGTATGGACGTAACTTATTGATCTAGGGCTACCTCACATACCTACACACTGTATGGCATAAAAGATATTCCTTTGTGCCAGCCAATACAATTCATAAGCCCGAGAATATATAGTGTAAATATGGTCTTTCAGTAAAATTATGTATTCCGACATTTAAATAAAAAAAAAAGGTATCCCAAGCGTTTCACGTCTGTATAATAACTCTATTCAGGGTCGGTTTAGATTGATTGTGCACCTGGGCATAGGGGTATATGGGCGTTTTGGACTGAAGTTCCCATTTTCGTCTATCGATGCGCGTTTTACCCATATTTATTATAATTTGGATAATAAACGCGGTTTTACATTAGGCATCACCATTTCTAACGTAACATCTGTCTCTTTATTAGTTGTTTCTAATTTTACGTTTTACTGAATTTGGAGTCAATTATTTTCAGTACAATTTTCAATTTACAGATCATATAAATAAATAAATTATGTCCCAGTCCGGACGTTCTGACCCATTTTGATCGTAAATATTTTTTGACTGAGCGAACTTATAATGATGCGGTTTTCACGGTCAATGTGCTTTTAGATGTTTTTCGATGAAAAAAAACGAGTTTTTTCATACTATGTTAGAAACTTGTTACTTGTCCTACAGGGTGTTTTTAAAATATGATTAACTTCAACATTAAAATTCTATTTCAAATGTCATACGTCATATCTGTTTACACCAAACAAAAGCAATCTTGCGCTTTCCAATTTTATTTTATAATTTGTTACGCTTTACTTTCAAAATAGGTTAGTTATTTAATTTTTAAAAATATCGTGTTTTGGACGTCCCAGAAAATTCTGACCCATTTTGATCGTTTACAGATAGATTACAGGGATGAGATTTTTTTTCAGTTACCACCAGTTTGGATACCATAATTTTAATTTTGGTCTCTTAGCAATAATGAAATGACAATTCCAGAGACATTTTAATTTAAATTAATGAAGTAGGTACATTTTTCTTCAATGTTGTTCTATTAATTGCAATTACTAACTCACTTTGAAAGTAACGTGTAACAAACCATATATTCTTGGAAAGCGGAAGAATGCAGCTTTTGTTTGGTGTAAACATATACCGAGTGTTGGGTTTAAAGTAATGGCGATATTTTACATTGAAATTGATCATATTTCCAAAACTCCCTGTACGGCAAGTAACAAGTTTTTAACATAGTCAAAAACTTTTTGAAATAGTAAATCGGCTGGTGAAAACCGTCTCCTAGGTTTGCTCTGTCAAAATGGGTCACAATTCTGTGGAACACCCGATATTAGATTACAAATATGAGTACGTCTTACTATCAAGAAGATATGTAGAAGAAAAAATCAAATATACCTAGCATAGTACAAACTAGGTATACAGGGTGAAAAAACACTTTATGAAAAACACAAAAATATTTTTTATCTGTCTTTTACTTTTTTTGGTATGAAATGACATTTTTAATGAAATACTTTCTTATCTATAGTGTTTACATTCTCCCCTGGGACAATTATTTTTTACAGCCATCATCGCATCATTAGTATTCTTTTTTTAGAGATATCTGCCAAATAAGGGGGGCTGGGGCTTTGAAAGTTTTTCAATTTTCTGATAATAACGACATCCGATAAGTGGAGTTACCTGATGATTAATTTTCGGTTTACAGGGATATTTTTCTATAAGGCGAAAATTAGAAATACTTTACCAGGTATATTGAATAATAATAACAAGAAACATTAGGATACTGCAAGAAGTACATGGGGTACATTTTGTATTAAAAATTAATTTTAGCTGAATTATGACTTTACCCTGATTTCTAGGTGGTTGCCTTCGTGATTCCCTTCACGAAGCTTTCGTGAAGTCAAGTCTTTCCTTCGTTGATGAAGCTGATATAAGTCAACGCGCTATATACGGGGACCCGTATATCGCAAACTAGTAATTAGATAACCTACTGATGAAGTACCGTTTCCATCAGAAAACTGTCAAATTCCAATATACAGTTAGGACGTAAAGTCCACCCCCTTCCCTTTCACTTTAAACCGTTGAAGATAATGGCGACAAATTCAGCGAGCCGAAATGAGACAAAAGTAAGATCATCATATCCACATGCAACTGGCAGCTTAAACAAAATTCATACTGTTTTGTTGTTCCATATTATACCAACATTAGTTTTTATAAACATAACCAAATAAGGAAGCCTATATGCGAAAAAGCCTTCAGTATCGTCAGAGAATAACAATCAAAATGTAAACATACATGTATATCAAAACCATACTTAGTTCGAAATTGATTTGTGGCAAACTATCAAAAAGTAAACTTGTAAACTTAAAGCGTAACCATGTTAGTATCAATGATTTCCTCCTCGAGCTGTTAAAACTGCTTCCAGTCTTCTTATCTTTTTTTACTCTTCACATTCTGTGAATGAGGTTAATAATGAATTCTTGTGGAATCTGAGCCCATATTTCAACTATCGCTTCTCTGAGTTCAACCAGTGAGTCTATAGCAACAACTCATGCTCGGATACGTTTATCTAGCTGTTCTCTCGTTGGTCAATTAATGATTCGAATACTGACATCATTTAAATTCGCTATGACGCATCTTAATATAATAATAAAAAAAAAAAAAAAAAAAACGAATAAATTTAGTTATGTAGTTATGTCAAATTAAAAAGCATCCTGATGTGCGGACGTGCGTTATCATAAATATAAGAACAGGAAAAAGTCTAACAAGTTTTGTATTAATATTTAATTATTTAGTTTCTAATGCATCACGTCTTACGAAATTATGATTGTCACCAGTTAATAACAGTTTGAATGTCCTCCCTTCCAAAAATAATAAACTTAATAACAAAGCATATTAGAGTATTGTCTTTTTTGTTTCAATAATTTTATTGCCTGTGCAATGAATGGAAGAATGTATTTTTTAAGACATAAACAACTTAGATATATCTACAACACATACGAGCTATCGTGTGAATTAAGTACTTAACGACTTCATACAATTACTGCTCACGAAACCACCCCAATATTAATAAAAAAATCCCTCAATTCGTATGCTAATGCTAACGGTGCCACTATTGCTACAAAAATAACAGTGAATTACAACCATCGGACACGTTAGCAAAGTAACTGGTGTTTCCTGTAGAACCGCGGGTAATTTCGTAACTTGAATATTTTAATTCTGTAAAAGTTCACAAACATTTTGCAGCCTTTTTACAAGATTTTCTAGGGGTACACTAGATTTTTTGCACAAAATTTTCGCAAATTTCGTTTGAAATTTTGTTTTTGGCTTTCTATCCTTCCATTTGGATACACTAATAACTCTCTAAGATCTGGCGTGGGTCACATGCTTCATTATGGGGGGGGGGGGGGGGGGGGGGGGGGGGGGGGGGGGGGGGGGGGGGGGGGGGGGGGGGGGGGGGGGGGGGGGGGGGGGGGGGGGGGGGGGGGGGGGGGAGGAGGGGGGGGCCCCCGGGGGGGGGGGGGGGGGGGGGGGGGGGGGGGGGGGGGGGGGGGGGGGGGGGGGGGGGGGGGGGGGGGGGGGGGGGGGGGGGGGGGGGGGGGGGGGGGGGGGGGGGGGGGGGGGGGGGGGGGGGGGGGGGGGGGGGGGGGGGGCCCCGGGGGGGGGGGGGGGGGGGGGGGGGGGGGGGGGGGGGGGGGGGGGGGGGGGGGGGGGGGGGGGGGGGGGGGGGGGGGGGGGGGGGGGGGGGGGGGGGGGGGGGGCGGGGGGGGGGGGGGGGGGGGGGGGGGGGGGGGGGGCCCCGGGGGGGGGGGGGGGGGGGGGGGGGGGGGGGGGGGGGGGGGGGGGGGGGGGGGGGGGGGGGGGGGGGGGGGGGGGGGGCGCCCGCCGCGGCGGCCCCCGCCCGGGGGGGGGGGGGGGGGGGGGGGGGGGGGGGGGGGGGGGGGGGGGGGGGGGGGGGGGGCCGGGGGGGGGGGGGGGGGGGGGGGGGGGGGGGGGGGGGGGGGGGGGGGGGGGGGGGGGGGGGGGGGGGGGGGGGGGGGGGGGGGGGGGGGGGGGGGGGGGGGGGGGGGGGGGGGGGGGGGGGGGGGGGGGGGGGGGGGGGGGGGGGGGGGGGGGGGGGGGGGGGGGGGGGGGGGGGGGGGGGGGGGGGGGGGGGGGGGGGGGGGGGGGGGGGGGGGGGGGGGGGGGGGGGGGGGGGGGGGGGGGGGGGGGGGGGGGGGGGGGGGGGGGGGGGGGGGGGGGGGGGGGGGGGGGGGGGGGGGGGGGGGGGGGGGGGGGGGGGGGGGGGGGGGGGGGGGGGGGGGGGGGGCCCCGGGGGGGGGGGGGGGGGGGGGGGGGGGGGGGGGGGGGGGGGGGGGGGGGGGGGGGGGGGGGGGGGGGGGGGGGGGGGGGGGGGGGGGGGGGGGGGGGGGGGGGGGGGGGGGGGGGGGGGGGGGGGGGGGGGGGGGGGGGGGGGGGGGGGGGGGGGGGGGGGGGGGGGGGGGGGGGGGGGGGGGGGGGGGGGGGGGGGGGGGGGGGGGGGGGGGGGGGGGGGGGGGGGGGGGGGGGGGGGGGGGGGGGGGGGGGGGGGGGGGGGGGGGGGGGGGGGGGGGGGGGGGGGGGGGGGGGGGGGGGGGGGGGGGGGGGGGGGGGGGCCCCGGGGGGGGGGGGGGGGGGGGGGGGGGGGGGGGGGGGGGGGGGGGGGGGGGGGGGGGGGGGGGGGGGGGGGGGGGGGGGGGGGGGGGGGGGGGGGGGGGGGGGGGCCGGGGGGGGGGGGGGGGGGGGGGGGGGGGGGGGGGGGGGGGGGGGGGGGGGGGGGCGGCCCCCGGGGGGGGGGGGGGGGGGGGGGGGGGGGGGGGGGGGGGGGGGGGGGGGGGGGGGGGGGGGGCGGGGGGGGGGGGGGGGGGGGGGGGGGGGGGGGGGGGGGGGGGGGGGGGGGGGAGGGGGGGGGGGGGGGGGGGGGGGGGGGGGGGGGGGGGGGGGGGGGGGGGGGGGGGGGGGGGGGGGGGGGGGGGGGGGGGGGGGGGGGGGGGGGGGGGGGGGGGGGGGGGGGGGGGGGGGGGGGGGGGGGGGGGGGGGGGGGGGGGGGGGGGGGGGGGGGGGGGGGGGGGGGGGGGGGGGGGGGGGGGGGGGGGGGGGGGGGGGGGGGGGGGGGGGGGGGGGGGGGGGGGGGGGGGGGGGGGGGGGGGGGGGGGGGGGGGGGGGGGGGGGGGGGGGGGGGGGGCGGGGGGGGGGGGGGGGGGGGGGGGGGGGGGGGGGGGGGGGGGGGGGGGGGGGGGGGGGGGGGGGGGGGGGGGGGGGGGGGGGGGGGGGGGGGGGGGGGGGGGGGGGGGGGGGGGGGGGGGGGGGGGGGGGGGGGGGGGGGGGGGGGGGGGGGGGGGGGGGGGGGGGGGGGGGGGGGGGGGGGGGGGGGGGGGGGGGGGGGGGGGGGGGGGGGGGGGGGGGGGGGGGGGGGGGGGGGGGGGGGGGGGGGGGGGGGGGGGGGGGGGGGGGGGGGGGGGGGGGGGGGGGGGGGAGGCCAGCGCCCAGCGGGGGGGGGAGGAGGGCGGCCAGGGAGGGGGGGGGAAGGGGGGAGGGGGGAGGGGGGGGGGGGGGGGGGGGGGGGGGGGGGGGGGGGGGGGGGGGGGGGGGGGGGGGGGGGGGGGGGGGGGGGGGGGGGGGGGGGGGGGGGGGGGGGGGGGGGGGGGGGGGGGGGGGGGGGGGGGGGGGGGGGGGGGAGGGGAGGGGGGGGGGGGAGGGGGGGGGGGGGGGGGGGGGGGGGGGGGGGGGGGGAGGGGGGGGGGGGGGGGGGGGGGGGGGGGGGGGGGGGGGGAGGGGGAAGGGGGGGGGGGGGAGGGGGGGGCACGGGGGGGGGGGGGGGGGGGGGGGGGGGGGGGGGGGGGGGGGGGGGGGGGGGGGGGGGGGGGGGGGGGGGGGGGGGGGGGGGGGGGGGGGGGGGGGGGGGGGGGGGGGGGGGGGGGGGGGGGGGGGGGGGGGGGGGGGGGGGGGGGGGGGGGGGGGGGGGGGGGGGGGGGGGGGGGGGGGGGGGGGGGGGGGGGGCCGGGGGGGGGGGGGGGGGGGGGGCCGGGGGGGGGGGGGGGGGGGGGGGGGGGGGGGGGGGGGGGGGGGGGGGGGGGGGGGGGGGGGGGGGGGGGGGGGGGGGGGGGGGGGGGGGGGGGGGGGGGGGGGGGGGGGGGGGGGGGGGGGGGGGGGGGGGGGGGGGGGGGGGGGGGGGGGGGGGGGGGGGGGGGGGGGGGGGGGGGGGGGGGGGGGGGGGGGGGGGGGGGGGGGGGGGGGGGGGGGGGGGGGGGGGGGGGGGGGGGGGGGGGGGGGGGGGGGGGGGGGGGGGGGGGGGGGGGGGGGGGGGGGGGGGGGGGGACAGGGGGGGGGGGGGGGGGGGAGGGGGGGGGGGGGGGGGGGGGGGGGGGGGGGGGGGGGGGGGGGGGGGGGGGGGGGGGGGGGGGGGGGGGGGGGGGGGGGGGGGGGGGGGGGGGGGGGGGGGGGGCGGGGGGGGGGCCGGGCGGGGGGGGGGGGGGGGGGGGGGGGGGGGGGGGGGGGGGGGGGGGGGGGGGGGGGGGGGGGGGGGGGGGGGGGGGGGGGGGGGGGGGGGGGGGGGGGGGGGGGGGGGGGGGGGGCGCACGGGGGGGGGGGGGGGGGGGGGGGGGGGGGGGGGGGGGGGGGGGGGGGGGGGGGGGGGGGGGGGGGGGGGGGGGGGGGGGGGGGGGGGGGGGGGGGGGGGGGGGGGGGGGGGGGGGGGGGGGGGGGGGGGGGGGGGGGGGGGGGGGGGGGGGGGCCCGGGGGGGG